>WPIO01000029.1:4505000-4510000 GCA_009760855.2 Cristatella mucedo
ATAAAGGTGACTGTTGACAAACAGGTGCCGTCATGACTTCCTCGGCAGAGCAAGTAGCCAGCCTTGAAGCTGCCAGAGTTCCTAACTGGCAGCAGTTGCAGCATTCCTGGAAATGAGATTTCATCGCAAGAGCATGTGTTTGCAGTTGAAGCAGACAGATTTTGAACTAGGCAAGTAGCAAAGATGGGCTTGTTCGCACCAAGGGAAATTGGAGAGCAATACCCGGCTGGGTGCTTGTTATCCAGTTCCTACAGTAGTTGTCTGATGCACCTCATTTAAGCAGCATTTACACGGCTAGTCTTGCTTCTTTCTTACCTGCTTCAACCTTTGGGCCACACCTCATCAAGCCTGGTTCTAAGAAATGGCTTAGACTGAGGCGAGACTAAACAAAACGACCAATCATAGGCACCGTCAAGAGCATGCCTTCTTCATTGCATCGAAACTCGTGGTGGACGATTTGGCCGGTGAAATCCTTGCTGCATTCCACGAGAGCCCCTGTTTATGTGACATTGCGAGCTCTCCATGGAGGAATCGGATCCATGAGGCTTCGGGTGGAGAATTTAATTGCAGAAGATTTAAATTCACCCAGAGAATCTTTGCTAAGAGCTATTTCCTACTTCCCAACAAGAGCAATTTCTTACGATTGGCCCTAGGGGTGGAGAAAATTCGAAGCGAGACTTAAGCTACAAGAAGGGGTAGTCAGGAGCATGACAGAAAAAACTGGCCCTATAAACCCGGCTGCAGAGTTCGCACGTGAGATTGTAGAAACTGCCTTGGTTATCCACGATACCATCAATTCAACCGGTTAATTCATATGACTACCCGTTGATCTTAGCCGAGGCATTAGTAGCTCTGTTCTTCATGATCCTGTCGTGGTTTTGAGTCCTGCAGTGGGCGATTCTTCTTTGCCCATTGTAAGTGGAGGTGATGG
Organism: Cristatella mucedo; assembly: GCA_009760855.2. NCBI lineage: Eukaryota > Metazoa > Bryozoa > Phylactolaemata > Cristatellidae > Cristatella > Cristatella mucedo. The sequence goes on from WPIO01000029.1 coordinate 4,505,932, forward strand.
TGGTTAAGGCTTTTCTGATGCAATACATGATGCTGCTGAATCAGTTAATCGACAGAGCCACAGGCTTACCGAAGGTGAGGTCAACAGGAACTTCCCCACAGGGACCAACCCTTAAAGAATGCAGCTCGAAGCAAACCTGCTGACATGTCATTTCAATCATCTTATGATTAGACAATGCAGGTAAGATAAAGGTTTGGTCCCTCCTACGTTCAAAGCAGTTTGCAATTTTGTGGTTTGCCAAGATGCAACATTGGGTCGCCTTTTCGTGGCTGTGGTTCTCAGAAAGCGCTTAGACATACAAAAGGCAGTGCATCCAGGGCTGTGCTAAAAGACAGCAGTGCAAGTATGGCCTTGTGCTAATCACACCGAGAAATGTATGCTAGCTTTAACGGTGTCTATTCGAGCCCATCCAAGCAATTGAGAACCACGATCAGTTGCAAGCCATAACAACATAAAACCGTGCTGGTATACGGGAATTGCAGGAAAGGCATGATTAAAAGGGTCATACCTTCTGCTTTTTCCACGTCCGGACGTCGGATCTGTACACCTGGATTGTCTCACAGCTGTCCAACTGTGCGGCTGTGTCACGTCCATTCTTGCACACGTTGCTTTCAACGGTTTGGATGCAGCAGATCTCCGCTATATTCAAGCAGATATCCCTATCTTGGCCCTCAATCTGAGAAGCATAGCGGTTTTTCAATAGGCCACATTGATCTCCCAGATTATCAATAGCCCATCCTCGGCCGGTACTGCAGCATCTGTCGATGAGTTCATCATTAAAACCTGCCAGTGGAAGTAAAAATGCGTACACTTTTTAGCTCTGTCAATTATCATGTAGCTTAATGCGAATTAAGGCGATCAAAGTTAGGAAGTTCATTCGGTCTGACTGCCCACAGGCGAAAAGGTAAACTTTTGCCAAGTAAGCTTTTGCTATGTTTTATCAACATTCAAAAATGCAATTCGATTTTGTAACTTTTAGAATAGCCAGAGAAGAATATGGTCTATAAGCAAATCACCGTCTAGAACCTATTGCTTTACAGTACAAGAAAATCAAAGTAAATTTAAAGCTACACGATCACGGCTCTTTTGTTACAGACGGAATTATAAAATTCAGTACGTGTCTGATGTTGTCAGTGCTCGAGATGCTTAGCGACTTTTAAATACAGCAGAAATGAAAAAAATGAGATTCCATAAGAAAGACATTCCTGCACGAATGCAGTGTCAGGCTCTGTCGTTTCCCAATTTGAAATCTCCACCGTGGGCGTGTAAATCTGCTACACAGTCAAGCGGGAAACAGCAATTGAATAAAGGTTCTAAGAAGTAGGCAGAAATGCTATGTGAGTGCTGATACCCCTACTGCAGATCGAGTACTTTTTAGCTGCATTAACTAAATTTTGAATAATTACCTGTGCAACTTTGAATTGAGCTACATACAGTCCGCCAGCACTCTGTAGTATGCCAATTGAATCGGGTTCTGCCATTTCAGTCACCTGGTGGCACTGAATGCTATATCATCTGGTGGCTTTATCAAGAGGCAAGACAAGATGACCCTCAAGAAGCCTAAGACGAAGTGTGCGACGTACTCTTTAAGGAACGAACTTTATTATTTCCCGTCAACTCTACCCCATATTTCTTCCCTGAGAATAAAAGTAGCAACTGCTGCAGCAGGCTCTTTTCTGTTTGTATAGATTTGTAAATATGGCCGTTGTACAGAACTTGCTTTGGATGTCGAACTGACCATTCAAAACAGGAGGGATATAGTGCTAAAGCTATTGCAGCAATTTTTAAATTGCAATCAAGACCAACTTCCAACTGGTCTTGGACTTACAAGTCGACGGGATCTACATTATCATGCTGAAGGTACCACTTTCGAGCCATTTGTAATGCTCGTCCAATAAAAATACATCAAAGTCGCCTATGTTTAGCAACATTCCATGAACGACATATCGTGAGAGTGATTCACTGAAACTTGATAAATCATTTCAGACAGTGATCTTGCAGCAAAGATTTTGAGATCGTGTATGTTCACAATAGCATTCAGGAAATGTTATGGGTTATCCAGCAACCGGTGGCTGACGGTGTGATTTCTGATCGTGCTCGAGATTAGTATTCTAAATGATCAAGACCGTGCCCCAATCTTCGAAAATTGCTTTTGTAGCCCTGGCTAAGATATGCATAAATTGGTGTAGGTACGTGGTTTTGCATTGTGCAAGCTACGATCTTAGCAACTTGAATATTGATAAAGCACTGAGCTGTGATAGAAAGGTATGATTACGTTACCCTAAAAAGAACGCAGGCCAAGCAGGAGCAACTGCAGCACTCTCAGCAGAGTAGTCAGTTACTGATCCTTAATAAGGCTACAGCGGTTATGAAACAAATTTTGCGTTTTTTACTCTGATGATTTTGAAAAATTGTGGTGCTATAATTAATCATACATACGGTTGTGTGCTCTGACATTCGATTTTCACCAAGCTAGTTTTATTAATATGGATACATTGGTTCAATTAAATATGCGTATGAGTGCCACCCAAGTTGCGAGTCGAAAGAGGCATTTCTCGACATTCATTTGACTAACAAGCCTCATAACCCTGCTTGCAGTTGCAATGACGTATTACCCGTTGCAAGGCTCAAACCCGCGACCAAGGTCTTACAATACGTGACCCTTACAGCTAGGTTAAGGTGTGTGTTGAGGATATAATAAGTTGTAAACCTGCAGTACGTGTAAACCAAACATACACACTTTTCAGTGTTTACGAACAGCTTGCAGGACTTTAGCACACTTACATAAGATGAAAATGTGTAACAGAGGTACGGCTTACTAGAAATACAAGTTACTTTCGCCATATTTTCTCTTCGCTTACTAGAAATACAAGTTACTTTCGCCATATTTTCTCTTCGCTTTAGGTAAGAGGACTTAACCAGTGGGAAAACGGAAATACCGAGCTAGATCTATATGCCTTTGCTTTACTGCCTAAATTAGATCGGCGTTTCCCTTTCTCCACTACAACGAACATTGCAACAGATCTCAGCTTTACCGTCAGGATTGGCTTGTGGTATCTTTATATATTGCAAGATCTCTTGAACTTGCCGTGGTGCTTTCGTGCATCTATAGCCTTGATTGCATTTAAATTTTTGCTTCCCCTGTGCACTTTGCTGAGAGGCAAATGCATGCATGCAGTAAGGGTATGGAGGAAGACAGCAGGCCGGCCTGAGAGACATCACGGAGGCCGAAATTTGTGCTTGCAGACAGGTAGTGTGAGTACCAAATCGGGTCTCGAACCTCATGGGATATGTGAAGCGCCTGCATAAAGATTAAGTTTTCTTAGGACGCTATACTTATGAATTACATAGCTATATTTTTAATAGACGTATAGAAAAAAGTTCGCACGATCCTATGCGATTGAGTGATAATTAAGAGTACAAGGTTCTAGGACTCTACCAAACAGTCACTATCGCAACGGCATCATCACTCGGGTTCTAGCCACTGCTTAAAAGTTCGTTACGAATACGCTTAGTATTCTCACATTGTCTTTTTATTTTAATGGCTGTCTTTTGTCGGTAACGAGTATTTCACGGTGGGAGATTCGGTCGCCGTGTGGGCGTCTGAAATGACTAAGAACTCCAATGAAGAATTTGTAGAGATGCGACGAAGCGGCAAGGGCAGGAAATAATAAATATTAGCCGATTTAACAATCTCATTTGCATAGAGGCAGAAGAGCCTTAATGGCTTGTAGCCACTGCTTGCAGCTGGCAATAAAGGATCGCCCACTACAGGATTTGAACCCACAAGGGGTCGTGAAGAGCAAGCACCTTACCTCCTGGCCTATCACGGCCACGATGGCTGCTTAACGCTTATAGTAAGCAGTAGAGAGTGAAGGTAGCGCCGAGAGCGAAGGTAGCGCCAGAAGGCCCTGTGCACATTTGAGCTGATTTGAAGGAGTAATAATAATAATAATAATAATAATACACTTGATAAAGCGCCCTCAGAGAAATTAATCTCTTTCTAGGTGCTTTACATTTGCTGCAAAGGGAAATGCAATTGAATGGTAAGTAAAATCATGCTTGAAAA
>WPIO01000029.1:4515000-4667197 GCA_009760855.2 Cristatella mucedo
CAGCTCAACAGGAACGTCCGGAGGGCAGCTAGCGGCCGCCTACAGTTGCGACGCGGTCGTGGTGCGCCGACGCTGGCGGTTGACACCCTTCGAAGGAAGTGCTACTGACAGAATGCCGGCTGAGCAATTTCAACGACCTCGCTTGTTACGCAGAAGGTCTGCCTTGCCGGCAATCGCTCCCAATTTTGGCGGATAATAAAGAACGCCTACTCAGCTGGATCGCATAGTGCGAGCAACTCAGCCCTAGGCTAACAGTGGGCAATCAAAATTGCCACGAACCGTAGCTCCCAACGCGTGTCTACTTGGCAACTCCTGCCAACTGGCCGGAAGTATTAAGTATTAAGTATTAAGCGGCATAATTAATGTGCTGGGCTATCGCTGAAGAAGCCGCTCAACCCTTCTGCTAAGTGTTACAGTAGCGGCGTTCATTCAAGCCGGCTGTTCTCGAGGATTTAGTATTAGGAGGTCGCTTCAAGTTCCCTTCCCCCTCTTGAGCATTCCCTGCGGCATTTCTCAGTCGGATCGTCACTTTAACTTGCTCCACTTGAGAATCTTTTAGACTCTATCCTGAGTAGTCGGTCCTGAGCTTTCGAAGCCCCAGGCGAACGAGCAGCGCCCCGACGCACACCAGACGAGAGTCCCGGAACTCCCTCCCGATTTGCGTCAGAACATCCCCTGACCTGACCACATTTTAAAAGAATTCAAAAACACACTTATTTAGGACAGCATTTAGTGGATCCCTGTAATTCGTCCTTGATGTGCTTATGGGTGCTTACAATGTGCATGCTGCCACTAACCACATTTGCATGCTGACCCTGTGCATGTCACTCCTAACCATGTTATTCATTTTGTTTGTTTGTCAAGCATGATTTTACTCACCATTCAATTGCATTTCCATTTGCAGCAAATGTAAAGCGCCTAGAGAGAGATTGAGTTCTCTGAGGGCACTTTATCAAGTGTATTATTATTATTATTACGTCGTTGCCGCGACGGAGCTCGGCGGCGGTGAACGCTAGCGTTCTTCCGACCCGGAAGCACATTGAGACTTACGAATACCGCCCGCACTCTGCCCTGCCGCTAACGGCGCGCATGCTGGCAGTGCTTTGAAGATGATTAGTTCACACCATCGAGGGTTTCGAACACGCACATCCGGCTTTATCCAGGCTTTATTCGAACTTAAAGTCAGTCGCACCGTTAGTGTTTGCTCACCCAAAGGTTTACTGAGAGCTGAGCACTCCTGCAGCACGGCTCTCGAGCGATGCCGCATACCGACCTAGCGAATAAAACGCTCTCTCTCGCTACCAACGCACGAACGCCCGGATGCGACAGTGTGCCCCGTGAGCCGGGCTCGACCTGTTGGCCGAGTGACTGGCCCTAGTGACCGTAACCTCGGTTGCTCTCGTTGCAGCCATCGACGGCGCTCGCTCAACCTCGCGCCGGCCGCGAGCAGCGGTGCATTCGGTTTCCGCTTCGCGTCAAGAGCGCGTCTAGCGTCGGCGGTGGCCACTGCCAGCGACCCAAGCGACGACGACGGCGGCGGCGGCTTCTCTCTTGGCGTCCCCATAAAGCTGACCTTGCATTTGCAGAAACTAGCTAGCAAGCAAACAGGACACCTGCAGAAACAAGCTAACGAACGAGACCAAAATATGAAAGGCACAGCACCGAGGAGGCAAGAACAACTTGACCTCGCTGCACGATTGTCTCAACCTATTCTCTTCGGAGCCCTACGTAGCGTTTAGGTCGGACCGGACGCGGATACCGACGGGCGGCGCATGCTGGCGGTCCCAGAATGGACGACCGCGTGGTAGCTACCCTCTACGACGAAGCCAACGCCGCAATCGTGGAACTCCGACGCGATAGCCTCGCTGACTCCGGCGAGGCGAAAGCTTGACTGACGTCGAGGCGTACGCGGTTCGGTGCCTTTGGCAAAGCGACGCGAGTCGCACGCGAGCCAGCGAAGCCGGAGGCAGCGGCAGCGGCAGCGGCGACCGCTCCGGCGCGAGCAGCTCACAGACCGACCTGCTGCGACGGCGGCGACAGCCGCAGCTAAGCCAGCAATCAGCAGAACGGGTGAAGTGGGCAGGGACGGGATCTGGGGTAGCAGGTGGGAACCACGCAACGGGCGAGAGAGAGAGAGAGAGAGAGAAAGAGAGAGAATGGGAGAAAGAGAGAGAGAGAGAGAGAGAGAGAGAGAGAGAGAGAGAGAGAGAGAGAGAGAGAGAGAGAGGAAAGTGACCGCAGGGACTAGGAATCTCGCACCCAAGTCACCGCCTTACCGAGCGACGTCGCCGAGAGAGAGAGAGAGAGAGAGAGAGAGACAGAGAGAGAGGGAAAGGGCGCGCGACCGCGGTGACCAGGAATCGCGCGCCCGAGTCGCCGCCTTACCGAGCGACAGCTGAAGACAAGCGATGAACGCCAGAGCGGAGAGCAGCATCCTGTGTGCGACTCGCACGTGCGCTCGACTGACGAGCCAATGCGAGACGCCGCGGGCTCGCCTGCCAGCTCGCTCGCTCGCTCCGCCTCGTTATTCGATACACTCGGTAGGGGCCGCAGCCCGAAACCGCCCGTGCGCGCGCGCGCGCGCACGGGCCCGAGGCTCTGCCAGGCTGGCCGGCTGCGGGTCTGCCCCGCCCCCCGCCCCGCCCCGCCCACCCGCCCGCCCGCCCGCGGCCAAAGGCGAGCGGTGGAAATGGCCGGAGTGCCGTGCGTGCTCGGCAGTTCGACGCGCCGCTCGCGCTTCGGGCACCGCGAGCGCGATCGGCAGGAAATACCTGAAGCCGCCGCCCCTCCCGCGCTAGGAGAGCTGGGCTCCGTAACGAGCGCCTGCGGCCGGCCGGCCGGCCGGCAGCTTTATTCAGGAATGCCGCGGCGGCGCCGGAAGCTCTGGCGTCCACCATGAAGTCGACTTATTCCTAGGCGCTCCCTCCTCTTTCACCGAAAAGGTTTGGGCCTGGGCCTTTACGAGCGCTCAACGGGCGAAGATGCTGGAGCAATAGTTTGTCTGTCGTGAGCGTCGCAGTTGCCACATTACTCCACTTCTCGCCGACCTGCACTGGTTACCAGTCAAGCAACGGATTGACTTCAAGGTTTTGTCGCTCACTTTTAGGTCTCTTCATTCTATGGCTCCAGCCTATCTTTCAGATATACTACCCCATCAGGCAAAGCATCGTACCACTCGCTTTTCGGAATCCAACAGTCTAGAAATACCTCGTACAAACCTTAAATCCTTTGGAGACCGTGCATTTAGCTCGTATGCTCCCACAGCCTGGAACTCCCTCCCGACCTGCATCAGAACATCCCCTGACCTGACCACATTTAAAAGAAACTTAAAAACGTACCTATTTAGGACAGCATTTAGTGGGTCCTTGTGATTCGTCCTCAATGTGCTTATGCGTGCTGACACTGTTCATGCTGCCACTAACCACATTTGCATGCTGACCCAGTGCATGTAACCCCTAACCATGTTATTCATTTTGTTTGTTTTTCAAGCATGATTTTACTTACTATTCTATTGCGTATCACTTTGCAGCAAATGTAAAGCGCCTAGAAAGAGATTAAGTTCTCTGAGGGCGCTTTATCAAGTGCAATATTATTATTATTATTATTATTTCTTAGCTCGCTGTTGCTGCAAGCCATTGCGGTACGCCGCCGCACCCGGAAACGGAGGTAAGCGCTGGAGTTGAGCGGATCGGATTTCCACTGTTTCTGCTGGCGCGCTCTCGACGGCCGCATGAAGAATTCCTGCAGTGTAATTGCGCCAGTATAAATAAAACAAAAATAAGCTAGTTTCTGCGGCTTGAGCTTACAAGCTGCATTAAAATGCCGCGGTTCCGTGTGAGAATCAAGCGTGACGACGGTTCAAGTTTTAAATGCTACAATAGACCCATGCGACCTTTAAAGGCTATTCCCGTGCGGCGCCCCCTACACCGCCATTCATTAGTTTGGCCCGCGAAGTGGTTCTTTAGTCTAAACCTTTATTTTTTCAATGCGTTTGAGCAGACAGATCCTATAAGGAGCTCATAAATCTCATCACGACTTATGGCTCAACATTCTTACGCCCAGGTACAATTAGCTAAGCAGGTGCTATTTAATCGTTCTAATTTCATTACTCTTAATCCTCAAACAATTCTTCGAGTCCTGCCTTTTTTAAATGCTTCATCCTCCTGTTAGAAACAGGCTTCGTACGCGGATTCCGGTGCTAGCACGCGAACGCACGTGCACGGTTATTGTGAGATGCGTTGGTCCGGCCTCGGTACATCGGTACGGTGCGAAAGTGAGTGGGTTTGAATTTCAGTGTTTATTTCCAGCAAATTTAAAGCGCCTAGAATGAGATTGAGTTCTCTGAGTGCGCTTTATCAAGTGTATTATTATTATTATTTTTGGAAGAGCATTACAAGTGATAGCCTCGGTATCTCCGTCGCTCCCTCTGGTTTGCATAGTTCGCTGTCAGAGGCTAATGCCTTTCCTGTCTTACTCCTACAGCATGCATTTGGGCCCAATATTTTTTCAAAATTACATCCGGTATAAATTTGAGCAGTTAAATGTAGCTCTAGAAACTGGCCTCGGGCTACTCCAAGCGTGGTGTAGACCTTTATCCGACTTCTCCGAGATATCTTCAGGTATTCCGCTGCTATCTTCGCTGTGACTGTTTTTGAGTTGTCCTCTGGTATGCTACTCAGAACAGAAATTGCTTAGCATAGGATTTGATGTCGCCATTAGTTGGTACCTTCTGGCGGGCCTTCTCCGGCGGGTCAGTAAGAACCTCACTGCATCCTGCGTTCGCCCTATCAACAGCTCGGCTATCAAACCTACGACCAGTAAGTTTAAACGCTGAGTAGCACTCGTTGCGGTAGTAGCTCACCTGCCGTGCCTCAGCTTGTTCTGAAACGTCGACCGTTACGGCCGTTACTAAGGTCCAATTCAAATTCGAAGGGGCTGAGCCAGCCGGGCCGGTTACGTGCGATTTGAATGCAAGCCACTTAATCGGCACCACGCAGTTGTTGGACAGCCTCTTAAATTCCGCCTGCGAAATGTCCGCTTGCTAAAGACCAAGTGGTTACTTATCTGCGATCAGGCTTTCCGCGAGAAGCTAGATGCATTTCTGCTTAACGAAATGTGGACGCTGCCCTTCTCACGTAGCTGTATACCTGAGACCACCCCACCCGGGCTCTCATTCTTTCCGTTCATGCGAACTGATAGGATCGGTGGCGGGTTTTAATAGTTGTTGTTCGTGAATCGTTTGGCTATAAGATTAGAAGTTTTTCGCGTGGGCCATTCTTTGAATTAGTTGCAACCAGGTCCTCGTCAGAGACAGTGCTTGTCACTGCTGTGATATACCGACCCTCTTCTCGCTGTCTAAACTTATGCATAGAGGATTTTTAGGAGTTCCTCGCTTAAACAAATTTTGTGTGAGAGGTAGTTACTGTTTGCTGGAGACTTTTATATTCACGTAGACAACTCTAGCAACAGCCAGGTCCGATCATTTCTTGACTGTCTGGAGAACTCGGGTCTGGTTGAACACGGTAATCACACCACTCACGTCGGTGGCCATATCCTAAATCTCGTGATCACTAAGGATGTTTGCCCCACTGACCTTGTTGTGTGCCCGCTGACCCTCTCGGATAATTGTTTGGTCTCGTTACCGTTAATTAAAATAATATAGTTTTATTTGTATAGCGCCCCAAAAGAACTTAACCTCTATTCAGGTGCTTCACATATGCCTGGGGGGGGGGGCTCGAGCCCATGACCTCAGCCAGACCTTGGTCGGGGCGAGGACATTAACCGCTGAAGCAAACCAGCTCGGTCCTCCTCTTTTGTGCATAAAGGGTAATGTAGAGTTTGTCCCGTGTCGCAACTTAAAAAGCTTTGATCAAGACAAATTTTTGAAATCTATATGTGATGCAGGTCGTCTTGATCTCCACCCAGACTCGACCGAAAGCCTCGATACCCTCACTGGTACAGTGAACATGACACTTAGGAGTGCTCTTGACAAGCATGCTCCCATACATTTTGTCCGTGTGCAGAGCCGAAGAGAGTCCTTTCAATTTACAAAAAAAACTTCAAAAGATGCACCATGTTATGCGCAGGCTTGAACGCCGTCTTAAGAAATCTGGGTCAGATGAAGATCTAGCCAAATTCAAAGGCTTTCTTTGAGTCTAAACCCGGAAGCTTAAAAAAGCCAGGGCTTCTTTTTTCACTCGAAAACTTAAATCCTTCCAGTTGGACCGTAAACATATTTATAAGACGGTAAACAAGGTATTGGCCAATGCTCAGAGGTCTCAGTCCCCCGATTTTAAAGGCTCAGCTGAAAAGTTTTCAACCTTCTTTACTGGGAAAATTGTGCACATTCGTGCCTCCATAAAGCTACCACAGACTAAAGCAATTGCTGAATCGCAACCTGTGACCTTCCTTGAAAGATTCTGCGGGGGTTTCTTGATGCGACGTGGATACCGTAACAAGCTCTAGTAAACAAAGGCTCATCTCCTGAAGACCCTATACCATTATCTCTGTGGTCTCCACTGGCAGACCAACTTTGCCCTGCCATAACTGAGATTTTTAATGCTTCTCTCGAAAAGAGGTTGCACCCAAGTTCTTCGAATCGGTAATCGTTAGACAGATACTTAAAAACTAGATTAGATAAATAGGTCCTTGCAAACTATTGCTCAGTTTCCCTTCTTCCTTTTTTCTCAAAGATTCTTGAAAGAATTGTCACTAAGCAGCTGGCAGCACACATTGAAAAGAAAGAAATGACAGAAAAATTTTAATCGGGGTTCAAGCTGCAGTACTCCGTGAAACTGCTTTTCTCCGTGTTACCAACGAAATCATATGCAGCAACGGTGACGGGAATGCCACTGCCCTAGCGCTGCTAGATCTATCAGCTGCCTTCGACACCATTGATCACGATGTCCTACTTGAACGATTAAAAACAACTACCCTTTGAATGCCACCCCTAACAATATTATTCTTGTTGTTTATTGAGCATGCTACCACTAACCATTTGATTGTTTTTCCTTTGCAGCAAATGTAAAGCGCCTAGAAAGAGATTGAGTCCTTTAAAGACGCTTAATCAAGTGTGTTATTGTTATTATTATAACGATTGGTATGGCAGACGAGATACTGGTGTGGTTTAAATCGTTTTTGTCCGCTCGTGTCCAGTCCGTGTCGTGTGGGGGTCAGGTCTCATCCACCAAACCAGTCACCTGTGGAGTCCCTCAAGGGCCCGTCCTCGGTCCGTTGCAGTTCTCGATTTATACTCAACCTCTGGGAAAGTGATTAAGACCCATGGAATGGGGTACCACTTATATGCAGACGATACTCGGCTGTATTTGCCATTCAAGCTGTAGGAATCTGTTGCAGCAATTGATAGACTGAATGCTTGCCTTGCCGACATTCGATCCTGGATGTTGGAAAATGTCTTGAAACTAAATGACGATACAACTGAACTGCTGTTCGAAGGAAAAACCTAAACAAAGGACAATCTAAACCTAACGAAGGACACCCTAAGAGTGTGGCTGGATTTGAAAGCTTTGCTCTTCTAATAGGTGCAGCTGTTGTGCGACCATCACCACGAGCTCCGAATTAAGGTATAGTCTTCGAAAACTGCCAAAATTGTAAAAGCTTGGTTCAGAAGACTGCTTCCACAGCTAGCCATTAGGTGTGATCACTGTCTAAGATTAGTAACTGTTTTCAACGGTGGCTTGCGAAAGCTAAACTAGCTCCTTAGTTCTGTCTCGGCTAGATAATTGTAATTCCCTTTTGGCTGGGCTACCGAAAAAAGCCACTAGACCACTGCAGCTGGTTATGAATATGGCTGCAAAGCTAGTTTGCAAATCCCAGAGACTTTGCCACGTGTCTCCTTTGCTAAAAGAGCTAGGATGGCTTCCGGTTGATCAGTGGATGCAGAAGAGCAAGGTTCTTAAGCTGACCCACAAGGCCTGCCACAGCTTGGCTCTTCCATACGTAGCTGAACTGCTGCACCAACAAGTTTTAGCCTCCTCGTGCCCTCAGCTCCTGTATGGACATTAAATTAACTGTTCCGTTCCTCTGCTTAAAGACCGTTGGCGACACGAGCTTTAGCTCTGCAGGTCCTGGGCTGCGGAACTCGCTTCCACAATTCTTACGCAACGACAACTACTCTCCTGCTGCCGACTATGGCTCATCCTTTTCAGCGGTCCTGAGCTGCCACTTCCATGCTACTCACTACCTCAACTGCTCGCCTGACTCTGCTATGCTTACCACTTTCTCTTTGTCGCGTAAGATGAAGTCTGTTGACTACTGAATGCGTACCGAAAGCCGCTTAGGCTGTGAGTGCGCTATACAAAACTCTCTTGCTTAACACAGCCACAGAGTCTTAGTGGCTTTGTGGAGTTATAGACGGAGATATCTTGCATTAGATCAGCGGGGTTGGCAGTAGGACTGATACTGCTTCGTCTGAGCAGGCCAGAAGCGGAAGGTGCCTTACCGTCTAGATAGCTTACGTTGGCTTCCGACGATGGAAGCAAAGTTCCGAGGCACTCACCGTCAGCTGGTTATTATGCATATATATATATATATAAATATAAATATATATATAAATATATATATACTAGCTTTCACCGACAAAAGTGATGTAAAATTCCAAATTTGCTTTGGATGGCGGACCTGAATGCCTGCTGACCTAGTTCATGGGCCCGTCTAACTGACAGATAAGCTTAGAGTTCTTAACTAATAAAGCAAAATGTATGCAGCAGAAAAAGAGAACGCGTATTTCAAAAATCTATTTCATTATTTTTTTTATAAATTATCACACATAATGTTATGAAATATATTCATTAGTGCCGAATAGCGTATCAGCACTTGAGTGTGGGTATGGAATACACAGAAGTGCTGACCATTTTAAAAGTTTACATACACTGTTTAGCAAGTCTTGTGAAGAATTGCGGACCGATTATATTGATGCATGTTAATCCCTTACCAGAGGAAGGCTCAGCAGGGTCGGTTCAATTTCGACTATGAGAGTGTATGTTACTGCTATGTTTGCAAACTATCAAACGTTTATCCGTTTTTGATATGACGCTCAACATTACTGTACCGTTGTAGTAGTACTATATCTAACTTAGTAATATTGGTTTATATGTATACATATACTGACGAGCTATCATAGATATATCGTGTATATATAGATATAAATCAAGTATCTATCTTTATCAAGTGCATAATTATATATATACATATATATATATATATATATATATATATATATATATATATATATATATATATATATATATATATATATATATATATATATATATATATATATATATATATATGCGTGCGTGCACATTAGAATCAAAACAAGCAGCTCCACACCTGGAGCACTGCGATACTGCGCCAGCAGGCTGACTCCTAATCGGCTTAATACTTTACAAAGTTTCTTGTCCGAAGCCGGAAATCGTTCAGTTTTCTTCATTTGCTATTCAAGCTGTGCTCAGCTGCCTCTCGGTAGGATTCTGCTGGAAGACGATGCACTGTCCTGCCCATAGACAGAGGCAGGGCAGCAGATAACAATAATAATATATTTCTATAGCGCCCTCAGAGAACTAATCTCTTTCTAGGCACTTTACATTTGCTGTAAAGGAAGCATGATCAAATGGTTTCTTGTAACAAGCACAATGCTAACAAGCATAACGTGGTTAGAAGTGACATGTAATGTAATGCACAGTGTCAAAATGTAAAATATGGTTAGTGGTAGCATTCCTAGTGCCAGCACGCATTAGCAAACAAAGGATGATTCGTGTGGACCCTGTAAATGCAGTGACAAACAATTGCCTTTCAAGTTTCTTTTTAAATGCCGTCACGTAAGGGAATGTCGTGACGTCAATCGGGATTGAGTTCCACGCTTTGGGAACATACGAACTTGAGGCACGATCCCCAAAGGATGTGTGACTTGTACGAGGTATAGCTATACGATTTGATTCAGAAAAGTCATCGGTATTACGATGCCTAGCCTGGTGGAAAGGGATCGCTCTTCACGGCCCAAGTCGTGGGTTCGAGTCCTGAAGTGGGCGATTCTTTACTGCTCACAAGATAGCCGTTAAGGCTCTTCTGCTGCTATAATAGTTTTAACAGTAAATTTGATACAGAACCATTTGTTAAATAAGCTAACATTTGTCCTGATAGGTGTGCTAGAGCCAGGGAATAAAGAGAAGTGAAGGAGCGATCCTTGACACGTGGATGCGCTGCTTGATTGGAAGCCCCCAAAGGTCAGTGAGAAGTGATGTTATGTGGCAACTGCGACGCTCACGACACACAAGCCTAGCTGCAGAGTTATGCACCAACTGTAAGCGCCTGATTGCATAGGCAGGTAGACTAGCCAGCAGTGAGTTACGGAAGGCGAGACGGGATGTTGCAAATTCAAGGAGCAATTTTGGATGTAGTGCCCTTGCTAAGCAAGCCCGAATTTCAGCAATGTTATGCAGCTGAAAGTAGGCACACTTGACTACTGAGCTGATGTGATCGTTTAATGAGAGGTCACTTTGGAACAGGACACTTGGATTTCGTGAAGATTCAAACATTTTCTATAGAAGGTCTACACGTTTTGCCGTATCTCAAATATCGAGCTTGACTGGGTAGCTATGGAATAACGGGTTATTAAAGATAATTATTAATCATCACTCGCTAGGTTATTATTAGTTACGCGGTAGGCTGCATTTGGGTTCGAAACAGATCAGCCCTCCCGCTATAGCCGCTCGATCGCTCTTCAATAGAGTATGAGCGACTGGATTGTGACCGTTGCATGTAAGCCTAATCATCTGCAACTAGTGCAAAACTCAACAGCTCGTCTGGTCTTTAGTCAACGATATAGCTGCCACATCAACCACTCCTATCGAAGCTTCACTGTCTATCTATCAAGCATTCGAATTGATTTCAGTGTCCTCTCCGGCTCACATGTCACTTCACTTGCCTATCTCAGCATACCTATCCAGCCTCCGTACTATTCCAGTGTGCTCTCATCTCTTATTCTACGAGTAAATATTCTCCTGGCCGATTGATTGCGTGTTGCCACAATGGCAACAGCCGGCAATGTGATTGTTTGATCTCCAAGCAGCACGGGCGGCGGGCACGAGCCGAAATTGATTTTTTAGCACAAAGAAAGACTGAGCCGCCGACAGGCGCCAAGGGGCGTATTGTGGGCCACGGCGATGCTCGAACGAGCACTCGCAGACGGCTCACTTTAGACGGCGACTCTTGCGAAAAACAAAGACATAAATTTCCGATGATGGCGTCGCCAAGAGCCGTTGGAAGCGGCACCGAGGGGATCACGTTGCCAAGATGTGGCCCGATCCGCTTAGAACTGCTGAGTTGGCCAATTGGAAAGCTGCAAAATTTGTGTAAAGTTAGCTTTAAATTTGCGTTGCTGCTCTTTGTGTTCACCCACTCCCGTTAAATGGATGTGAATTAATTGTAGACTTTAAAATTCGCAGTCGGTACGTTTGTTGAATGAATACAGTCGAGATCCAGCATAGGCTGAAGCTGAAAGGAAAGGTCACCTGCAACAACGTGCTGGAGCTAGCCCAGAAGTGGCCGCTAAAAGGCGTGCAGCAGAGATTGAAAGGAACCGTTCTCGTCAGTAACGGAGGACTGAGAATAGAGACCATGAAAGAGGCCGGAGTCGCGTGAAACTTCCCGTAATTTTCATGTAGCCCTATAATAGACTAGGTTTGCCAGTTAGTCCGTTAGTTAGTCCGTTTGTTCATCCCTGATGTCATACATTGAGTACATTCGTGTTGCGTTTCGCGTACCTACATTTCGGAACAGCAAAGATGACTGTCAAAACGGAGGGGAGGATAGCTTACCAATTTGTATAAGTAGCTACAATGTAAACTCACATAGTTGTACCTGAATATTAAAATGCTAGAACTATGTAGGACTATGAACTTATTATCCCACGACATTCCAGCAGATTTCGCTCACTATTTGCTGTCGACCCAAGTGACGACTGGCGCTTTCTTCGCATCCTTTTCGACAAGCCGAGTGGGTGTGCTGGAAAGTTTCCAGAGCGAACGTGACTTCGCGTGCTCACCAGCACGGGACAGTGAACACTCAGGCCGGCCTTCTAAAGTGAAGTTCAAGATTGCCGTGATTTTTCACGCCTGCAAGCTAGTGTTCAAGTATTTAGCCCTGGATAAGAGCGCTGGTAAGTTAGGACGGGTTAAAAGAGGCATTGGCCTGCTACATAGGTTTCGGCTTCAGAGAACAGAGTGCATCGGAGTGCAGATGTAAAGCCCTAGAGAGAGATTGAGTTTTCTTAGGGCGCCGCATTATTACTATCATTATTATCCTAGCTCTCGCTGATCGAGCGCCTACGTCAAGAGTCGAGCCCACGGCCGTCAGTAGCAGTTCGAGCTTCGTAAGCCGACAGGCTGGAATCCGAGTGCTTGCTCGGCGGCTTCTGCCCGTAATTAGGTCGATACGGCTCAATCGATTGCTGTGGGACGGGAGGAAAATCAATAGGGAACAATGCGTAACCACCGACGTCGCCCCGAGAGCCGGTAGCGCGCTCCGGAAGCCTCCGGAGCACTCGGCGCAGCCATAGCCGCGGCCAACAGCGAGACGAAGCACGTGAGGGCGTATGGCTCACTCGAGCGACGACGACATGGGCGCTGTCGCTGCTTGCACGGCAGACCAGGAGTTCAGCGACAGCTTCACACGCGACTTCCTGTCATGCTCCGTCTGCTGGGAACCGTACGACGATAAGGCGCACCAGCCCAAGATGCTCGCCTGCCATCACACCTTCTGCAAGTCGTGCCTGAAGCGGCTCGTCAGAGGCCGAGCCATTATCCAGTGCTCGGCCTGCCGAAAGGACACCACGATTTTCGACGGAGTGCCGGGACTGCAGACAAATTTCTACATCATGTACATGCGACAAAAGTTTGGCATCCAGACGTCGCGACTGAACGCGAGCGTCTGCCAAAGGCATGCCATGCAACCGCTGTCGTTCTTTTGCAAGTGAGTCCGCTGGCCATTCGCCCGCGAGCGCTCCTAGCGGCATCTGCAGCCAGCGCCTCCAAAGGAGAATGGACGTGCACGTACTGACGTAGGCGGAGAGGTGCATTCGCACTGCAGGGGGCCGAAGGAAGATCCGCAGGCAGGCACTCCAACGCTGCCACCAGGGGGCAACCTACCTCCACCCATCCCTCACCCAAAGGCCAACCCGAAAGCCCTACCAGCTTTCCAGCGCCAGGCGAGATTAAAGTTAATTCATCCCTGAAGAAATTCTAAGCAAGTAGCTGCAGGCTGTAGCCAGCCCGAAAAAGTAGCTGAGTGGCCAATAGTTCAGCTGGATTTCGGCAGAAGATCAATGCAGCCTTTTTCATGCATGGCCGCGTGCATAAGCGAAGAGCTGCCGTTCAGAGAGGCCCCCCTCTCCGGGCAAAACGCGTAGACACCGGCCGTAAGCCGTTGTGTGCCCTTGTGGTGTCCCTCTTACGCTCCTGCTGAATCGTCTGGCAAGGTAAAGCTCGCCCCTAAGCCTAATAGGCAGTTTGGCTGGAAGGGAAAGCACGGCTTAGCCAATCGGTGTTTTCATTAGCAAGAGAGTCATCGGCGGCTTGCTACTTGCCAATGCTGGCAGCAGTGTGACACACTGCATTTATTGGTACACGATTCATGAAACTGTTGCATGGGGGGGGGGGGCAACTGTGACTCTTGCACGCGATCTGTACGTCATAAGCTACATACCTATGAAGAACCTTTACGCGGGCGAATTCTTCACGAGTGAAGGCACCGAACGAGCTCCTGCGCTTCCATTGCGATGGATCGCTCGGGTGAATGACGTCAGGGCGTTGATTACATCACATCAGCCCCGCCAAGGTATACAGCACAACACTTCTTGTACTGAGCGCCGGATCTACAGAAACTGTTTGACATAAATGAGGCTCGCTATATCTTATAGCTTAAGCAAATCGCCGAGTTAGTAGGCGAAGAAGACTCGACTCGTGCGCCTCAGGCAGGCTCGGCTATTGTACAACGAACGGTTAAGGCTAGCTGATTCAGCATCGTCCTTAACATAGCAGTAGAAAACCCCTAGCGGCTATCACTCCCGCATTCAGTAGAAATGCACTTAAACCTACCGCAGGACTCGAATACATGAACTACGCGAATACACGAATGAGTCCTAAAGTTCGAGTACGTCATCCCGTAGGCTACGATCCGAGCGTAGTCTGGTCATAGCGTTCTACTGTGTAGCACAAAGTGTACATGATCCTGTCGGCTCTCTCATCTTCTAGAAGAAAAATGGCCGGTCATGAGCTAAGCCCAAAAAGTGTAGGGCACCATATATCGCACGAAAGGTCTCTCGAGGACGGTTTGAAGAACACATACGGCGAGCGCTCTCTCTCTCTCTCTCTCTCTCTCTCTCTCTCTCTCTCTCTCTCTCTCTCTATATATATATATATATATATATATATATATATATATATATATATATATATATGTGTGTGTGTGT
Source organism: Cristatella mucedo (assembly GCA_009760855.2). Classification (NCBI taxonomy): domain Eukaryota; kingdom Metazoa; phylum Bryozoa; class Phylactolaemata; family Cristatellidae; genus Cristatella; species Cristatella mucedo. The sequence goes on from WPIO01000029.1 coordinate 4,529,489, forward strand.
GTGTGTGTGTGTGTGTGTGTGTGTGTGTGTGTGTGTGTGTGTGTGTGTGTGTGTGTGTATGTATAGCGCCCCATCAGAACTTCATCTCTATTCAGGCGCTTCACATATGCCACGCACGAGGCTCGAGCCCTATGATCTCGGCCGGGGCGAGCACCTTAACCACTGGGCTGTCTCTCTCGTTCGCAGAACATGTAAAGTGCTGGTGTGCAGAGACTGCATCGTACTCGCACACAACAAAATTGAAGGGCACGACCTGCAGGAAGTGGCGGAAATCAAGGCTGAGTATATGGCCACAATTGAACAGCTGCAAAAGAAAGTCGATCGAGTGATTGCTCACCGAAAGCGCACGCTGAATGGTCTGAGCATGATGCTTGGCTCGCTGGACGTGGTGCATGACGTGGCCATACAGCAGACAGACGCCCTCTTCGACCAGTTCACCGAGCTGCTCAATCAAAGGAGACAACAGGTACGCGAGTTCAAAAGGAAAGTGGCAAAAAGTAAATGAGAGCTGACCAAGCAGCCTCATGCCTGCAATGGAGACAGACTTGCTCTCGCGCGGCTATAACACCGAACCGCCGACAGCCGAAATAACGAATTTCACGCTGCAGGACTCAAACCCACGTCGTGGACTTCCAAGTTCGAGCACCTGATCACTAGGCTAAGGCGCGACATGCCTCCTCGAATGTAACTGTCGGGGCCGGGCGTGAATGACCTTGAGTTCCATTCGTCGGTAGCTGCAGCGAGTGCTAGGGAAACTTTCATTTAAGCGTCCACGAAGTTACTAAACCGTTGCACTTGGCTTCCTTAGCCAGATGTTGATCTTTTCAGCTCGAGGAAATGAATTCACCAGGAACCCTTATTGATCTCTAGCCTACACTTTTTATTCGACCATACAGCGTTACTTTACATTTTAAAGATACACTAAAAGATTTGAATTCAAAGTTACACTAACAAATGTATCAACTAGGAATAGTTGACCATGCTTTAATAATGGAAAACGATTACCAAAGTGTCAGCTGTACAGTCGACCCTCGTTTATTGCAGTTAATCTGTTCCAGACTCTATCGCGATAGGTGAATTTCCGCGAAGTAGGCATCTTTATTTATAAATAGAATATCTTCGTAGCTGAAGCATAGAAGACCTGTTTGTGACCCTCTAAACACGGTTTTTGATATTACTAGAGCCCCCGGACATGAAATAACACCCCTTTAGTCACCATCGCACTCGAATCACTAAATATATTAGACAAAGTAAGAGAAAATAAGACGTATTAGACGTTACAAACGTCCTATTGCTATTATTGTACATTTTATTGCGCACACACAATTCTTACGCACAAATACCAAACTACGAAAATACTGCGTTTGGTGATGAAGCAATTAAGATGAAGATATGTACAGCGAAGCAAAGAAGAACAAGGTTACGGCTCCTCTGAAGGCCCGACTTAAATAGGAGAGTCTTCAGAGGGTGCAGCAGTGTCTTCAACAGGTGCGTCGTCGTCTTCTTCCGAGTTTCGTACGTAGAGTAATTTTAATTTTAGTTGTTATACTGAGGTGTATAATTGACTCAGACAACGAGCGCCCGCTGTATCATTTTCACTCTCTTCGATCGACTTTTTAATGAGTATACACGTATTTCAAAAAACCCTGATGGAGTGAAGCAGCGAAAGTCGAAGTGAGAAGTAGCGAGAGACGATTGTATTAAGATTCCACAAATAGAGCACTTGCGTGCTTGTATCTTTGTCTTTACTGCAAGACTTGGCTTGTGGCTCGAGCTTATCTTAAACCGGGCAGTTCATACAATGCTTCGGAGCGAAACGCCCTCTAGAGAACCCTTGGCATGTCTAAAAACTTGTCTTGAAGTGATAGAAAGCATCTGATTTGTTTCATTTTAACGACTTGCAACAATGTCTTGCCAGTTCGAATGGCAAACTGATTTGTTTCTGAAAAAAAATCAATGATATGCCTGTATTAATCATAAAGGTTTATACTACGGCAGATACAAAGCATTGTTACATGATCAGCAAATAAATAAAGGTAATCCAGATGCATAGACACGTGCAATATATTGACGGCGCACATTCTCGGAGGGTAACCGGACAATTTGGTGCCGGAAAATTCGGCGCAGGACAATTCGGAGCGGACGATTCGGAGCAGACAATTTGCAATGTATTCATTTTTTTTATTTTAAACGCAGCGTAAGCACGCTTTCAATTAGTGAGTACATAGTTTTGAAACCTAGACGCTTTCAATTAACCAAGGCATTTAATTACACAATAAGTGAAGATCCTCCTCAGTGGGAAAAAAATATCGAGACCTGCCTGGATCGTCGATTGCGCACGGTTGTGTTAGATTACGAAAGTCGTTCATCAATTGATTACTTTCGCGGATGTACTCACAACATTAAATTACTGCTATAGAAATGAATTATATTTTAATGGATTAGCATTTAGTATACTGGTAACATTTTAAAAATGTGACTTTGTGCAAGAGTTGCTGGTATTTGCTATGACTTTTTTTGTAGTGAGCTAAATAAACTAATTTATACGGTATTATAGTTCTATTAAACATGATTAATAAAAAAATTCGTCTAAATTTCAAATAGATATGTTTTAAATATCCTGCTCCGAAATGTCCGCTCCGAAATGTCCGCTCCGCATTGTCCGCTCCGCATTGTCCGCTCCGCATTGTCCGCTCCGAATTGTCCTGCGCCGAATTGCCCTAGAACCTTCTCGGAGTGACAGTGCACGTGACAGGGAACAAACAGGATGGTACGAGCGACCGCGGGAAAAGCGCGCCGCTTGGTGCATGAATGCATGTAGTGCTGCTGTTTCAGCGGCTTGCCGCCGTGAGGGGCAAGATCGGCGATTGCCCGCTCAGCGCGCGAACTACTGTTAAAGTTGGTCGAGTGCTGCTCCTGCTGTAGGTCAAAGAACTTGTTCGGGAAGCACACGAATCTAAGCACAGAGCCGTCAACGAGCACCTCGTGGAAGTTGACAATCAGATCTCCATGTTAACCGGCATCAGAGGCGAGATAGCTAAGACCACTGCAAGTGACCGCTTTGCAGACATACTCGAACTAGCTGACAACGCGGATATTCAAGAAAAAATCGGTGGAATGGACATCGTGGCTCACCCGGCGTACAACTACTTCGCGCTGGACGCTGACGGACTCGAAGAGAAATTCCAGGCCTTTCTGTACGATATCGGGGAGATAAAGGACTTCAATCCTCTGCCGGCCGCTGTGGAAATAACAGCCGAGCCGGCCATTGCCGGCTTGACATCCAGCATTGCTATCCAGGTATGCCGTTCTACTATTTTGTCTATCCTTGATTTCTTGTTCTTGCTATTCAGCTATGTCGCCGCTCGGCCGTCGCTCTGAATAGCGGCTGAGTGTGCCAGAGAAAAGGCTGTCCTTCGCTCCGATTTCTCCCACAGCGCCTGCTGTCGAAGTCTGTTTGTACGCCTAGGCGGCTATTACAAATTATACTTATGCGCTTGGCTGCCGTCGCTTAGAGAACCAGGCCAAACACTGCCAAGCAGCCGCTCGGCGGCTTCGTCGAGTCAGTGCGAGCTGGAAGAGGGATCACTTACCACCGCCTTCGCTGGTCCGCTTTCGACTTGCCGTTCAAGCCACGCTCGCTCTAATCTATCCAACTCGCTAGCAGCGCTCCCGAATGAAAACGATCCACCAGATATCTCGCATTCCCTGCTGCTCCCGGCACTCGACAGCATTTGCAGCCCTCTCCCGGAAGTCCCTCCTGCTGCTATACTCTATAGAGATAATCGACCAAAGGCCAAGGCTCGATGCCATCGCGTTCTTAGCTCCTTACCATCGATAAGGGTACGGCGAACGCCCACCGGAAAGTGCAATTTCAATTACGCAATTACAAAGCATCCGGCGCCTCCTCGAGCTCAGGGCCGTTCGAATTAGCTGAGTGCTCAGTGGCCGATTAGAGGCATCGAACCGCCGAGCCGGCAGATGCGAATCGTGGATGAGCGTGGGCTCAAGCAGCGTTGCTCGCACAGTCGGTGTGGCTGTTGCTAATTACTCGGAAGAAAGGAGCCGCTCGGCTAAATTGGTAGAGTGTTGCCGCGAACCGCTTTACGCCGGCCGATGCTGTACGCTGCTGTGTGCTGCCCGGCGAGAGAGGGAGCGTGCAGCCAGAAAATAATTCTAGCTGATTTCACAGCCTCTTTTATATAGCGACAGAAGAACCTTTACCGCTGCCACCACCGCTCGAAGCAGCGATAAAGAACCGCCCACCGCAGGAGTCGAACCCATGACCTCGGGAATGAGGTCGTGAAAAGCAACTGCCTTACCTAGAGTGCTATCACGCCGGGGGCGCGTTCTCGTCGCGTCTCAAGACTCGTCTGCATTGCAAGCTTGTCCAAGTGTTTGCTGTACTCTTAGTTGCTGCAGGCGGCGAGGCTTCTTTTCGAGTCTCAAATACGCTCGCCTGGCGTCTCGAGCTTCGGGTGCGAAGGCGCTAAGGCTTCCGGCGGTCCGTATTCATAGGTATCGGACAACGGCGGCCAGCTCTTGCGGAATTATCCAATCTCGGTTAGAATAACCGATCCGTTCGAAGATGTGATCCCGGAGGAGAGCGAGAAGGACAGCAGCGCCGAAGAGTATCGATTCGGGTACAGGCCGCAGGTGTCTGGCCTGCACAAGTGCACGGTCATGTTCCTCGGGCAGCCGCTGGCCAGCGCGTGCTCGCTCGTGAACGTGCAGAGCAACAATCCGGTGGAGGTCATAGGGCAGATGGGCAAAGCGGCCGGGCAGCTGATGTATCCCTGCTCGCTCGATCTCGACGAGGCGGGCAACCTGTACGTCGTCGACGAAGGCAATCAGCGCATACAGCGGTTCAAGAAAGACGGCACGATCGACGTCATCGGCGTCAGCGGCGACACGAAGCACGCTCGAACGTTCGACATAGCGATGAACTTGCATCGCGGCGAGTTCGTCTGCTCCAAGGTCCTGGTGGAGCAGCGAAAAGCGTGGGCCGACACCGTGCAGATATTCTCGCTCGACGGGACTCTCAAGGCGCAGTTCACCAACCCGGCCATGAAGAAGGCGCTGTACGTGGCCGTGAACAGCAAGGACCAGATCGTCGTCCCCGACTACCACCTCAACTCGCTCTTTCTGTACAGCTACGGCGGCGATCTGCTCGGCTGCGTCGGCAGGAGCGGAAGCGGTCCGGGCGAATTCAAAGAGCCCGCCTTCGTGTGCATCGGACGAGACGACGACATCATCATATCCGACTGCCGGAACAGCCGCGTGCAGGTGCTCGACATGAACGGTCGCTTCAAGTATCAGATAGGCACCAAGGGCAGCGGCAAGGGACAGCTGCAGGGCCCCTCGGGCGTCACCACCGACCGGCACGGGCACATCATCGTGACGGACCGCGTGAACAACCGTATACAGGTGTACACCTACTCGGGCGAATTCGTCTCGTGCCTGGACAGCGCAGGCGAAAGGCTCAGCGACCCTCGCGGTTTGGCGGTGACAGACGACGGCTTCATCTACGTGGCCGACCAGAAGAATCACTGCGTCAAGAAATATCGATATTTGTAGCGAGCAGCAGCAGCCGCCGTCGCCCAGTCAGCCGGCACCGAACGAGCTCGGCGCCGATCGGAGCGGCCAGCGCCGCCTGGCTTCTGCTCGCTTTCCTGGCGCTCTGACCGAGTAAAGTGATTTATCGTCTGCTCGAGCGGCCGCGCAGATTCCAGCGCTGGCTCTCAATAACATAGGAATTCTGCGAGAAGCGAGAGCTTCGCTCAAGCCCGTCGTCGTACGAGAGTAGCGTGCAGCGCTTTCTCGGAAACGGACCCGGAGGAAATGGCGTGACGCGGAATGCTCATGACTCTGCCGGCTGAGTGACACCGTGAGTGCAAGTCAGACGCAACTGGTGCCTCTCCGGTGCCAGAACAAAGTGTCAAACATAGATGTGCTAAAGGCGATATAATAATGGCTTTCAGAGTGCCGCCCTGATTTGAATAATAATAATAATAACACACTTGATGAAGCGCCCTCAGACAACTCAATCTCTTTCTAGGTGCTTTACATTTGCTGCAAACAAAACACGATTGAATGGTCCGTAATGGTATGCTCAATAAAGAACAAGAATAACATGGTTAGGGTGACATGCACAGGGTCAGCATGCATGTGTGGTTAGTGGCAGCACGCACAGTGTCAGCCTGCATAAGCGCATTAAGGACAAATCACCGGTGCCCTCTAAATGCAGTGCTAAATAGGTGTGTTTTTAATTTCTTTTTAAATGTTTTCAATCGGGGGACGTGGTGACGCAAGTCGGAAGTGAGTTCCAGGCTTTGGGAGCGTACGAGCTAAGTGCATGGTCTCCGAAGGATTCGAGGTTTGTACGAGGTATATGTACACAATTAGATTCCGAAAAGCAAGTGGTACGATGCTTGGCCTGATGGGGGAGTATATCGGAGAGATAGGCTGGAGCCAAAGAATAAAGTGACCTAAAAGTGAGCGACCAAACCTTGAAGTCAATCCGTTGCTTGACAGGTAGCCAGTGCAGCGAGAAGTGGTGTGATGTGGAAACTGCGACGCTCACGACAGACAAGCCTAGCTGCAGAGTCTTGCACCAGCTGTAATCGCCTGATTGCACATGCCGGTAGGCCAGCAAGCAGTGAGTTACAAAATTCAAGACGGGATGTCACAAATGCATGGACCAACTTAGATGTGATATCCTTATCTAAACATGCCCGAATTTCAGCAATGTTATGTAGCTAAGAGCAAGCAGGCTCGACTGTGGGGCTGATGGGGTCGTCTAACGAAAGGTCACTTTGGAACAAGACACCTTGATTTCGTGCAGATTCCACGGGAGATATGCTGGCAGAGCCGATTTTGAGTATTCGACTTTCCAATTTCTGAATTACACTGGGTTTGCCCATAACTATTAAGTTAGTTTAATCATCATTTAAATTAAGAAAATTTGCTGCCATTCATGCGAGGATGTCATCAATACATGCAGCAAGTGAGTTTAGAGAATTCGAGGTGCTCGAAGGCTGGGAGGAATCAAAGCAAAGGTAAAACTGAGTGTCATCCGCATAGAAGTGAAAGCCTAGATTGTCGACAATTAACGTGCAAAATAGCTTGAAAGTTCTACGATTTCCCTTTTAGCAGAAATAATTGTGAAATGCAATCTCAATTGGCACTTCGTGCAGCCAATTTGTAGTCGATTTGCCACGACATGTAGTGGATTGCTACTTCGAGCCGAACCGTTGCCGTAGATTGCCATGCATTGCCCGAGATTCACGAGCGCAGTTGCTTAAAATGCTGTGATTGACTTTAACCACCGTGTTTTGTAACATGCATTCAAAATTCTAGCATTGCGAAACCGATTTCATGGCATTTCATATCAGATTGCTGCATACTGCCGTATTGGCCGGGGCTATTGAAGTTGATTTCAGTGCATTGCTGCCAAATGACCAAAGCAATTGCAGTGAAAGTGTGCGATTACACAATAACCAATGATCAGAGCAACGTGCAATCACTATTAGATCTTAAAGTGCATGCATTCTGGTCGTTTGGCGGCGGGTTCGGCTGATTGACATACTGGCCAGGGCCATTGCAGTCGATTGCAGTGCATTGCTGCAGAATAGTCGAGGCAGTTATAGTGAAATTACGCGAGTACACAATAACCAAATAGTAGAGGAGCGTGCAATCATAATTAGAGCTTCTAGTGCACCCGTTCTGGTCGCTGCGCGGGGAAGGGGTTGCTGCGGATTTCGGGGGGGGGGAGATTGAAGTGGATTGCGGTATGGGACCGGGTCGTTGCAGGCGATTGCATGAGAACGCGTGTGCACAATGGAACAAAATTTTGTGAATGCACTTTGAATTGAGTCTCGTCTTATTTGCAATGTCAATTAGAGCTTCGCGATGGCGATTCGAAGATGACTTACATTGGAATAGAGTGGATTTCGGTATTTTCCCAAGTCATTTCGGGCTATTGCCGCGCATTGCCAGAGTGCAAGGATGCACAATTTTTTTTATTTTACGTGAGTGCGCATTCAACACAGTGCACTTTAATCAATAAAAACTGGAACTTGGCGAAACCTATTTCTATTTTTTGCGATGGATTCGGTGGATTGAAGTGGATTGCAGTATTGGCTCTGGCTATTGCAGTCAATTGCAGTGGATTGCACGAGAACGGCCTTGCCAAGGCAAGTGAAATTCTTTTAAATAAAATTATCTCATGAGTGTAATGTCATATGAAATACATAAAGGAGCTTTTTGAACAGTATTTCTTACGTTTCAAGGTGAAATGCAGTGGATTGCGATGGATTGTGGTATTGGCCATGGTCGCTGCAATCTTATTTCAGTGGACTTCGTGAGAACGCGTGAGCTGAATCGAGAGAAATTTTCTAGGTAAATTGTATATGTAGATAGCTCGATATTCCAAAATTGTTGGAGCTTTCCGCAGCTGATTTGTGGTGGATTTGACTAGAACTAAAGTGGATTCCGGTGGATTGAAGTACAGGCCACCGGAGTTTAAGCTTATTTGCATCAGGGAGCGTTCGCACAGTGAGCACCGCATTTTGTAGTTAAAGGAGGCAATAGTCATTTGAAGCTCTTTAAATTTTGATAGCCCTTTACGTCCACATCGGATTACGTGTGGACGGGACGTACACTGATTCTCTCTGGCACTTGACGGGACGAACCCTCGAAGGGTGCCTTAATTAAGCGAAGCTCGCTTTTGCCTCGAGAAACGAATGCCGTGGGGGTCAGTTGCTGCCCTGCACGATACACTTTTTTTCGCTACTGCCTCCGGACTAGCGGCCAAATGGGTCAGTCAATAAATAGATAAATATTCGTTGATTTAACAGCCTCATTGTTATGGTGGCAGAAGAGCCTTGGCGGCTATCACCACTGCTTGCAGACGGCCAAACAGGATGACCCACAGAAGGATTAAAACCCACGAACTCGGTAGTGAAGAGCGAGCACCTTACTTTCTGTGCTTTCGTGGCCCAGTGAACAACGGCACTTTCACGTGACCGTCGACTTGACTTCCTTCATCGCACCGCATTTGAGCGAGCGAGCGATCCCCACACGCATAAATAGACACGGGCATTTCTTAGAGCCTCATGCATGGCATGAGGCAAGGAATCTTCTGGTGTCAGTCCCCATAGAGACTTTCGATCATACAGCAAGTGCTTTGATGGAAGGCTTTAAAAGGCTTATTGTATACTTGGAAAAATCAGCAAAGTGAAACACAGCACGTGCACGCATGCAACTTGTAAGTTTCTCTACCCCAACCATCTTAGTCTGTTTTGACCACTGTCAGATCTATCTCAAAATGTTTTTTACTAATTTTTCGGAAATAGTCATATGGAGTCCGCCTAGCCCCCATTGAAAAAAACGTGGAGAACACTAAGAAATGCTTACAATTAACGCGAGTAGGGGCGGATATACGAACTCAGTAGTATATACCTGCTTTGAAATTTGTGATTATTCACAAATATTAAATTGAACTCAACCTGGCATGTTACAAGACGTAGGAAGTATGCAGAAACAGCCCACGTTCATAAAATACCACTGCATAAGGATGCTAAGTAAAAAGCTCGAAATATTGAAAATGAGTTAAAAAAATAGCAAACAATGTTTGGCTAATAGCATCCCTACATAATTTTGAAGCGATTCAGCTAGAGACTAAAACTGAACAATCCACGCAAATACAATTGACTAAGCAAGCGCAATCGGAAACAAGACCAATTGAAAACGCTTTCGCTACCACTAATGAGGCATTTTGATAAAGAAATGCTGCTATGCGAAGCGATTCAGCTAAGAACTAGGCATTTGACCGTGTGAAAGAGCGGCCATTACTTAATCAGCACGCCAGTACCTCAAGGCCAGTACCAAAAATAACAAGTTAGTGGCTTGCCGATTCCGGCCTGCGCCCTTAATCGTCTGCAGCCAGTGCAACACTCAGGGGCAGCCCAGCTGCTGCTCTAATCTCGAGGACGTGGCTGCCACATAGCACCATTTCTGCCGGAGCCTCACTGGTTCTATACCAAGCATGAAATAAACTTCAAGAGCGTCTCCGTGGCCTCTCTCGGTGACAAGTAATTACATTCACTCGCACCAGCCTACCTGCATGCAACTTTCTCAAAATGAATGATGATAGCAACCAACTTTCCACTTAAGGGAAAACCCACTGTCACTCCGGAATGAAAAGCCTAGCTCCAAATATTGGCGCAGCCGGCACATTTTACATTTTGCCTCAGCACGGAGGTCGCGGTGTCCTCTCGCTGCACGACTTTTCACGGGACGATTGCACGTTAGCTCCACTTTCAAGTCTGCCTAACTTCACCTAAAATACGCCACAAAAATAATTTGGGCTTGCTTAGAAATAAGGCTACAAAAATTTTGGCGTGCTTAAATAAAAAACGTAGCAGCAACATGTCCACATACAAATTTTTTCATGACGAAAAGAGTGTTTATTCAGACCATGAGCCGCAAGCTTAAGTACTGAGACGTACAGGGAGCGCAAGCATTTCAGGTCACGCCAGGCGGGTCCATGAATTCTTTACGTTCCTACTAGACTTCTGCAATTCGCTACTTGTAGTTCCTACAGCCTGTGCAATACGACGCTTCCAAAACATGGTGCACAACTCGGCAGCCAGGCACATCTGTCGTAAACGTCGCTACTGCCGCTGCACACTTGTGCTCAACTATCTTCACTAGCTGCCTATTAAGTGAGACATCGGCTTCAAGATTATGTCGCTCACCTTTAAGTCCCTCCACTGTCTTTATTCGGTCTATCCATCTGCTTTACTTTCTCATCCGATCTCCCGACGACGCACTTGCGTTCACTCTTCTGACTCTGGTCTTTTGTGCGCGCCCCTAAATAGCTACAAGTCCGTTGGAGGCCGTGTCTATAGTTTCTCTGCTTGGTAATGCCTTGAACTCAGTAGCGACGGACATCGTGTCATCCACTGATTTGACGATAGTAAAAAACAACCTAAGACCTAACCGCTCCTCGCAGCCTATCCTGCGTCCGTCTACGCCGTTCTTGGCGTAGCAGCGTGTTCTGAAACTGTGTACGTTGTTGCTAAGAAAGTGAAACTCTTTCTTTTCTGCATATGCGTCCGATGGCGGTAACCCGTTTTACCGCATTTCCACAAGTAGAATCGTGATTAATAATTTATTTTGCGGATAGCTGCTCTAAAAATATAGCGTTTCAAAGCCAAAAACGCCGTTGACGTGATTCAAGAGCAGCACCCTCTGAACCATATTGAAGCAATCTGAAGGACTACGTTCGCAAGAGCTCAATGCACGCCATGGTTGGCTATAATGACGATATAAAAGATGTTAGCAACGATGTTCTTAATAACGTAATGGAACTGGTTTGCAAGTTCTTGAAAACATTTCCCGGAAACTTCATAGGCACATCGCAAGCAAAACTTTGAAAAACCTTAAGGAATGTCACAGGTTGCGACTCAAAAATTGCTTTAGTCCAAGGCGGCATTGAGATAAGAATATGTCCAATTACATCAATGAAGTATGCTAAAAACTTGTCAGCCGAGCAGTTAAAATGTGTGGAGTGAGACCCTCAGAGTTGGCAAGCAAATTATTCACCATAATAATAATAATAATAATATTGCATTTGATAAAGCGTCCTCAGAGAACTTAATCTCTTTCTAGGCGCTTTACATTTGCTGCAAAGTGATATGCAATAGAATAGTAAGTAAAATCATGCTTGAAAAACAAATAAAATGAATAATATGGTTAGGGGTGACATGCACAGGGTCAGCATGCAAATGTGGTTAGTGGCAGCATGCACAGTGTCAGCACGCATAAGCACATCAAGGACGAATCACAGGGACCCACTAAATGCTGTCCTATAAATCTGTTTTGGATCCGACAGGTAGGGTTTTAGTTTTCGATTAAAAAAGTCATGGCTTTTCTAAGCTTCCAGGTGTAGACTCGAAGGAAGTCTTTTAGATTGGCTAGATCGACATCAGATCTAGACTTGTGTGCTGCTTTGGCCTAGTGGTGAAGGCGCTCACCCGATCAAGCTCAATATGAATTGATTTGACTGCCGAGGTCGTGGGGTCGAGCCCCATGGCATGTGTGAACCTCTTGAGTAGAGATTGAGATCTCTTGGGCAATATACAAATGTATTATTATTATAACTATTATTATTACCTGCATCAAAGACAAATTTCGAAAATTTCTCCTGGCCAACGCTTTTCAACTTTCGTCGCTGTATAAACTTGACGCTACGTTGCACATACAACAAAGCAGAAACATTAAACGAAACTGTGAAATGATCCGAGATCTCAGCGGGCACAAAACAAGGCCAGTGGGGCACACACTCTTAGCGATAAAGAGATCGAAGATATGTCCGCCGATATGTGCGGTATGATTAACGTTTGGACCAAACACAAGCTCTCTAGACAGTCAAGAAATGAGTGGACCTGGCTGTTGCTAGGGTTGTCAGCGTGAATGTTGAAGTCTCGTGAGATCAATAACGGCGAGTCGCACACAAATATTTTAGTGAGGAACTCCAAAAGCTCGTCGATAAACAAGGTTAGACACCCTGAAGGAGGTTGGTAGGTCACAGCTGTGAGAGGCATGGTCTGTGGTGGGGACCTCATAGCAACTGACTCAAACGATGGCCCGCACGAAAAACCACAGGTAATATAGCCAAACGATTCACGGACAACAACAGCAACAACGCCACCTACGTCGTCAGACCTCTTGGACTGAAAAAATATAATATATATAATTCATTTGTATAGCACCCTAAGAGAACTTGATCTCTATTCAGGCGCTTCACATATGCCTCGTGGCTCGAGTCCACGACCTCGGCCGGACCTTGGTCGGGGCAAGACACCTTAACCACTTGGCCTAAGAATAAAAAACCCGGGTGTGGTGGGTGGTCTCTGCTACCCAGCCCCCAGAGAAGGGCATCATCTGCATCTGGGTCAGCTAAAATGCATCTACCATTTTCCGTGGACAACCTAATCGCGGACTGCGGCTTAGACGCAGGTCGGTATGCAGCTGTCATTCACTAACCTTACTTTCGATCAGCTGTTGCATGTAGCTTAGGTACAAGCTGGCACGCAGCTGTCAACAAGTCCTATGAGTCGCCACTGATTAGCCGTAGCTGATAAGCAGAGGCGGCGGCGGCGGGACGAAGAGATGGCGGAGATGGCGGAGTTGCGCGAAGCGGACGCCGAGAGAGATGGGCCGAGAGCAGCTGCGTGCTGGCTCACTTCGAGCAAGCCCGAGGAGGGAGGGAATATATACGCCTGCTAAACCAAAGGTGTTTGTGTGTCGTCGCTAGTGTGTCGGTGCTACATTCGCACTACGCGAACAAGGAGCCCCGGGGTTTTTTAGCGAGTGGCCATTCAGCAGGTGGAATCTAAGAGGCTGTTCCTTAGCTCCGGCTCGGTGGACGCATCGCCGAGCGGATTTGGAGGGACCTAGTAACGGCCGACGGTCGACTTTTCACTTATTGCCAAGTGAGTGCACTACAGTCACGAGCGCTAGACAGCTAGCTTTGAACTTGACCTTTCGCAGGCTCGATTGCCGAGCGGTTGACGGCGCGAACGCAGGATGCTGGGAGGTTCCCAACGATCCACCGAACAAGGACAGTCGGTAGGTGTCGACGTGCTAAGCAAGTCTTATTATTTTGAGTTGCATATCCGAGGACAGCTCGTGCAATGTCGTAGCGCGAAGATTCCAGCGGAACACCCGGAGGTATTACGTAGAATTTAGGTGGTTAAGGTCAACGCCAATTTCGGAATCGGGGTCCACGTAAGTCAATAAAAAGTAAAATTCATATTGAAAATATTTAAATATGTATTGGTCGTTTTTTGTCGAAATCTACCTGACATAGTTATGTATCTTGGTTAACTGAAGAAGACCTGTAAATGTGTACGGTTGCACGGAATGCTGCTGTAAACGATAGGGTGACATGCAATTGTCATCCTCGCCTGGTTTTGACTTCTAGAATGGTTCTCATTGAAGAAAATAAAGAGGTCCAAAAAATCACAGGCAAACAGAACTTTGGTTGGTTGTATCTTTAAATGGAAAAACACTACGTGAATGTAATCTCGAGTCTTGGTGAATAGTTTTAGGCGCGAGAAAGCATAAGAAATTTATTTCTCAGCGACGCGCGCACACCGAAAGTAGCCTCTCGGTGTGTGTGCAGTAGTAATAATAAGAAATATATTTAAAACTCTAAGAGAACTTAGTCGTCTGCAACTGGTGCACAGCTCAGCAGCTCGGCTGGACTGTCATCGGCGGCGTAGCTTCCGCGTCGGTCACCACTTCCGTTTGAGCTACTCTGGCCCCCTGGTGGTTATCGAATCGATGTCCAGATCCTCAGCTGGCTTACGTGTCGCTTCGCTGGCTTACACCAGCCTACCCATCCGACCGACCACATCGCTTCTTCAGTACAGGACAGCGCACAGGGACTACGCGAACGCTGTGAGAAACTGGTGAGATGCTTGCACCAGCTATCGGCTACCGGCGTCCGAGCCACCGGCCGCTGGCCGTCTCGCACCACCCAGCTCTCAGCATGTCGACATCTTGCCGTCTCTCAATGAATAGAAATCTTTAGGGTATCAAGCCTCGAGTTTGTATGCATCAAAAGTCCGGAAATCTTTTCCAGGTGCATTCACTACCTGCAATGTGGCCTTTCACGCTTTAAATCTCAGCTAAAAGTTCATCTATACCGATCAGCTTTCTCTTCTTCCTTGTAAACTTGTCGTTCTTTCCAATGACCTTTGCGTGCGCACATGTACACGATTCAGCGTGTGTTACCAGCCAGTGGTCTTGCTAACAGGTGGCCATGAGCATCTTCAAGCTTGCTTTAGCATGCTGGCCTAGGATACTTTTTATTTTGCATGCTTGATAACTTACTCGTCGCTAACGCGTGGGAGATGATTCTCCTGCGCCGAGTTGTAAAGCACCTGGATAGAGATTAAGTTCTCTTAGAGCCCTTTAGAAATTAACTGTTAATATTAATATTTTCAATTTTCTGGGCAATTTATTCAAGTACGCTGTAAAGGAAGCATGTCTATTATTTAGTGATCGCCAGCACAATGCCAGCAAGCATAAAAAGGTCAATTCACATGAACCAAGCAAATGCTGCAAGGAACAATCTGGTCTTTAACTTCATTTTAAATGTCGTTGACTCGGAGGGATGTCGTGACATCATTCGGGAGTGAATTTCAGGCTTTGGAAGCCCACAAACTAAATGTACCTTCTTCTCAGGATTCAAGGCTGTTTAGAAGCACATCAAATGAATTAACCCGAATACCTGGTTGAATTATACCTAAACTGATTGGGTTGGAGCTCGGATAAGTAGGGTAGAGAAAGTGAATAGTAGGGCCTAAAAATGAGTGATTGACAAATTCTTGTCATTGATACGCTGCTTGATGGGAAGCCAGCGCAGGTTGGTGAGAAGTGATGTAATGTGGTGATGGCGACACTCACAGCAGACACAGCTCGCTGTCGAGTTTTCTAATCAGCTGTAAGCGCCTAATTGCACAGGCCGGAAGACCTGTACGTCATGCGTTAATGAAGTCGAGACGGGTTGTCATAAATGAAATATCTAATTACCTTATGATTGTTCAAGTGTGTGGGTTGTTTGTGCTCACGTCATTCGTACGAGTAGAAATCTAGCTTCCCGAATAAATCTTCGGACATGGTAAGTTGTGTGTTGCATAGGTTCAAAACCGGAAGAGAAAGTCGGGTTTGGCAACGGTCTGTCAGTCGATGAGTCATTGCGGCTGAATTCTGTTCAGCGGTACGCTTATTTGTACGTTCTTTAATTTACTCATTGAATTTACCTTAGAAAAATTGGGCATTCTAGTAAGCCAAACAATAATTTCGAATGAAAGTCCATGAGTACGTGCATTCCGTGAACAATATTCGCTGACTCACGCTTGCGTTTTGCCCTTTGTGATATTTACTGGAAAACTACTGTGGTACAGCTAAGATGAATGGCATGTTAAAAGTATCAGGGTATCAAGATAATTTAAAATATCAGTATCAAGATAATTTAATAACTTCCACGTGTAGGTACACCGTGTACTTTAAGTTAAAATTGAACAGTAAGCAGGCTTTTGTTAAAGTATCGTAGATGTTTAAATATTTAAATCGATTTTCCGTGATTTTTTGTATGTGCTTGTAAAACATATTGTCCATCAATAAACAAAAGTACACCCTCCTAAGGACCATCACGTGTTCGGAGGGCTTGGCTTGATCAACTTCCATGGTTTTTGTCTGGAGAGCTGTTTGAGTCTTAACTTCAAAACTACATAATCTGGATGTCATACGGAACAGTTTTAGCACTCTAAAACTACGACCGGGGCTATGATCTTTAAAAATTACATGGGTGCAGATTACTCAACCGGGCCAGCTACAGCTGGTGGCGTTCGAGGGGGCGCTGCTGGAAAACTGCTTATTCTGTAGACTGGTCTGAATGCCGGTCGTTCAGTAATGGATGAACTCACTTTTGGGCAACGTATCAAGATATATGGAGTACATGCAAGCGAACTAACTAGTCATTCGGTGTTATTATTGAGTTCTTCGTTCGTATTTGGTGTTGGTAGCATTTAAATGCCTAAATTACGTACTTAGTTAGTAAGGATTGTTCATGCTCATGGTTCCACGCTTTTTTTTGCAGGACTACTGAATACTGCATTTTAGCGTTTCTTCTTTAAAATGCATTGCTAATTGTGGTGAAGGTAGTGTTAATCATTAGCGGCTGACACGTGTTATATGTAATAGACCTCGTCAATATGATATTTAATTTATCTTTGTAACGCCACAAAGCCACAACGACTAAGTGGTTGCTTGCGGGAGAGTTTTATCCAGCGCACGCAAAGTCTTAGATGCTTTCGGTACGCATATACTGGTGCATACATGTTTAGTGTACAATAGTCAAAGTACGTTAAAAATTGTCTTTAACACACTGTCACGTACTAACGCATTTTACTGTAGTGTCTTAGAAAAACGTTCATTTATGTGAGCTGACTTTTTAAGCGTAATTCCTTGGTCAACTGTTGGTTACATGCCAAAAATACAATTACTGAATTTTCACTTGTTTTTACTGCAGGCAAATACTGGGTGGGTTAACTCTGCTGCAGTAGCTGCAACCATTTTATAAAGCACATCATATTTTGGTGCGCTCGAAGTTTTTCTAAAGATACCTTGGAATCATATCAATATCTTTTCTGAGTAATGAGCAAAAAAGCTCTCAGAAAGTTCTTAGAACGACCGGGACACATGGATGGGGCTGCGTACATTGAGAAACTTTCACTAAGTTTCCTGAGGTCCCGGGAAGTTTCCGAATATTCTTGAACTCCCAATAACAGACGGAAATACTTATAGGATAATCCAATCAAATTACGATTAAAATTATGATCTTCACAACATTTTCAAAAGATTATGTAATCGGTCCAGTGGCTGATGATACAGAGCAGGTGCCCAGTTCATGCAGGTAGGACTTTCTCATTCTATTTAGTGGAGGGTTCATACAAGAGCTCCAGCAATCTGGCAACGCGGAAGAGGCGAAGATGGACGTAGGGGTGATAACTTCCTTACTACAGTAGCCTCCAGATAAAGAGCTACATAAGTCTATATTCGCTGACTAAATACAGGTACCTCTCGTGGCCGAATTCACATATGAGAGCGCATCAAGTCTACCCTGTGGCATAGTGACAGAATTTCTTTAGTTTTAGCATTAGGTTAAAATAATAATAATAGAAAGGATAATAGCAGTAAGTCGCTTGTATAGCTGCCTTAGAGACCCGACTCTGCCTCCAGGTGCTTTACAACTAGCTGCAAGATAAGCAATAACTAAGGGTTCATGACATGCAAGGTATCTGCTTTAGGCAAGCAAACAAAAGCACACAAAAAGCTCGCAGGACCACCGGTTAGTAGGTTCCGCATGCTTAGTAACATTTACTAAATTGTACGTATTGTATGTAAGCATACATAGGAAAAACGACACGTGCGCATGCGGAAAGCCGAGAGAAACAGATGCATCTTTAGGTGAGACAAGCAGCAGAAGCCAGAGGAAAGTTCCAGACTTTTGGCGCATGCGAACTTAAGGCCCGTTTACGAAAAGATTTTAATGAAGATTGACGATATGAGTGCTAAGCTAAATCTATACAACCAAGCAGCGCACGAGCGTATTAGAAAGATCGCTGGCTTTGCCTGGTGCTGGTCGTACGTGTATTTGGTCCGGCCGACAGCTATTAGAGTCGACGGTATGATTGGCACATGTTGGCATTCTGTTACGTGAACGAACACGGTTAGAATGCTATATCAGCCAAATTAGGACAGCCCTGTAGATTATCAGGGGCTCCCGAACTACACCCTATATGAACCAGGTAAGTCACGTAATCAGAACCTGTAGTAAACTGGGTTAGTTATGTAGTCCGTCCGTGAGGTCACATTTGCTTTGTGTACTCTTGCTGAATGTACAGTGGTACAACGAGAGTACAGCAACGATGAGTGTCAAAAATGGGATGAGGAAATAACTATTTGTGTGCCAATACGCACATACGGTCGTGGTTGAAATGGAAAAATTGAAATGCTGGAACTTCATAGAAGTACGAACTTTAAAAGCTTGTTCAAAGAGTGGCCGCGCGGATTTACACCAGACTGAGATCTCTGCACAAAGACCCAAATGCGCTCTCGCAGCCTGCGCACTCTTTGCTGTCCCCCGAGCGCTTCCGGTGGCGCTTCCTGTGGCGCTTCCGGTGGCGTCTCCGCTTGTGCCTGCTGGGTTGGCGCACTACGAAGGCTGCAAGACTTTTAGTAAGCGAGTTTTGCATTTTCGCTGCTACGCTTTGAGCTTATCAGTTTCTTTAAAATACAGGCGAATTAATGATGGACTACGCTGCCAGTACTTTTTTTGGCTGAATACCAATCAGGATTCTGAAGGAAAATAAACCAAAAAGAAAATGCGTTCTCGTCTGCAACCGCCTTCTGCAGAGACGCCTGGGGAGGCCGCTGAACGGCGTGCTGCAAAAGCTGCCTGCAGTAGAGACGTTGCCGCCAGCAGCGGCGTGCCGGAGAATAATAATAATAATAATGCACCTGACAAAGCGCCCTCAGAGAACTCAATCTCTTTCTAGGCGCTTTATATTTGCTGCCAAGGGAAACGCGATTGAATGGTGAGTAATATCATGCTTGATAAACAGCATGAATAACATGGTTAGGGGTGACATGCACAGGGTCAGCATGCAAATGTGGTTAGTGGCTGCATGCACAGTGTCAGCATGCATAAGCACATGAAGGACGAATGACAGGGACCCATTAAATGCTGTCCTAAATAGGTGTGTTCTTAAATTCTTTTTAAATGTGGTCAAGTCAGGGGTTGTTGTGACGCAAGTCGGGAGTGAGTTCAGTAGCGGAAGCACTACAAGCTTTTGAAGCTGAAGCCGCTCGTCAATCGCACCGGCATCAACGTGCCGAAGACACAGAGGAAGAGGCAGTTGCACGACGAACTCGCGAAGCTGAGACCGTACGTTGGTCGCATCGGCAGTAAAGGGCCGCGGTGGCTGGGGAAGAGTCAGAAGCACGACTAATTATTGAATCGACATCTTCCCTTCGCACTAGACGGGCTGAAAGCTTGGCGTGAAAATAATTCGTCGCCTCCCTTTGCGGCGATTTATTAGGCTGCTCAACGCTAGCGACTCGTTGCTAATGACGCTAACGACGGGCTTGTTGTACCATCGGGCGTGAGAGCTCTTTATTGCTGCTTCGCTCTTCGTCTTAATGCCTGCGTATATCGCGTCGGCATCAGCGAATCGCTTGCCGTACGGCTGGTAGTCAGCTGCTAACCTGTGTTCGTTCGTCATGCGTTAGGAAAAACTCTCGCCATTGCGAGTCCTGCCTTTGTCACTTAAGGACTTTAGAGCCTTCACGAAGCACGTTCACAATGCAGTGCTAAAGGAGTTTTACTTCAACTAATCTTCACAGGCTGACATTGTCGTTGCGCCTAGTGTCTCAAACTTTTAAATAACATCGCTGCGACATTTATATGGTGCCCTAAGAGAACCGAATCTGTTTCCAGGCACTTTAAAGTATGCTGAAAAGGAAGCGCATGAATTGGCTAGTCGCTACGTGCACAATTTCAGAATACACAGGGAAAGTGCTCGGATCGATACCAAAGCTGTAAGTACTGCTCCTCTCGTGCACTCGTCGGTGATCTCGCGAGGACTCGATCCTATTTACAAAATCTCATCCTACGGACAAACACTGCCGTGATTAGGACGCTTGCTAGTAAATGAATCTTTGGTTGCCACCTAAATAGACATAAAAAAGAACGAAAGACCAAATGCCTCGACCGGTGACGTCGGTTCTAGCCATTGAGATACTCTCGAGATGCCCCGGCACCTCCATAGACGCCCCCAAAGAAAGAGCAAAACTCATGCTTATGCTCTGGCTAACGGGCGCACAGCTAAACGTGGGTCTTCGACTTTAGTGACGAAACGTCGGGCAGCCCACGTCCCCCAAACGTGAGCGAGTGCCGCTACACAGAGCGAAAGGCTTTCTAGAAATAATGAAGCGGATGAATAAGCTAAGTCTCCTGGTCGAAACGATGATACTTTTCGGTTTCCAGTAGGACGCACTTGCCCACCCCTTAACCGGGAGTGGCAAAACTCTTCTGAATGGATGTCACCCTACGAAAATGTATAGTTGTCCTTAAAATAGCTAACCTCGGCAAATAACTATTCAATTAGTTAAAGCGTGCTAGAACGGGTGCCACCTAAAAGCTAATCATCTTTTCCAGTGAATGGGCTTATCTCCTGGCTTGGATGATTCCACCAAGCAGCTAGATAGTCCTATCGCCATCTTTGCTTCTGCATTCATTCGCCAGTTTCGTCTGCAAGCTACGGAAACCCCATATGGCTATTGAGTTATGTCACATGGCTCCCTTAGGAATCCTTGCGCCTGATTTTCTTCATTCTGGGCTGCTGGAAAAGCCTGATGCCTAATCTAGTCAAATCGATTTCTTCTGTTCTCACGCTTTAGCCGTATAGGACACCAGTACGATTGTAGGGGCTCGGCGTACAGCCGCGGCGAAATTTAGAACGAAGCCTCCACAAGCTACTTGTTGTACTAACGACGACAGCTGTATTGTATCGTACGCAGGCAAACTCGAGAGGGCGAGCCTACATACGGATGTAGAAGCCGTGGTAGAAGCAGCTCCGGAACTCGAGGAGAGAAGAGAATGAGACTGAGAGGGAGAGTGCATAGCGTCCACACGAGCCGGTGGACAAGCAGAAAGTTCTTTGCTGCAGAACTAGCGGGTCACGAGACCACAGCTGAACCGTTTCAATTAACCCAGCTGAGTCAGCCGATACTGTCCAACTGCAGCGCCTAATGAGGTGACACCCAGCGCATCCGTTGGCCGGGCGGAGTGTGCGAGCCCGGCTGGGGCGGAACTGCATTGAGGGCGTGGCCACACCCGCACGGTGGCGTGGTTTTGCCCTCTGAGCCTGGAAGACGCTGGGTCTAAGACCGCGTTGTGATAGAGACACGCAGAGTACTAACATGACTTTCTAGCCCTCCTTGTCTGGCAGATCACGGCTATACTGCTATGAGCTGTTATTAAATACGGTAGTATAACGGCAAAATAACGACTCCATATGGCATCCAGTAGCAATGAGTAAGCTACCATACACTTTTGAAAGCTGGCATACAAGAGACAAATAATCTTATTTCAAGTATTATATTTAAGCTTTAAAATTAATAAATTAATTTTTTTTCTTGCAACATATTCAGCAGACAGATCCAAGAAATACACTACCACAATACTCTGCTAGTCTACCGTTGCACCTGCTCACTGTTTATCGAAATGGCGGCGCCCAAGCGAACCCCGTGTGTGAAGGCTCTGTCGAAAAATGTATTACAGATGAAGGTAGGTAGAGGCTGTGCAAATTCAGCGATCGTGCAGAATTTTGAGAGCTAAATTTTCTTAATTTTCATTGTGGCACTGGTGTTAAGTTTATTTTTATCCCACTGTATGGGTGTGAAAACCGTGCACTGCCGGTACCAAAGTCCATACCTATGAAATCAGTAAAGAACAAAATAAGGATCGCACGGACTCAGTGTCGCGTTCGAAAGATCTATGCCAGAGAAGAATATTGAAGGAAGTCAATACCTCTAGGACTTGGTTGAAGGGACCGCGCTTTAGAGGACGATTACTGTAGCGAAGCCAACAGTGAGTCACTAGTAACGTAATGTCACCAGTGACTTTTCCGGCGAGTTTTAGCTGATCGAATGCACTAGGTAGTATGCGGGGGTTGTGAAACCATTTTAAAATGGCGAAGGCTTGTCTGCAAATGTGTTCTCAAACATAAACTCTGCTAGGCCGACTGGTCGGCCATCAACTGATTGCGTGGCGACGCCATGAGTATAGTGAGCATAACCGCGCCGATTAAGCTCTGGATTTTGGAAGTGGGTTAGGCTTATAGTTCAATTTAGAATTACTTGTGCTCATTTTCCTGACAAAGGTCAGCCGGATAACTGAAATTGTTTCTCAAAATCCAGTCAACGGCGATCGTTCTTCACATCAATTACCATTAATCTCGGGAATCCCTTTGGCTTTTACAGATGCATCTACTGCCAGAGCGTGAAGGCAGGTGTAAGCCAGAGCTTCGAAATAATAAGACTTCTTAGAGTATCCCAAGAAAACCAAATCTGTATTCAGGCACTTGACAACTACCTGCAAGAGACTTATATAACCACGAGTTGATGAAAACTATGTTATAAGTCATAAGGTTATAATATGTTATAAGTCAATAGGTCATGCTTAGACACGTGGAAAATCACGCGAGGAGACACCCAGGGCTAAGGTTAGTAGGAACCGTTGTTAGTAATGTGCACTGAATTGTGCATGGGTATCCATACAGGAAATGAGACAAGTTACAGGGTTGCAGGTGAAGCTTAGCAGAACAGATGCATCTTTATATAAGGCTGTAAATAAAAAGTCAATGCCTGTGGTAGCAGAAGCCCGAGTCAAGCTCCAGACATTCGGTGCATCTGAACTGATGCTCTAATCTCCAAAAGATTTGAATTTAATGCCAAACGACTGGGAGCCGAAGAGCAAATGGATCGAGAACACCCTGGAGGAGTAATTAAGTCGGATATGATGGCTTATGCAAGCGAATGAACCGACATGTATGCCCGAAAGAAGACACTCAAGTCGATTCGATGCTTGATAAAACGCCGGTGAAGCATTGACAGGCGTGATGAGATGTGGCAGCTACGCTATTTGTGACAGACCAGGCGAGCTACTGTTTTTTACCAGTTATAGATGATTCAGGGTACAGGTTCGGAATCCACAATAAGTGGAATTTCTGTGATTTAGATGCACTGCCATATGCACTTAAACTACTGTCATACTCTTGTCTAATAATGATAGTAATATGGGGTTTGTATAGCACCCTAATAGAAATTAATCTATCCAGCAGTTCTACAACGTGCTGCAAGAGAATATTTAACCAAGGTTTAGTGAAATGCCTGGTATGCATAGCAAATAAGTATCATGCTTAGGCCAGCATGCTAAGCTAAATATGAAGGCACTCATGCCACCGATTAGTAGGACCTTTGGTTAGTAACATGCACGTTTGCGACACCCGTGCTGCCTATCAAGCTCAGTGCACTATTCAAACAGTTTCTGGTATCGGTTGTTTTTAGATCTTTGCGGATGCGGTTTTGCTTTTTGTAGTTTATGCAAAGAAGCTCCCTGAAGTGTGTTGCTGATGATACTGAGCTGAGGAAGCACAAGATCGACGATGAGCACTGGATCATAGACGGCATGGCTGCCTCTGCAGAAGCCGTGGTCAGGTAAAAAGCTCTTTTGCTTTTGTAAATGCTGCTGATTCTTTGCTATGCTGTCTGCTGGTTGTGAGTTGTTGAACATGAAGTGCTCCCGCGTGCCTCTAAGTGTTCGTTTTGGTTGCTACTGTGAGGCAAGGAGCTTAAGTGCTCAATATTTAGTAAAGGCTACGTTATATGTCAGCTAGCATGTTTACTTTCCTAGGTATTATTTGGTGGGCGTGTGCGAGCACCTTCCGTGCGCATGCTCGCGCTGCAGAGTCGTTTAGCTTGTACACATGTGAGTCGATAGTTAGGGCTAAGTTCGGTACCTATAGGAGCATCAGACCCTGTGCGGCCTTGACGCGCTCGTGTGAATGTATGCTGTCATGGTTGTCGCTATGTGCTAGCTTATGGTCCCTAAGGAGCTCAATGTAAACAACCTGTGGTTAAAATAAGCTTCGTGGTTGGCTTCTAACTAGCCCAAAACATTTAAGGCACCATTCTCGCGAGTTGTCTGCAATGGGCAGACTTGAATTTGAAGCCATTATTGGATGTAGTCACCCTCGGTGGCTGTTAATTTTGCAGTACCGGTTCGACTACAATTCAGAGCTATGCACAGTGTGAGGACCTGCATTGGGGTCGGATGTCGTTCAAGGGGTTTAACCCTGAAGTCGAGGTAAGTTTAGTACACTTCTTTCCTATGACATGCCGGGTACTGCATATTATGGCACCTCACTGAATAAGTCAAGACGGGTGTTATGAGCTCGTTTCGAGGTTATTGCAAAGTTGTGGTTACAAGAAAAATATAGAAACGCACTTTCTATTGGCTGGTTGTTCATACCTACTGTGTTTTTTCTCTTGATTTTAAGCACTTATTACAAGCAAGCTCGAACATGTGAGGCTGGGCATATCGAGATTTGCTATTGCAATGAAAAAAATTGTCATTGTCTGCCTGGGTTGATGATTCGGTAGGTTTGCTTCTTCCGTGCCAGTGTTAATGCATTATCACTAGCAGTTCTTTCGTCTCAGTATAGCACAATCTTCAGCTTCCTGTGCACCAGGTCGGGTAAACAATGTTTTACGTACAGAGCTAGCACAAAAGGTACAGCATCCTGACAACACCCTCAAATTATATGCAAAGTTAAGAAATCCTGTTCAAAACACTGACGGCAGAAGGCAGTACTCTTGATTTTGTTTTTAGTCTTTCACTATTGAATGTTACCAGATTTTTTGCTTGTGCATATTGAGATATTGTACTGCCACGAATGTCGTCAAAAACCTGACCAACCCTTACCATAGATTGCTAGCTGATCCCTTCGAGTTATGAAGCGTATGGTGTGTGCTATGCATTTTGGCGTTGCAATAATTCCACAGCTGTGCTTCATATGATATTAAGCTATATCATATGCGATATAAGTATTCACTTTGTACAATTAGTGTTCACCCGTTTTGTATAGATGTGTATGTGGATTCTCGTTCATGTGCACTATTTAAATTTTTTATAATTGACCGACCAATAGCTTTTTTCTTAATAACATACAGGTATGAATGTACTCTGAAAGACTGCAGTTGTGGTTGTTGATCAGACAAGATTTTCTATTGGCAGTATTTGTCATTAAGAAGGAGCATACAAAGAATTTCCCTTGCCTTGTACTTTGGGGTATGGCATATTTGCAAGTCATGATTTCAATGGTAGTTCCTGCTGAAACCGGCACTTGGCTATTGTGCAACTAATTTGTGTTACTGACTTTAACCCAACTAGAAGACTAAGATTTTCTGGGATTAAGTGTATAACATCGTCACGTGGAGTGCATAGTGTCAGACTTAGTCTGACCTCTTCTTAGTACCCTGGATCAAGAGATGCTTAAATGCCTCTGCGCAAACTTCTGATTACCTCAGTGGTTTAGCGTGGAGTTATTAACCGACTTCTTCTGTTGCTTAAATTCGGCAAAAGTTTAGAATAGTGGGTGAAGTTGTATATCCGGTTATGCTGGATGATTTTCCATACATGTGCCTCCACATTTATGCATTCTTGTCATTGTTTGTCAGCAGTGGCTTGGTTTGTTTGCCAGAGAATTATGATGGCCATGGACACGGAACAAGTACTGCTTGCAGCAGAAGAGAGAGAGAAGCAAACCAGTGTGTCCGAGCAAGAAATGACTGCAAGGTAGGAACCACTGTGTCCTACTTTCCTCCTCAGGACCTCTGCAAGATTCGCACCCTGGCTCCTCATGCTGTCTTGGCTTTGATCAATCGGCTTATTCTGAATGAGTTTTGATCGTTATTATTTATATTGAATTTCAAAGCAATTGAGCATCTGCAAGAAGGGATGTCTCGTCTTTATGTTCACCAACTTTTGCCCATGCTTTAAAGTAAAGTAATGGCTAACTGGTTCAAGTGCCTCTTTTATATGGCAGGAGAAGAGGGTTAGCGGCTATCACTCCGTTTGCAGCAGGGAATAAAGGATTTGCTGAAGGACTCGAACCCATGACCTGGGTCGTAAAGTGTGAGCACCTTGCCTCTACACATTATTCTTTCATTGAAATTAGCCTGCCCTCGCCATTAGCTTGATGGGTACAAACTTCCATTTTTAATGTAGAAGGCTTAACATTGCAGAACAGCAGGGCACAGATAAAGGGTCAACAGCAATGTATACTGTCATTATCTCTAATTATCAGCTCCGAAGCTTGTAAAGCTGACATACTATATGTATTACGGAATGCGATGCTTCCGACTAAGTCATTATGCGACCGAGCACCACATGTGGAAGTGCTAACTAAAAGCTATACACTTTAATCGCCTTCTATTTCGTGTGACTGCCTTGTGGTGGCAGATTGCATGGTGTACAGTGATTTTCAGCAGCTTCTTCGTTGCTGCCAATTCCGACCTCACCTCGAAATATGGTCAAGCCTGCAGCCTCGATCATGTTGCTTTTCTGGCCAGTGGTGATGCGCTGTCAGACCATCGCTCGTTATTATGCACGTTGTTACTTGGGCTCACATAGGATATATTGCTTGGACTTCCACGGTAGCTGCTGATTGCCGGTCTGTGAACTTGCATTCGATGTACTGTCGGGTCGGGTAGCTTGTCTGACCATATTATAGTTCCACCACCTTCTTGCTTTTGATGTTGCAGGTACCAGTCTCTGGTGGGTACTATAGCTAAGAAGTTCAAGTCCAAGAAAGAAAGAAGAGCTGCAGTGGCAGCTGCCACCGAGGAAGCCCAGCAACAAGAAACAGCAGGCGCCCCTCCTGGTGTCAAGGACGCACCGGTTACTGCAGGGCACGAGCAGGCTGGTCTTAAAAGGAAGTCGCTTGAACCAGCAGGTTGCCCTCCGCCAAGTCACGGGAAGAGGCGGCACTAGCTGGCACACACAGCCTTTTATTTTTTGTACTCTATTTAATTTATGCTCTGACCATCGGTATGGTTGTGCAATTTGTTTGCTTGGTTGTGTGCATCAAGGGAATGGTCAAAGTAATGTCCACGCTCTTTAGCTTTCGCACGAGTGAAGATTTATATGGTTGTTTTTGATTGGCAATCCGTACATAGTGGCTTTACGCCTGTCAAAACTGTTGACTGGAAACGATAAGGGTACATGGCTGCACTGTTGGTCGATGCTAGAAGCCAATTGTGTAGGCCTTCTAGTTCTGCTACTCTACCGTGTGTTTCTCCAACCATGTAATGAAAATTGAACTCAGTGCAGCGCTCGGACTACTTTTGTGTCGATGTTCACCTACTTAGAACTTTGCATGTGATTTGTATTACATGTGATACACTTAGGGCTGTGGTTTAGCCGTAGGTCATCCAACTGTCGATTTAGCCACGTCTACATCTATTAATTTGTCGATCGTAGCTGTTTGGCCTACTGCTAATTGGTATCCTGACACGTAGGAGCCTCTGCTGCATGTCTGTCGTTTTGTTGCTATCAGTCCATGTGTTTGCAATCGCCTCAAGAGTAAGCTTGGTTAGTTCAGAATGTGGGTTAGCAAGCACAAGGGTGGCCAGTTGTAATGTATTTTCTCAGATATTACCTATAGTTTCTTTTTGATGAGAAAGAATACATCAGCTAGTTTTCTTCTACTAAATACATCTTTTGACCTTATTTAATAACCAAGTTTTTAACGAATCGCCCATTATGTCTCCTACGCAAGTGCTTGTGTCGGAAATAGACAGGCTTCAATTGAGCCTTAGAGACTACAATGGAATATCTCTCTGAGCTGCTAATACATATTCCAAACATGTCTTTGCAGCTTGGCATTGAACCTGCAACACTTACATTAGTCTTGCGGCTTATTCTAAGCTAGCAGATGTGGCAATGTACTGTATCACTCCTTCACTATCGACTTGTGAGTGTTTCTAAACGAATACGTTTTCATATAAACGCTTTGCTTCTCGATGACGACTTCAGGGTGCTTTATTCTAGAGAGGCTTCTCTGCAGTGTGCACAAGCACAATCTGCCCAGAATGTCCGTGGAAGGACTTACCATACCAATGCTTCTTAGTCCTCCCATAGCCTTTTATCCGGAAAGTACTTTATTAAATACATTAAATTTGAATACTGGGGACTGTAAAATCTTACTAAGGTGGCTGGCTCTAACTCCCCGGCTTAGAAGCACTAGATGTAGGCCGTATAGTATCTCATCTTTTCTCAGATCGCTTTTGATTTGGCGATCTAAGCTGTAAACCACGGTTCATGACTTTCGTCAGTGCATGGGCGACCCCAATTTCGCCTCTGCACACTGCCCCAAACCGTGGTGTATTTTTTTAGCGAACCTTAGTCCCGAATCCACCAACTTGTGAGTATTGTCTGTCAGAGATTTTTGGAGCTCTTCACTGAGTGACCAAGTTGCAAACTCTGTTCTGAAAAATATTGGAATAGTTAATTCGCTACTCGGCGGGTTTCCCAAGTTTTCGTTGAAGCTCGTGCAGACCTACGTAAACTGAGCATCCCGACTCCCTGACAAGTGGGGGCTGGTTCTAATCAGTCACCCTGCTGCTTAAGGATCTAGGTTAGGCCCCGGAGTAAGGTGCTCACCTTCAACGGCCGAGGTCGTGGGCTCCAGCATTTTGCAAGTACACAGGCTTTAGTTATAATAATACTAAGCTAATACATTTGATAAAGCACCATCGGACAACTCAGCTCTCTTTCTAGGCTCTTCACATTTGCTGCAAAGGAAGCATAATTGAGTGGTTAGTGGTATCATGCTCGATAAACAACAAAAAAAACATTGTTAGGGGTGACGTGCATAGGGTCAGCATGCTAGTGTAGTTAGTGGCAGCATGAGCAGTGTCTGCACGCATAAGGACATTTAGGACGAATCGCAGGGACCCACTAAATACTGTCATAAATAGATGCTTTGATAGTTTCTTTTTTAAATGTGGACAAGTCAGGAGATGTGACAAGTCGGGAGTGAGTTCCAGGCTTTGGGAGCATACAAACTAAAGGCACGGTCTCTAAAGGATTTGAGGTGTATTCGAGGTATAGGTAAACAGTTTGATTCCGAAAAGCGAGTGGTGCTATGCTTAGCCTGGTGGGAGAGTAGATCTAATAGGTAGGCTAGAGCCAAAGAATGAAGGGACCTAAAAGTGAGCGACAGAACCTTTCGGTGCGTTGCTTGACTATGTGCTAGTGCAGGTCGGCGAGAAGTGGTGTGATGAGGCAACTGCGACGTTCACGGCCGACAAGCCTGGCTGCAGAGTTTTTCGCCAGCTATAAGCTCCTGCGTGCACCGGCCAGTAGAATAGCAAGCAGCGATTTACAGAAGTGAAGACGAGATGCCACAAATGCACGGACCAATTTAGACGTAGTATCCTTAGCTAAATAAGCCCGACTATCAACCACGCTATGTAGCTAAAAGCATGCGTCAACATAAACTTGATATAAGGCTATACTTCAAGGTTTTCGCAATACAGTCGTCCCACTCGTGTTACATTTAAAGTGAAAATGAAGTAGGCTACTCCTCACAATATATGCTTCGTCTATTTCAACAGTCCCTTGTGTGAATCATACCTGTGCGTTTTATTATCACCATCCCGTTGATATATCGTGCTCTCTTCACCACAGTATTTGTAAGGTGCCTAGAAAGAGATTAGGTTCTGAGGGCGCTAAGCATATGGACTATTATTGCTATCTTCACATCGAGGCTATGACTGAGGGGGGCCAGCATTCAGCCGAAGCGTGCGTGTGACGAAAGCCAAGCTGCGCGAAAGGGAGCCAATCCCCGCCGACATCAAAGCCTAGTACCCGGTCAGCTAAGGTGGATAGTGTTTACTTTTTCCGCTGCTAGCACACAATCCTCCTGCCATCTATCGGTTTGGGGTCTGCACGACGAGAGTCGTACGCATCCGCGTGAGCGAATGTTGTCAGAAGTTGTTGCCACTCGCTTAGCTTCGAATTTGCACGTATCATTAAGTCTTAGTCGTAGGAAGTTTAGTTTGATTATATACAGGCCTGTACTGCTCCTTTACTAAACTGCAGGTGAACAACTGTTGGGAGCATCATCGTGAGGGACCGGTGCACAGCTGTGGTCCGTCTGCGATGTGGCGTGGACACTGGCCGGTAACCAGCAGGTGAACAGATGGTGGGTTCACCATCGCGGTCGGCCGGTGACAGCTGCAGTCCGCCTCGGATGAATCGTCGGGGTCGGCTAGTGCACAGCCACGGTCGAGGATAGGGGACTCGAGTGGGAGAGAGGGGCGAAGGAAGTCTTGCTTGCCTCTGCTCCGTGCGTCCTACATTAAACTGGTGGTGGTGGTGGTCATCGGCAGGCGTTTCTCTGCGTGCGTAAACCAAACAACAGGAAGGAGAGTAAACAAAACAAGTGTCCAATTTGAAACGCCAATTCCGTACTACATTTACGAAACCCCTATACCACATTTATTCCGTCGTTGTTATAAATAGAGAGATATTACCACTGGCCTGTGCTGCAAAAGGGCACTAGCAGCTTTTTATTTCAGTCCTCCGCCACAATGAAGCGCAGGCAACGGGTGTTAGTCCTGTCCGACGCAAGACAAACATTAGTGACGCTTGCACCTCGAAAAACGCCGAACGAGTCGAAGATGCCGCTTCAATTCGTGAAATACTCTAAGACGGTAGCGGAGCATGGCAGCAATGATGAGCACAATTACCTTATTGTCACAAGTGCACATCCACTGTGTAGAGCTGTCTATTTCATAGTCACAGAGAGAAATGAGTGTAAGGTACCAGCCCATGTGGAAAATTCACGTCTGTCTACCTGCTAGAATATAACTGACTAACTATTATGTGTCATATCCTGTTCCTATAGGTTGGTATTTTCGAACCGCAAATAATCTATGGCTGTCATAATCTGGTTGATGCAGCACTTCTCGCAGACCGGCACTGGCTCCGATCAAGCAAAGCATCGATTTCAAAGTATCGTCACTCACTTTTAGGCTCTTGTTAGCTAGCTCCAACCTGCCTATTGGAACTGCGTCCCAACTCGGTTAGGCATCGTACCATCCGATCTTCTGACTCAAATCGTTTAGCCAAGCCTTGAAATAACATGGAATCGTTTAGATAGCATGCCTTTCGTTCCTATGCTCCCGAAGCCTAGTACTCACTCCCAACTGGATTTAAAAGAATCTAAAAACGTGTCAGTAGCACGACACTCGGTCGCCGTTCGCTCACTCCTTCTGAAGTCGTCACATCGGCTCCCGACTTAATATATGAAAAGTCCACATCCATTGAAGAGAGCAGTCTATTTCGTAGCTGCAGAGAGGCATGAATGCACAGCACTAGCCATCGTGTGAGAAAACCAAGTACAGAGAAAGGGAGCTAAGCCACGACCAAGAGCGCAGCCTAGTACCTTGCTAGCTAATTCGGAGAGTGAGGGTCTTTCAAGCTGGCGGGTATAAGTACCGGGAGAGATAATACAGAGAGGTCTCTCTCTCTCTCTCTCTCTCTCTCTCTCTCTCTCTCTCTCTCTCTCTCTCTCTCTCTCTCTCTCTCTCTCTCTCCTCCCCACTCTCTCTCTCCCCCTCTCTCTCGCCTCCTCTCTCTCTCTCTCCCTCGCTCTCTCTCTCTCACTCTCTCCCTCTCTTGCTCTCTCTCTCTCTAGCGTGCTGACACCAAGGCTCGTGCTGCTCCTGAGACCCGGTACATCAGCTTGCCGCTGGAGCCTCTCGGGGCTGCACGGCGACGAAAGTGTTCGAGCGTATTCGCGTGCACGCAGTGATCGATCTAATGAGATGCAGCAGCACGCCTAGCTTCAAATGTGTATCTAACGAGAAGGATTAGCTTTATACTTGAGCTGAAGAGCATAACATGGTTATATTTCATTGAAATGACAATTATACACCACATGTATTCTCTCGTGGGTGTAGACTGGGCGCCGTAACCACTGACATCCGAGCAAGTCGGGGGCTCGCGGGCAGGGGCGGATGCAGTTCATGAAGTGGGCGGGGTGAGGCCGGTCCTTGACCACTCTCATCGCCCCTCGGCCGACGGTGGGTGGCTTCGCTACCCTTCGCTGCCGGCCGCTTCGAGGTATCCGTCCTTCGGGCGGTAAGTTGGCTCGAAGGCGATGGCTCAATAGTGCAGCATTGCTTTTTGGGCGCTGTCCTTGACGCAGTCATTCTGCTAAATCGTATGGTATGGGTGCAGTACTTGTCGGGTCCTTTTCGTGAAGTGAAGTAGGCCGCTGGCTTCCAGCAGTGACCAGTGTTTCTCGAAGGCGTGTTGCATCGTTGTCTTACCGCTGGCTTTTGAGCACGCACACCAATTTAAATCGCAGAAAAACACGTGTAGCTGTGCCCGAGTTACTGCGAACATACTCCACGGGGTATTGGTAGCGAGGGAGAAGTGGATAGATAAGTATACGGCGTGTCGAAGAGTCGACGTCAATTCTATGCAGGCCGACAAGGGATGCGAGCCATCCGAAGACAACCGGTGTGTGGCATTTTTTTCGATAGCTAGAACGTGTGGTCTGCTCCCTCTGTCCACATCCACAGTTCGGCGTCGGCGTTTCGACGCGAACGTACTGCGCTGCTGCTTACTGCTCAGCTATCTAAAGGATGCTGTACGAAATCGACCGATCGATCGATTCGGCTGCAAATTCGGTAGGGCGGCCGCTGTTTCCCCAGCTCGCGCTTTCAAGTACAGAGAACGGATAGTGCAGACTTCCGTCTTTTCTTGGGCCTCCCTATTTCTCTTGCTCTTTGGACTGTGGCTGATCGGTGCAGAGATTATCATCGTCCGACCGCAGCAGATTACTCTTTATCGTCTTTGTCAGCGCTGGTTTTTGTACAGCGCTTCACAGTTATGCTGCTGTGTGAGTTCAACTTGTGCTCGCGCACTGGATGAACTATCTTGCTTTTAGCTGCGGTGGGATACGATCGTTGTCGCATGTAAAGCATTACTAGGCAGCAGCTGCACGAGGAGGTACTTCTTTCAGGCCTGTGGGTACTGTTTTTTATACAATAGCCTGTCAAGAAATCCGTAAAACTCGATTACAGGTTGAGTATTATGTGGCTAGATGGCCGCAGCCGACCATAGGGGCCGAACATAAGCCGCACAACGCCATTGTGAGTTGGGAAAAGCATACTCGAAGTGGATAGTGTGGTCGGTGTTTATCATTTGTTTTGATTATGCAGCAGCAACATCTAGAGAACACGAAGAAGCCTGTTTGGAGCCTTCAGGTAGATGGAGATGGAGTTAAATTATTCATCAGGGCTCGAGTTCGGCCCACCAGTCTTTAGATTAGTGCACCCTTGTATTGCATGGCTCTGGGATTATATTCGTTGGCTGCATTCGACATATATTTAGAGGTTACATTATTTCGTCAAGATGTGGGACTTCTTGCAGTGACCATTATAAATTAAGGGAACCTGTCTCGATGATTTCTTACTGTGGAATAGGTGGTATGATGTGATAATTCTGCAATGCTATTAAATAATTCGTTTATATAGCACCCTAAGAAAACTTAATATGTATTCCGGTGCTTGTTTTATGCAAAGTGGCTCGAGCCCACGACCTCGTCATCAAATACATTCACCTTGCCCTCGGTCGAGGCGAGCACCTTAACCATTAGGCTAAACCTGCAGTGCCATTTCTGTGGTGCTTAGCATACTTCGTTCTTGTGTATAATTCACCAATACTATATTAAGCCGAAGCCACCCTAACTATGTTTTACTTATATGTGTACGTGTACAGTCATATTGTCAACAGGTGTATGCACAGCCTAGGTGACCTACTAAAGTTGGTACTAAGGACAGGTCAGAATTTATATATGAAACTACCCAGCAAGTGCATGTAACTTGTCAATTAAGCAGTGAAATATGTCAGCATTTGTAAATTACTTATTGAATTTAAGCAGACTTAGAATAAGAAAAATAAGCAAAGCACTGCATACCACTAATTGAAAGGAGGTAGAAAGTTTATATCCAGCTAGTTCCTTTTTCCAGCTAGTTTACCTTACAATTGTTTTCTAATTCGGCATAGAAAGGCGTTGAGCTAATCATGCTTGCCCTTTTCTTACTTTTTGCCAGAGTTACGAAAATCAACCACGATGCTGCGTCTTACTGTTGGCAATTGTAGCGCATTTTTGTTTCCCACCTCAAGCACCCTTCTTGCTTGCACTTGCACCTTTTCCAGTATCCTTCATGCTGACTGTATCCATCATGTTGCTTAAAATATGCTCGATACTCAGCAAATGTGAAGCGCCTAGAAAGAGATTGAGTTCTCTGAGGGCGTTTTATCAAGTGCATTATTATTATTATTATTGCTGAATTTGCACATTTTCTATTTTAAAACGGCCTTTAAAACTTGCAGATTCTATACCGGAGCACCTACTGAATGTAACTATGCCAAAAAAACGGCTTTCGTTATAAGTAATTAATCTTAATAGTCCAGTCCTACCTTAATCCTAAGCTTCGACCAGCTGCTACAATTCTTGATCTGTTCTTGTCCAGGCTGAAACTATGATCGAATGGCTGTCCGAAGGCTAGTTTGGCTCAAGTCCGAGCAGCTTTTTAAAACGCCCCTTTGTGTGACTTCAGTCACAGCAGCACATGGCCTGCTAATGCTACCCACCTTAGCTTTTAGTGAATATGCCTAAAATCAGCTTCACTTGCTAGAATCAGAGACATTCATATAACCCAGCCGGAGGTTGCCAGTAGGAGGTCTG
Source organism: Cristatella mucedo (assembly GCA_009760855.2). Taxonomy (NCBI): domain Eukaryota; kingdom Metazoa; phylum Bryozoa; class Phylactolaemata; family Cristatellidae; genus Cristatella; species Cristatella mucedo. The sequence continues at coordinate 4,564,468 of WPIO01000029.1, forward strand.
ATCTCCATAGATTAACCAGAGTTAGTGCATATGGTCATGTTATGTGCGACCCAGGGATCGAAATAGCCATGGCAGTGGTGCCACTGTGGTGCCAGTATACAGACTATGGTGGCGACTTGAGGAGTTTGGGTGGTACGTGCACTTTTGGATCTAGGCCAGATATGGCTGTGTATGCCGAGGTGGTGTGTCTCCAAAAATCCATATACCCCAGGAATTAGCACAAATCTCTAATATTGATGAGTTTTACCCGGCCACAATACTACCACAAGGTAGAATTTATATGTGAAGCAATAATTATAGTGTATATCTATATGCACACACAGTTTTCGATTTTCCTCCTGTACATATTTGGCTACAAGGAACTGCTGAATTGCCTGTCAGTATGCTGGCTCACCAACTAGGTCAGCCGAAATTCAGTAATATGGCATCATTGACGGTAGAAACAGTAAACTTCCTACCTTGGACATATTTCCCATAGCATTAAAAGGCCACCTGTTAAGAACATCTTTTGGTTTAAGGTTTGGGATATGGGGTTTAGGGCTTAAGATTTAAGGTTTAGTTTGAATGGATTTTTGGTTAAGGTTATACGGTTTACCGCCCACAGATGCTGGTACTAGTCACAGATAATAATAATAATAATACTAATGCACTCGATAAAGCACCCTCAGAGAACTCAATCTCTTTCTAGGTGCTTTACATTTGCTGCAAACGGAAACACGATTGAATGCTGAGTAATATCATGCTTGATAAACTACATGAATAACATGGTTAGGGGTGACATGCACAGGGTCAGCATGCAAATGTGGTTAGTGGCAGCATGCACAGTGTCAGCACGCATAAGCACATGAAGGACGAATCTCAGGGATCCACTAAATGCTGTCCTAAATAGGTGTGTTTTTAAGTTCTTTTTAAATTTGGTCAAGTGAGGGGATGTTCTGACGCAAGTCGGGAGGTAGTTCCAGGCTTTGGGAGCATACGAACTAAATGCACGGCCTCCATAGGATTTAAGGTTTGTACGAGGCATTGGTAAACTGTTGGATTCCGAGAAGCGGTGGTACGATGCTTGGCCTGGTGGGGGAGTAGATCTGAGAGATAGGCTGGAGTCAAAGAATGAAGTGACCTAAAAGTGAGCAACAAAACCTCGAAGTCGATCCGTTGCTTGACTGGTCGCCAGTGCAGGTCGGCGAGAAGTGGTGTGATGTGGCAACTGCTACGCTCACGACAGACAAGCCTAGCTGCGGAGTTTTGCACCAGCTATAATCGCCTGATCGCACATGCCGGTAGGCCAGCAAGCAGTGAGTTACGGAAGTCAAGACGGGATTTCACAAATGCACGGACCAACTTAGACGTGGTATCCTTATCTAAACAAGCCCGAATTTTTGCAATGTTATGAAGCTGAAAGTAGGCAGACTTGATTGTGGAGCTGATGGGGTCGTCTAACGAGAGGTCACTTTTTAACATGACACCTAGATTTCGTGCAGATTCCACGGGAGATATGCTGGCAGAGCCGATTTTGAGTATTCGCCTTTCCAATTTCTGAATCACACTGGGTTTGCCCATAACTAGTAAGTTAGTTTAATCATCGTCTAATTTTAGAAAATTTGCTGCCATCCATGTGTGGATGTCATCAATACATGCAGCAAGTAAGTTGAGAGAATTTGAGGTGCTCGAAGGCTGGGAGGGATCAAAGCAAAGGTACAACTGAGTGTCATCTGCATAGAAGTGAAATCCTAGATTGTGCTTGGCAATCATATCAGCAAGAGGGATGCTGTACTCCTCCTATGGGCACAGTGCCCGTTGCAGGAAGTTCACCGGTTCTTTGCTAAACGATGCCGCCTTAGCTGATAGGCTATTATCTTGCATAAAAGAAGCTGAAGTTATAACTGCTGCAAGCATATGGCAAAGGTAGCTTAAAGATATGGCTTCGTATAGACAGCCTCTACCGAGGTCGAGTACCCACTTTTTAGAATTAGTTTGTTGTGAATTTATTGCTGCTGCAAGCACAGCCTTAGCACATTGAGTCTTAAGTAGAAAAGTGTCCCATTCTGGCAGCATATCTGTTCTGCCATGTTTAGGCAGTAGTGCTACGAAAATAATATCCACCACTTACACTGTGACGTTCAATGTGCACACCAGTATATTTGTAGCAGGGATCGCTGTTTTTCTCCTTGCGTTCATGCAACTGCTTCGAAACCTCTGCTGATACAAATTGATTACATGACAAGGATGTTATCGTAGCAAATCTATGAGAACTGTCATGTGCTTATATTGCATCCTTTAGTGAATTGTGTCGTCATGCTTAAACTCGCCCTGGTCCAACGTTGTTCTGAGGCCTAGTCGTGCTTCTCGGCCTCCGAATTGGCATAGAAACGATGCCAATTAGCTTTTCTTCAGGGCTGCCGATGATGGAAACTTACATCAGGCCACAGTTTTTCCAAAGTTCAGACGAGAAGACGTTTGGGCATGACAAGAGACTCCCGTCCCTGCCTGTGCCGCAGTTGCAGCAAACATTGAAGAAGTATCTCGAGTCAGGTAACTGGCTGACCGTAATGAGCGTGCCGGGCACTCCTGATACGCCAGCCTACGCCACCTTGGCTCTGTCGCCATCTTGCATCGCACACACGTCAGCTGCAAGGTCAGCGCACAGTGCGCGAGCTTTGTTCAACAGTCCGGCCACATGTCAACGATGAAGAGTACGACGGCACTGCTAGGCTGGTGCGCGACTTCGAGCAAGGCGTAGGCCAAGATTTGCATCAGAAGCTGTTGAAGCGTGCAGCAACAAAAAGGAACTGGGTATGTAGCCACTCTCCGAATAAGCGAGCGCAAAGTATAATGCTCTCATGTGGCAGAAACGACATGCCATGTAGTGATGCTGCACGTCTTTTTGTCTGTGTACCTGTACAGTCTGCTTTGTCATACCATGCATGCATGGTCAATAGCTGTCTCCTATAGTCGCACGGATGTATTTTCTCTTTGGGTTCACTTTCTGGGCAACGACTAGTGGTGAATGCATAGGTTTCTGCCGATATTTGTGCTCATATTAACTTAATGTAAATGCATGCTGAGCAGTGGTCATTTGAACACATATTCATTGAACCTCGCATACTTGAGGGAATATATATCACTTGAAATGCTTCTCAGTGAATTGGAAGGTGATGAGTCAGGCTCTGATTTACCGAAACAAATTTATCATCAACGTGACATCAAATGCTGCAGTGCTGCAATTCTGTTGCTTTATATCTTTATTGCAAGTGTTTTAATTAATTTAACCGTTAACGTAAAATTAAATGCACATTTCAACGCAAGGCCAGTTTTCGTAATAGCTGTATTCAAACTCAGGATGTGGCAAAGACAAGCAAGTAGCCGAGCTGGTTTGGTCCAGCAGTCAAGGTGCTCACCCCGACCAAGGTCTGGCCGAGGTCGTGGGCTCGAGCCCCGAGGCATGAGGTGCTATACAAATGAATTTTATTTATTTATTTATTTTACTGAAAACATTGACCTTGCACAGCTAACCATTGAATGGCTGTGTTATTTTGCCTAAGCTCTATATGTGACCCTAGAAGGCATTCATCCATATCAGGTAAAATCATAACCAGAGCTTTCATCGTTTGATGAGTATTGCTTAATGTGTACAGAAGTATTAGCAAAGAAAAGCCTGTCCGTCTGTTCCTGACAGTGGCATGAAAGGCACAGCACGGCAGACTTCTTTTATCTAGCGTGACTGACTTTGGTTATTTACATTACATACCTATTATAACATGGATTTGTCTCAGTGGTTTTTATACTCATCCGAAAAAAGTTAGTAATGAAACTGCCGAAAATCACCGACACTCTGCCCTTGGCTATTTCGTGACCCGCTCTCCCAGAACCTGTGCTCACGACTCCACATGCACTACTAAAAGCCGCTCTGCTCCTTATCCTAGTCAGCAGTGCACATTCCTCCAGCCACAAGCTTTCCCCGTTCTGACTTCTTTCATCCGTATCCCAAAAATGAAGCTCCGGGGTTCTGGCCCAACATTAGTGACCCCATTCGTTGTGCCGATCATCGCAATTGTCGTTGTGGCAGAGTGCGGGATATATGGCATCGCTCTGCTACAGAGTAGACTTAACAAAAATTGATTTAATGTGTCGTACTATCTCGGCTGCGTAGCATGCATCGGTGCATGTTCTAGCTGGCTTATCCACCACACCAAAGCACTGCAAGCATGATGCATTTGCACAACTGCCCCAGGCCGACCTGGTGAAGCACCCCGGCAAATGTGTCTTATTTGATTGATTCCCGGAGGGGCAGTTCAGCTGGTAGTCGGCGATTTCTGTCGGAAAGGGATGGTGAATTTTGCACCATCCCATAGATGTGGCTCTTGCCCTAGAATGTGGCAGAGAGTTTCACACCATGGTTCTTCAAAGCAGTTGGAGTTATAATCGATAGACACAAGGCAAGTTTGAGAATATACAGTTTTGGGTTACAATACCGTTCATTGTTCCCCACATGCCGATCAGGTAAGTGGTGCATTGAAAACGAATAGTAAGAATACGTTTGTATAGCTCCCTCAGAGAACCAAAGTTCAGTGGTTCATCGGATGACCTTTGTCCGTTCGCATCAATACTCTGGAGTCTCCAACTGAGAAAGGATCTGAACGTTGAATCAGATTAAAGCGTTTGGAAGAGCTATTCTCATGAAGCCAAATTGTTTTCAAGCCCTGCCACAAGCTGTACTTTGGAAAGGGGCAGAATGGTGAAGGCATGCTTTGCTGTTGGAAGGGGAACAGTATTGGAGTAGAAGCCGTCAAAGTAGGGGAGATTCAGCAGGTAGTCCTTGAATCTTGTAACAATACGCATGAAGGATTAGTTGGAGGAGTCTTCAATCAGTTGTCAGAGCCTACATCTGGACAACCTCCCATAATGGGAGGATGCTTAGCCGGTGGAGAATGATAATGATCTATATTCAGGCAAAGTTGGGAACTAGACAGATGATTGGTGGGTATTTACCAGCACAATGTAGCATCACCTTAACTGCTGACTGACACCACTTCTCTCTGACCTGCATTGGCTACCAGTCAAGCAACGGATCGACTTCAAAGTTTTGTCACTCACTTTTAAGTCACTTCATTCTTTGGCTCCAGCCTATCTCTCAGATCTACTCCCCCACCAGGCCAAGCATCGTACCACCGCTTCTCGGAATCCAACAATTTACCAATATCTCGTAAAAATCTCAAATCTTTTGGAGACCATGCATTTAGTTCACATGCTTCCAAAGTCTGGAACTCCCTCCCGACTTCCGTCTGAACTTCCCCTGACTTGACCACATTTAACCAGAACTTAAAAGCACACCTATTTAGGACAGCATTTAATGGGTCCCTGTGATTCGTCCTTCATATGCTTATGCATGCTGACACTGTGAATGCTGCCACTAACCACATTTGCATGGTGACTCTGTGCATGTAACCCCTAACCATGTTATTCATGATTATCAAGCATGATATTACTCACCAATCAATTGCATTTCCCTTTGCAGCAAATGTAAAGCGCCTAGAAAGAGACTGAGTTCTCTGAGGGCGCTTTATCAAGTGCACTATTATTATTACTATTTATTATTAAAAATAAAAATTACCTGCTTCTCATTGTACTTTGTCTTTCGTGTGCTTTTGCTTGCTGAAACTCTGTGTGTGCGTGCGTGCGCGCGCGTATTATCGCTAATCCATTGACATGCTTTCTTTTCAGCATGTTTAAAGTCCTCAGAAAGATATTTAGCTCTCTTAGTGAGCTACAAAGTTTTTTTATTATTATTATTATCGACCTGAAGATGGCTGTAGGTCAACTTGGCTACTCCATTGCCCCCTTTTGATTGGCTGCCTGTAAAACGGTCAACCCTTGGGCCCCCTCCTTGACACTGTCCTGGCTATGCCTAAAGGTCACAGCATGGCCCCTCCTTGGCACAGTCCTGGGTATGCCTACATCCTCTACTCAACTCTCTCAGACCTCTTTTTTTTTAGCTTACTTATCTACTAGCGCTGTTCAAGTTTCTGTCCTCTTCCGTGGCACAGAGCGCTTGTCATGCAAGTTCGAGCCCTGCATACTAGCCGGCAGGGTGTCTTGTGAGTCTCGTCAACTGGGTTCTGTGGGCTTAGCAAGTGGTTAGATTGGTCGACCTGGCAGTTGGGCAACTTCAGCGCAGCTCTTCGGTCTGACTCGGTGAGTCTTGGGGCTTAGTGCCCCAACATATTTCTGCATTTTTAAACTGCCTCTGCATTTGTTGAGCATGTGTGAACTTAGCACACCAGACACGAGGTTGTCTTAATCGAAGTGAGATGGCTCTTCCATTTTTTTTGCTAGCTGGAGGACTGGTGGTTCTCGTATGCGTATCTGCAACTACGGGATCCCATCTCACCACTGATGAACTTCGGCGGAGCGGGACCGTACTTTCTTCACTCCTGGCCTCCTATGGAAGGAACGCAGATCGAGCGGTGTTCGCTGGCCATCTACTTCATGCTCAAGCACTGGCAGCTGCTGCGAGCGTATGTCGCTGACCTGCTGCCTCACGCTGGTGCTCGCTTCACAGCGCCTACGATTCCCTCACCCCAGATAGCTGCAGAGTTGGCTTGGTTGCATTCTTTAAGAATTGCAACTGCGCTCGATGCCCCGCAAGCTCAAACGAAAGCTACACGAAGCTGGCAGCTTGCGTTAGCTGAAACATTTGGTTTTACGACCTGCCGCTTGCGCAGGCCCGATCTTTATGAATATAATGAGTGAGCACTAGTTGGCAGCTTCTGCCTTGTCGAAGGGTTCGCCGACGGCAGCATCTTCAATCTACCTGCTTTCGTATGAACGTATGGAAGAGAGGAAGAGTGTGCCTTCGAGGTCGGCATCGTGCACGGTGTGCAATTACCCGCTTTGCATGCTGAATGCCGATAGTATAACGATTCTTTGCTGTCCCAGCTTGGGAGGGGGAAGTGCTCTGCTCATCGTTTTAATCTAACTTATGGACTTCGGGAAATTTAAGTATTTGCTCTTGATAGGTTTCTTTTGTTTTCTGGCGACGTTAGTATTGTGTGCCCCTGCTACTGTTTTGAATCTCTACTTGACGGTTATAAGTTTTGAGCGTTTAAAAGTTTGATTCAGAAGATTACCTCAACCATTGGTTTTATTTTCGTCCAATATCCGTGATTATTGGATATCTCTTTTTTGGTTGGCTAAAGATCTTGCAAGCTCCCTGGCTCTGCTAGGATTGGGCTATTGTAATTCATTATTAGCAGTCTACCGAAAAATACAGCGTGCTGCACCCTGGTTTGGCTTAGAAGTTAAGGTGCTCGCCCTTGACGATGAAGGTCTTGGGCTCGAGCCCTGCAGCACATGTGAAGCACCTGGATAGAGATCAAGTTCTCTCATGGCGCTTTATTATATAGTTGGTGATGAATATTGAAACGTGTGCTTGCTACATTGGTTAGATTTTGTCAGTTTTTGAGATTGTTAGTGGTTCCTAAATTATAAGCGTTACTAGCCTGAAATATCACAATCCATGGTTTAGACCATACTAATTGGACATCTGTTTTGATAGTGATGATCAGTCAGCTGTAATCTGGATTTCGAACCGGTGCATTTTACGCTGTGCCTGGTTCTGTACACACTTGCATTTCTATAGCTAGTACAGTTCTGTACACACTTGCATTTTGCAGCCCTTGTGGATAGATGACACCACTCTTTGGGCTTAGAAGCCACCTCAGGCGTTGCAATATCCTTCAGGATGTCTGAGTATTTATGCATGACAATGCTCTGACATAATAAGAGAAATGCAGGCTGTTATGATTCTCGGTTACCTAACAGAAATGCTGATAATTGCTTAGGATACAATCTGGCTTTAGAGACTGAATTTGTCAATTATTGGCTGTGGTTTATAAGCATCATTATATTGTGTTGATCATTTAAGTCGTCATGACTCTCATCTTAATCTTAGAATAATGGTAGCACACGTTGTCCCTCTTCTCTTTGTAGTGATTGGATCACTTTATTACTTAAATCAGCTGCCATTTGGTACGTTGAGCACTTAAACTTTAGTCAAAACGAGAAACATGTTCATGTTGGCAGCACAGCCAGTGCAGGAGAGCTACTGAGGACGATGGAGGAGCAAGTACAGGTGTCATCAATTGCCCTTTTGGCACCAGGAGTAAATTAACTGTCATTGCATGAGGCTTCTATGCACTTGACCTCAAAACAAAGAAATTTGCGATAGCCATGAAACACAGGAAGTAGTAGTCCTAAAGTGTCCGGGCAACTGATTGTGCTCAAGCAGCTCATCTAGGAGCAAATGCTACGTTGCCATGGCAGGCCTGGAAGATATATCTATCAGCATTTTGACTTGTATTCCCAGTTTATGTAGGAGCTACAGAAAAGTGGGTAATGCATCTATTTACCAAAATAAGTTTGGTGGACAGCAAAGTGCTGTGCTAGGGCTGAAAGGCACAGATAAAAATAAAATAGGTCGTGGTCGGCTGATTCAACAATCTCATTTATGTAGTAGAAAGAGCTTAAACGTCTATCACTTCGCTTTCAGCGGGCAATAAATGATTGCCTTTTTCAGAGTTCAAGCCCATGGCTTGGATCAATAGTTCTTAGCACCTTGCCTCAGTGCTAAGAGTCATGGCCACATATTACCGTAGGCAATACAGGATTCGAATCCACTACCTGGACTGTGAATTGTGAACACACCTTACTTTATACCTGGCCTTAGACCTAGGGCTATGCTAAGCTGGAAAAGGGTTATGAGATAATGTCACATGCATTAGCTAGCATCAATTTTTATTCCATAAAAGGATTACTTTTGTAGTTATGGCTGTTCGTTCCAGTGACTAGTGGAAGGTGTGTCTTGTTAGAGTGCCCAGCTCAACTCACATTTGTGACACCGAAGGTGATCTCAAGTGGTTTTAAATAATAAGCAGCCTCTGCATTTTGTAGAGTTGCTTTACGGTGTGTCAATGTAATTGACTGTAGATCAACATGCTTGACTGGTGATTAGCCTGTCTCTTACCCTCTTGAGATGGCTGGCTGGAACCCCAGCCTCAGACCATCCAGACCTGAGGCATCCACGGTAGGCTTTTACAAGGCTAGCTGGTTATGCATGGGCACGAATTTTACGATTTTAAGCAACAGGTATTATTCTGAACTAGTTCCATCTCTCGAGTGGAAGCCAGTGGTTTTCTATAAGTAGGTTGGTTGACAGCTGGTGATTGCTACTTCTGTTGACCAGCCCACCCTCCAGTTCAGCAACATTTTTAGAGGATTTAATGTTTTCTTTTACAAACCATCGAAGAGCCATAGTGGTATTCAATTTTCAGCCACTGAAATTACCCCATTGGGTAACACCTAACTAGAATATATGGGATGACAAATCTGCTGGCGATGTTGGAGGTTTTTGTCTTATGACTTAAGGGTAAATGTCGAGAAAATATGGAAACAATTTGATTTGTCCAACACTCGAATATCTTTTTATGGTACCTTTCAATAGATAAACAAGCTATGAGTGGTATCAAACGTTTTGACGATTTCCAAATAAAAGGAAAAGATAATCATGTAAACCAACCCTGTCCATCCGGAAGTAAACCGGAAGCAACATATCTACCTATAAACAATTTACCGATTGATCCCAGCATCATATGTGACTTGTTTCCCAACTTATTAAAAACTGATACATTGAGGTACTTGTTTACAGCTTGTTGAGGTGTAAGCTAGTTACTTTTTAATAGTTTCATTTACAGTGTAGCTTTGTGCCTTGTAAAAAGAATCCTTAACTTGGCCGATACTTAACGGATCAACGTAAACTTTGAAATGTATGTTCATGTCTGCTTGACATCACTGCATTAATTTATTTCTGATTTCGATTGGATAAGTGTTGTTATATATGTCCATGACCGCAGGAAATATAGCTCCAGGACGTTTGATGACGTGTGTACCAATACCTATTTAATCAAAGTAAAATCAACTACTACCGTGGTGGTACCGGCAGACATGAACTCACATGCCAAATTTAGTCAAGTATTGGCCGAGTTATATATTTTAAAGGGCACAATACTATACTGGAAATGAAGCAGTTCAAAAGTCGCAAGCAAGCACCTCCACAAGCTGCAAACAGGTATCTCAATGTACCAAGGTTTAACAAGTTAACACAAAGCATATATGATGCTGGATTCGGTAAATTTGTTGTTTATAGATATGTTGCTTGAGGTTTATTTCCGGTTTAGATATGGTTTGCGTGATCATCTTTTTCCTTTATTTGCAAATTTTCAAAACGTTTGATGTCTTCCTAACGTGTTTTCTTCGTGAAATGTACCCCAAACCAATATTCAATCGTTGGACACATTTTATTTCCATATTTTCTTGACATTTGCCTTATATTGGTTCTGTTTTATGCTGACTTAAGATCGCTATACCTTTGAGTTGCTCTACTAGTGAAAACTCCAGCATACATCTGTTACAAGTGAACCCTGCTTAAACAAGACAGTGGCTCTGTTTGGGACCGACCGACTTTGTAGTTGGGGAGTGAATAAATAGCTGCTGTACTCTGTTGCACTACCGTCGAGCAGGTCTGCAGGGGTCATGCTCCAGAGGTTACCTGGACTAAAGAGCGTTTGCTAATAGTATAGCTGAATGAAATTGATTTTGCCTCTGCTGTGAAGCTCATAGCCCACCATATGATAAATTTAAAATTCAGTTGATAGTCAGCTATGGAATGCCTATCGACAACACATATTGGATACTTACGTCTTGGTAGCTCCTATTAACTCTGTCTTTGCTCTGCAGGGAGAAGCTTGTCGTTGACCGTGGTGCCCAAGGTCGCGAGCCGTGGTCCATGGATCAGTTCAGGAGGCTTTATAATACTTGTCGAATTCCAGGGCTTAAGGAAGATAAAATCATTTCTTACTTCAAGACAGGTAGGTACTGCTAGCTGCCGTTGTTAAGGGATGGGCTCTATAACACCTTGCATGTCATGTTTCTTGTGCATAGGCAGTTGAATGAGGACCTGAAAATCATAGCCAGCTGCATTTCCATGCATTGCTCGGACAGCTGCTATTGGCTAGTCAGCTCAGCTTTGATGGGTCTTTATGACTTTTTCCTTTTACTTGATTCTAGTGTAATGTCTACATACAAGCCAGCCAAAACTAGGAAGCAGTCTTGAGTAGCCTGCTTTACAAGGGTAAAGAAAAGTTCAATTAAAAGGATTGCTCCATCAAAGCTTAGATTGATACCTCTATATTGCCTTTGTAGACCATGCTTTGCCTTTGCCTTGAGCTCCAAGTTTATCTAGTTATTAAGTACTTATTCAGGACGATCAGTTCAGCCCATTCTCGATAAGTCAGTATTTCCAGGTCAACCTCGATACACAATGTTCCACTGGCATGCCCCCATACAATTTCCTTGGAAACTTATACTTCGTCTACCATTTAAGGACTGGGTCAAATGGCTGCAAGGACAGTCAACGTGCTGTTTGTATTTTACTCAATGTTTGTGCTGGTCATCAGAAGAGTAGGTACCCATGATATTTGATATTCTTGTGTCCGGTTTGTTTTTCCGGACGTTGATAGGTATTTATGCGTGAATGAATATTTTTCAATATCTACTCTTTTGAACGGAACTCGCTTGTGTAATTTCGTAGCTGCACTGTTGGGTTTGCTGTTTGTGGGTGTTGTACAATGCATATATTGGCTACTCATTGTGGATCAGTTCCGAACAGTTGGCAGCATTTTTGGAGTATCCACTCGCACCTACAGGTCGGTGCATCACACAATTTTGTGCATTGCTGCTTATTCAAAAATTGATCAGCTAAGGGCTGCATTTGTAGTCTGATTGATATTCGGCAATTTTGTTGTTTACTCGTCGCTTTGACATGTAGAGACCGAAGGGCATGCGCCAAAGCACGTGATCATAGCATGCCGTGGGCGCCTGTTCAAGCTTGATGCAATCAACGCTGGGGCTGCAGAGGATCCTCTAGCTCCGCCGGAACTGCAGCATCAACTGCAGGCCATACGCTGGCGCTGCGATACCGAGGCTCGTGGCCCAGGCATAGGTGCTCTGACTGGAGCACCTAGGAGCCGGTGGTATGAGGTGAGATGCTGGCGACAGCTTATTGGTCAGCACTAGCTGCCACTCTTTGCTCTGAGTGGATGGGACCCTCTTTTCGACACGAAAAAATCTGGTGCAGTAGTGTAACTCAACACTTGTCTCTACGTTCCCTTAACTTGATGGACATGCCTGCATCGTAGCCTAGAAGTAAGGTGCTTACACTATGTGACCCAGGTCCTGGGTTAGAGTCTTGCAGTGGATAATCCCGTATTGTCTGCTGAAAGCGGGCATCCTTAATGCCACGGACAAGCTGCTGATTTTGGCAGAATCGGTGAGCGGCATTTCATACGTTGCTCATTTGCTATGTGTAGGCCGGCTCCTGCTCTTTGATGGGTACCGGTTGAAGATGTAGCTGAGAATAAATTGCCTGTATACATATATGCTGAAGTAAAGCTAAAACTCGTGTTCTTAACAACGTTTTCTTCGGCCTGACAAATCATCATTTACATGTTCCTATGTTTGCTGGACTTGTGTATGCTATTTTTAGTAATCAGCATATGTGCTTCCTCTTCAGCCTATTTTAAGTGCCTAGAGAGAGATCTCCCTTTTTAGTGCACATTACAAGCACGTGATAATAATAATTATTACCGCCTGAATCGTGGTTCGTGCAAAGGGTGGCATAGAAAGAACTTAAGGGGGTGCTATGGTCGATAAATCAAGCACTGGTTTGGCCCAGTGGTTAAGGTGCTAGCCTTGAACCAAGGTCAAGGTGAATGTATTTTGTGAGTGAGGTCGTGGGCTCGAGCTACGTGGCAGATGTCAAGCACCTGAATAGAGATTAAGTTCTCTTAGGGCGTTATGAAATATATTTTTTATATTTTATAAATGACCGTGGTGCTTTCCAAGGGTTTCTGTTGTTTCTCAGGATACCGATGACCAGCTACCTTTGCACACATAAAAGATAAAAAGCTGGCCATTCTTCCAGTCAGACGTTGCTTTTGTGACTTTTCCCCTGATAATTTAGAAATTTATTTATTTTCTGGACATTGCAGGTACAGTGTGGCCAAAGTGCTGTGTGAAATAAAAAAATCACATTTTTATATGAAGTGTATTTCTTGTATGTAATCATTTAAGTAAGTCGTTCTGTAATCGAGCTCAATCAAATGGTCATAAACAACTTAAAGCGGTTGAGTATTTGATTTGTCTATTTGTATTGTTTGTCACTAGGCGCAGTCGTTAAGGCTAGTTATTGATCAGTTGTTCTGTTCATTAATACGTCGCAACTAATTATACCTTCCATAATCATGCTTTCAAGTGATATAAATAACAATAATATAGATACAAGATCCTCCAGCTCACCAGCTCAGTTTAGTTGCAGCTGCTTAAGTGGATACTTATCTGCATTTCCTGAGGTGGCATCAAGAGACTGCAATCATCCTGAAGACGTATTTGCTACCTATGTGGCTAATTAAGAAAGATTAGGGAAAGAAGTACTCAGTGGAGGCATCTGCAAACATGTGCTTTGGTGTACAAGACCTATTTCAGCTTGCCTATTGGTAATAATTGCTGGCCACCTCGATTCACCTGCAAGAAAGCTCTGGAAGGTAAGATTAGAGATTATGCTCAAAATTATGCATACAACTGTTACTCGTGAGTGAAAAAAATGTCTGAAATATTTGTTTATTCATTAACGAAATGTTACTTTGCTCTTTTGAAGGAAGGTACAGAGGGGAAAAGACCATGAAGTTTGTTATCCTAAGCATTTGGCAAGAACCCACTGGCCACTCAAGCAACTTCTACTTTGCACGATAGATTCTTCAAAGCATCGGACGGGCAAGAATGCACCTGCTATCACGTGACCTTCATTCATCCACCACCCCGGTGCCACGTGGCCTGGAGCTCGCCGTATTCTTTATTCCAAAGAGAGACCAGCCGCCTTCAGAAGTGTGCAGCAAGTCAGAGAGCATGCTGGACGTGTAGATCAGGATGAAAATTTCAGAGGTGGGGTTTAGGACAGAATCCCATACTAGCCTAAGCAAAATGGCTTCAGTAACTCAATCAGAGATCTCGGCCATACCCAGTTCAATTACGAGCTTTTGACGTATAGGTTTAAAAAAAACGTTTGAGTTTAAGCGGTACAAATTTCTGAATGCTATTATGCAAACCGCAAATCGAAAGAAGTGTCGCTAAACTTTCTCCAGCTTCTTCACGCATCAGATTGGGCTCTGCTTTTGCCACAATGACGAATCCGCTCGAGGCATTAGGAATCGCCTAAAACCGTGGTGCTGCTTCATTGACCGCTTATCTACGAGACTCAAAGCTCTGCTGCTTCACGATGAGAACAAGAATAATCTGGCTCACTCGATGTACCTCAAAGGCAATTACAATGTCATCAAGACCCGGCAGTGCGCCTTGAGTCATAATGAGTTAAGTGGGAAATCAGCAGAGACTTCAAAATGGTGGCGTTCCTGAGGGGTCTCGATGGCAATTTTACAAAAGTACCCGACTGTCTTAGCCCTGGGGACAGCAGAGACTGCCTTGCACAGTACCACCACAGCTGACTGGCCACAGCCGACCGAGTTCTCCGTGGAGCACACTGTCAAGTGGAAGCCAATTTTGGACTTGTACAAGATGGTAGTGTATCCACCGCACTTCAAATTGGGCCTCGTGAAGCAATTTTTTTTAAGGCTCTTGATAAAGAGTCTGCTGCCTTTGAGTACAGTTAAAAAATTCTTCCTCAAGCTGTCTACGCAAAAGACAAAACCATTTTGACTTCGGGACACATAAAGAAGATCTTCGAATGCAATGAATGAAAGAGAAGCTCATTAGTAAGGACAGAGTGACTTGAAACAGCTGAGCCGTAATGGCACACTAGGTAAGGCGGTTGCTTTTCACGACCTCGGCCCCGAGGTCGTGGGTTCGAATCTTTTGGTGGGCGATCCTTTATCGCCACTGCAAGCGGTGGTGATAGCCGTAAAGGCTCTTCTGTCGCTATACAAAAAGAGGCTGTTTAATCAGCTAGGATTTTATTTTTTTAGTCGAATAGCTTGGTGCTTCCTGGCCAACCAGAAGGTGGATAAGTCAAGGAGTGTCTTTGCTTTTCAAATTGTTTGGCTCGAGCAGTTTTTATGCAAATAACTTGGACATGTAGTTGTTGTAGATGTTTGTAGAGCTATCTTGTGCTATATATAAACAAATCAATTGGAAACTGTAGGCCAGGCTACCATTACGAACAAAAATATCTGCCAGAAGTACTAGCAAGGTATCTTTACTTACACGGCCGATTAAGGACTAGTTTGCATGTGCACTTGCTCCATGCACAGCATTGACCAGTATTGGCTGGCTCGACTGCCACATCGACGATACGTGCAGGAAATAGGCCACAGCAAAGCTGGTTATCATTTTACTGCTGCCAAACTTGCGTCTAATTAAAACTAGCATTCTAAGAACCATGTCAGTTCTTGGCATATTAATAGCCTCAAATTGTGGTCTTGTCGTTTTACGGAACTTCGATAAAAAAGCACTTATTTGCTGGTTCGAAGTGCTTGCATAAGTTGATTGGTGAGATTAGCAGTACTGCTAGATTTATCTGTGGGTACTGGCAAACCTTTTTGGATTTATTCCTTATACTTTAGTTACTTTTTTGTTGCCTTAGAGACTGCAAGTGTTGAGTGCTAATCCTTTGAATAAACCTTATTCAGGAATTTCATGTTGCCTAATTTGGATGGCATTTTGGCATGGTCTATGTGAATGGGAAACAGTTTTTCTATGTAATGGGCTATAGGTCTTTATGAAAATAATGACGATGATAATATAATTAAATTAAATGGTGCTTAAGAGAGCCTACCTCTGTCTAGGCCCTTCACATATGCAGCAAGGGTCGAGCCCACGACCTCGTTCGAAAAGGCCCCAGCACTTTAACCCATGGGCCAAAGCTAGGCTGCAGGTCCAAATTTTTCCGTCATGAGTAGTGTATTCTGCTAATTAATCATTGTTAGATAAGCAGCATATAAGTTCAGTCTCCTACTGTCTTATGCTGCCACTTGTGCTTTCAGACAGCAGTAAGTACTGGTTTTCTTGACAGTTGTGTGAACTTATACAACTCTTTTGGTTCTCTTTATACATTTTGTTGGTTTTATACTCTGGTATTACATTTACCACTACTAGTTGAATACAATGCATCAATTTATTTCCCCTTAGAACAAGAGTTGCTATTCGTGAGAAGTTGGAGAGTGGCAAGCAATAAGAAACCACAGTGGCATCATTAAATATTCTGCGAGGAAGATACGTGCCCCTGTTTTGTGGCTGCGCCAATTTGTCCCTCAACCGTATACTCGGTCTATCAAAGCGAGTCTGTGAAGGCTGCTATGGTGTATTTTCTCCCCGATGTTAATAGTGTTTGCAGCAAAGGCGCGCCGCTTATGCTGCTGTTTCTTTTCAGCCCATACGTTGATCTAGTGAGGTTGGTTCAGTGTGTTCTTGTAGATGCCGTTTGAGCTGTCGCAGTGCAGCGCTCTGCTACGATGCACTGTTTTTCTTCAGTACGACAGTGCTTTTTCCGTTGTCTGCCGTACAGCTGAGAGAGCAGCTGCTGCAGAAACACGGCAGCCATGCGACGTTACTAGAGGTCATTCAGTCCAGCATCGCTGTCGTGGCACTAGAGGACTCGAGCCCTGCAGACTTCTGTGCGGTTAGTCCGATCGCAGATTCTGGCTCGTGCATCAGCTGTGTGTCTGCATCTAAGTGTGCAGCTGCTTAGTTTACGTGTACTTAACTTGCAGGTGACCCAGGAAGCTCACCTGAGTACCACTGGAAATTTGTGGTATGACAAATCGTTGAACTTCGTATCCTATGCCAATGGCACCTTTGCGGTGAACTGTGATGTAGGTACTCTTGTCCTATGCTTAAATGCATCGCCTAGAGTTTATCTTTACTTGGACATTCTAATAACATGCACCTGAGGCTTTGCTCTAGGATGAGGACTTTTGTTGATTGCTTTAGTGCACATGGAGGTACGCTTGTATGTTAAGTGCATTCAGGCATGCTTTTATGTTACTGATATCGGGCACCACCGTCGCTGTATGAAGAGCTTGAATTATATAATGCATTTGTAATTATGTGCACATTTTGCACCTTGGTCTATCTGTCTTTAGCTATACGGATCTCCCTTACCGATGTGTTCTATTCTGTCCTGCTGCTGTCCTTGCTTGCTTTTACCAAGCTTTGGTCACTCCTGAGTTTTCTTCAAGTGCTATCAGCAACTGAACAGGTCCTCGCAAGTTCTCTCCTGTGTCTGGTAGTGTTATCTTAGTTGTTGAGCTCAACTTAGTTTAAAACCTACGCCTAAAGCTCACTTGCAATGGTTAAGAGGCCTTGCCCAACATAGAGGCAATTCAGCTGAGAGGTGTGCGAAGTGAGTGAAGCAAAGAAGTTGCATCTTTCTTAGATTTGTGTCCTCGAGGACATGTTTGTAAAAGAGAAAGTCCGTGCGCATTAGCTGCTTTGGGTGTCACATTTGGTGTATCACCCAGAAAGCAGTTAGAAAATGAACCAGTAGCCTGGTGGTAACATTGCAATGACAGACTCAGTTATCAGATTAGGGGAATTGATTCCAATGTTAGAAATCTTTGGCATTGGTCGAGCCAAAGTCTAGTGTCGCCACTGCTGGTAAACGATTGTTTTGCATTGGATTAAAACCATTTGTAGTGATTAGCTAGAAGCCTCAAAGTGTACCTAGCAGCTCGTGTTGACAGATTTCTATTTGGTGCCATCTGCTCTCAGCATAATCTACCGCGCTATGCCGGAAAGTAGGCTTGCTCTAGCCATTCATTCAAGACTCGTGTTGACAGGTCCTATATCGATTTATTGATACAGAGTAAACAGGGTGTTATTTGGAGCCACGGGAGTCCGTCTGGCCATGGCGTCTGACAAGTCAATGTGAGAAGTTGCTCAAACTCGGGGACGTCATATTTCCTTTGTCGGATCTGTAACCTAAATGCAATTATTGCAAGCCTGTTCGACATAAGTTGTCGAAGCTTAGCCGGTGGCGGCTACCTGGGAGTGGCGCTGAGCAGGGTGGCTGCCTTGGCCACCCGTTTTTGCTTCTAGCAGTCATCTCTATATTAGCGACAGTTGTACAAAAATTAGCTTGAATTAGTCGTTGTTGGATGTTATTTTCTATGTTGTGAAACCATTATGTACAGATACTTAAATAAAAGCTGTACATCATGTTTGTCAGAGGCCACAAATCATGGAAATATTAGGAATACCTTTCGTTTGTTAGACTTCAGAAGCACAGGGAAATATGCTTGTTTTCACTTCAAGTGGTCAGTCTGATGATTACTAGAATTTATGGTCAAGCCTGGTTATTTAGTGCTTAGCCATGCACTGCAGCTATGGTTGGTGAGTAGCCTCACGGAAGGCAATGACTGCTGAATTTCAAAACAAAAAATGTGTCCAATTATTTAAGAAAATGCTAATTACATAGGCCAATGTAGAATTGAAAATGCAGGGTATACCTGTCTTAGACCTTATTCATCCGAGTAGATCAGCAACTAGATGGTTGCTGTAAAAACCCGCTGTTGGCTAGCTTGAACTTATGCTGCAATCTAGAGATGGTAGCAGTAAATTTTGTTCTTAATAAACACTGACATATGTTTACCTTTTTTGTTGCCAATGTAGCATGGCCGAGAAAATTAACTGTCAATCTACTTGTAGCATGCCCCTATGGATGCCATGACAATGGTTAACATGAGCTACTTTGTGGACTGTTCATTAAAGGAATGCAATGGCATCTGGCAGGTGGGTGGAATCGCGTTTTCTGTGATATGTGATTGGACCAGTTGGAAACGCAGGCCACTGTTTTATAATATAATAATAATAATAATAATAATAATGCACTTGATAAAGCGCCCTCAGAGAACTTAATCTCTTTCTAGGCGCTTTACTTTTTACCGTACTCAGTGGCACATTGTAAGAAGGCCCATCCATCCGCAGATCCAAGTTTACGGCCGTGTCTAGCTTTGAACAACTGGCTTTAAAAACGTTTACCATAGTCTTGTTGCAGGTTGAAGCTGGAAGAAACACGCATATCGTGAGCTGCTACATTATTTCAGTGCCGTGGTCACACTGGAAAGGTACAGTGGGTAGCAGACATTAAGAAGGTGCAAATAGTCCATTAATTAAAAAAAAATTGTGCTGATCTGTCTGCATCCCACCTCATACAAGTATCAAACCATCACATAGCAGCTGCACTCGGCTCGTCTTCTTTATTCAGTGCTCTGAGCACGAGTCAGAACTTAGGTCCTAGCTATTCTCAGCCATGCTTTTATCGGCCCAGTCTGGCCAGATTGAATACATTAGTTCGGCTCAACTGCACTGATCAGACCCTAAGGGTTGCCTGGATTAAGCCAAGAACGGTGTCACACGTTGACCTAGTCTGGCCAGCCAATCATAAGAAATGTGAACGAGCATGCCAGATGGTTTGGCTGCTTGACTTAACACCCTTCAGGTCGGGCCAAGGAGGCCAGGGCCTGCTGGCCTCTTACAAATATAGAACGGATGTTGCTCACAACTAGCACTTCTTTTAGGGTTCGCCAATTTCTGTGGTACGTCTGTTGTTCACAGATGGCCATCCTATCGTGTGTGAGCTCAAAGGTGGTCTTTACTTAATTTATTGGATGTCTGTTGCTGCCGGTATGGTGACCTGAGCCTTCCTTGGTGTAAGTGTGTATTTTTGTAGATTGCTTCACTCGAACTTGAGTATTAATTCACTTGGCTGACGATCGGTTAGTTTTAAATTGAAAACCGCCACAATATATGACTGCTACTCCAAGGTCTTTGTCTACTTGGGATCCTTTGGGTGTTCTTCGTATCGTTTCATGCACTAGTGATGGTTGATCTAAGTTACCTTGTAAGTGGCATATAACAGAGCTATTTTTATTGTTAATATTTTGTTAATGTTTAATGCCTGATGGTTCATGCATGGTTGTGATCGTCTTAAACGCAAGTTTAAAAGAAATTGATATTTCTGTGTGCACGTCAGCTTAATGAAAACGCAAAACTGCTCACCTGTCAAAAGATGGCAGATGAATATTTGGTGTCGTTCTCCAATATATACTCGGTACAAAGAGGTTATTTTCCAGATTCTTGCAGCTTAAAAATAAAATATGCTACCAGAAATTAAAATTGGATGACCATTCTCATAAACCTTTTCTTTTGATGATTTGGCAATGTGTTCTTCATAAGGCCCTGAAAAGTTCGTGATGGTTCATTGAGTCTATGCAACAGACAAGCCCTAGTTTACCTAAGTTTCTTGCCTTTAACGATCAAGCCTGAGGGTTCGAGCCCTGCAGCACTTTTAGAGCGCCAGAATAGAGATTACGTCATTTTAGGGTGTTTGCACACTAACAATGATTAACTAAGGCAATAGGCACTATCTAACCTTACACACGTACGTACTACTAACTGAGAAAGCACACCGATAATCGTTAATAACTTTCAATCCACTGATAACCTTGAGCAATTTGAAGTGTTTCCCTGGTGTATGTACCTTGTCTTTTATTTACGCTTATCGCTTTTGAAAGCGATCTATGCTTAACCTAGCTAATTTCTAGAATAATTGTGGTGCCTCCGCGATGTTTTGGCCCAGAGGTTAAGGTGCTCACCCCGACCAATATAAATGTGCTTGTACTTAGTGACCGAGGTCGTGGGTTCGAGTCCCGTGGGATATATGAAGTGCCTGAAGAGAGATCAAGTTATCTTAGATCGCTATACACATAAATTGTATATTTTTGTCAAAAAATAATGCTCATTGTTTGAAATTTTGCTTCCAGCAATGTCAGTTGTCACAAAGACTTCATAGAATTATGCAACACTAAAATCAGATTTCGGCATTGACTTAGCTACATCGCAATGAAACGAGTTTTCTCTGTGGCTGCCATGTGAACACGTTGTCATTGCCTAATAGGAAAAGAAGTTACTCGTCCTCATATTCCCTGATTTTTATCGTTATTGTCACTAGACTAAAGTTATTTCTATGTAAGTTACAGCCAGAGCCTGCTACATAAGCCTGTGGCCGGGTGGCAACATTTTAAGCCACTGCATGCTAGCTGCCATCTCCTCACTAGTGTTGCTGGATCATTCATCAAGCTGCTGTGCTGCAATACTTTGTATGTATCACGAGGAATCCTTATTCGACCGGGGCTTGAGTCTTTTCTCGGTGAGCTCTGAACCCTTTACTCTAGCCTCGCTGGTGAGGCAGACGCGAAACAAGTTGGAGAGCTCTGATGGCCGACCATTGTCATCTGCCATCTGTTGGAGTTGCTCCAGCCGATAGCAGCACTCGACAGATTGTTTGATTTGGTCTCGACCGGTGCTGGCTAGGCTAGAACCCACTAGTTCTAAGTGGGTTTTCTAGTGCCCAGCTGAGACTTGGCCAAATGTGGTCGCCACGTTCGGATGCTGGCTTGCCGGTTCGCGAGCATGCTGCATATGTAGCAACAGATATTCTATTCGCACCTCTCGCATTGCCTGATTATGCCTTCTGCACAACTTGAGCTGTAGCTACTGACCTGACAATTTTTACTGCCTGCTACTAGCGATGCAGTGCTTGCATCACTAAGCCTGATCTCGATGATGCTGTGTGATCCGATTGATTCACTGAGCAGGAATTCAAGAATATTGAGTAAAGAGAGACTGCACCTACTGGTGTATGCTTGGAGCATGGCAAGAAAGCTAAATCATAGCATAGTCTTGCATTGCTAAATCGTAGCACAGTCTAAATCGTAGCACAGTCTAAATCGTAGCATAGTCTTGTAAGCAGTATCTGGAAGCAAATGGGGAAAGCTGGCTCGTGGTTAGCTAAAGCTAGCTAGCAGATGCGATAGTATAAAGCCAAGCAGCCCTTGTGAAAGTTACAACACTTCGCTTCTACAAATTAGGGATGCTGCAGATTGGTCTCGCTAATCTGGCCTTCCTCCTATGTCGAAAGCAAGCATTGTAGCTCATCTCCAGCTGCAACTTGGGGGGGGGGGTCTTTGAAACAGTTCAGCCAGCCAACCTGACAGGTAAGCATAAGCGGTTGCAAGTAACGTGCTGTCTTTGCATGTCACGTGCAGTGAGCCTGTGAACTCGAGGGGAGCACCCTGATTTTAAGCATGGTTGATACCCTACAATCCACGTCTGTTTCATTGGCTCAGCAGATACATTTAATTGTTAGTCGGAGGCTAGCAGATGGATGTTGACTCTGTGCATGTCACCCCTAACCATGTTATTCATGTTGTTTATCAAGCAGGATATTACTCAACATTCAATCGTGTCACCCTTTGCAGCAAATGTAAAGCACCTAGAAAGAGATTGTTCTCTGAGGGCACTTTATCAAGTGTATTATTATTATTATTGTGCTCAAAAGTCTGACAAAGTTGGTTATGTATTAGGGAAAGTGGAAGTTGGATACGTCGTAATATGTGTAGTTAATTGTATTGTATCGTGCAGCTCCTAAAGTTGTAAAAGCACCCCTCTATGCATCTACAAGCACCCTGTTGGTTTTTGACATGGTTGCTTGCGAAGATGCAGCAGAAGGCTCGGTGGGCAACCTTGACACTGACTGTGGCGCCAAGTGCATCACATCAACAGGTTTATGTTTGTAAGTGTTGCTTAGGGTAATTCTCAGACTGGTGTCATACCGAACTGTTCAAAGGCATTTATATCTGGAGGTTTTCTTAGCAACTAAGAATCCGAATTCGGTGTGGCATCACTAGACTTCTGTGTTTTTTATTGGCAGTCAATGCGGGCTGCTCGTGATTAGTCTGGGCAGTCCTGAGAGGCCTTAAGAATAGCTCATGGGTATTCCGGTGCCACTATTATGAAGCCAATGTTTGAAAGACATCTCTGCACTGTCAAGGGTTGCAACAGCTACTATACCGGTGGTGACCACCTTGTATCAATCCTTGTGCTCATCTGATGCTGTTAGCATCAGTAGTTGTGAGCTTGACTACGGAGTTACTTATTCGTTCAATTTTTGCTACAAGAAGGCTTTGGTGACTGCAGGGCATCGTTGTTTGGGACTGAACCTGCCTGCCTGCTTGTGCCGTTTAAGGGCCCAGCTACAAGTGAGTTCTCTGCTTCTCCACTAGAGCTTGTGTTTACATTGGATTCTGACCTGGTGGCAGCCATAGCCAGGGAGGCCAAGCTTCATCATGCTCAGGTAAGTGACCGTCGATGAGGTGTCACCCGGTCCTTGTTTAGAGGAGCTTCCATCCTGCATCATGGAATTCGCATTATCTGCCCACCCACCCACCCCCCAATGCTTAGCCCTAAGTGGTTGGCTGTACAAAGTGCTGCTGATGGCACTTTCTGCCAGTTCTTACAGACGTCTGCCACTGTGGTTTGCAGCTTGCAGCTGGGCCACTGCTCCAGTCCTTTCCTCCAGTGCTCGCCTCTCTCCACTGCCCGTATTACGGGTTACCTGCAACGACAGCTACTCTCCTACTGCCGACTATGGCACATCCTTTTCAGCGGTCCTGAGCAGCTACTTCTATGCTACTCACTACCTCGGCTGCTCTCCTGGCTCTGCTATGCTTCCCACTTTCTCTTTGTTGCATGAGACGAAGTCTGTTGGCTACCGAATGCGTACCGAAAGCCGCTTAGGCTGTGAGTGCGCTACACAAAACTCTCCTGCATAACACCCACATGGTATTTATGACTTTGTGGAGTTACAGTTAATTACATTACCTGCTGAGTAAGGCTGCTGCTATATGCTGCCTGCCTCCCTGCCCGGCATTCTTACCTTCCCTTTCGGATTTTCAGTGTCAAAACGTGGAAATAAAAACTCCAGTCTTTGGTCACTTTGGAAAGAATTACATCAGGCAACACGGCTTACACCCAGACGCATTTGTGCAAGTGGCTCTCCAGTGTGCATACTACAGACTCCACAAGAAGTAAGTTATAATGCTTTAGTGAGTTCTACTGACACTCTTGTTAGCCGTCATTTATGTAATAGTACGTGCCGTGTACAGCCATTTGTCAGATGATTGAGTTGGATGTACCTACGTCAATACGGGCTCCCACTTAAAAGGGTTGTATATCCGGCGACATGTAGAATTTCAAGGAGTGATGCATACAGAATGCTCTATCAGTTCGTAGCTTCAGTCGCTGTGTATTTGCAATAAGTTATTATAATGACTTTTCGAGTGAAGACAGTCGGTAACAGTAGTTTCTGAGATATCGTACGAGTCACATAATGACCTTAAATAACAGTTGCCTTAAACCCTGTAGTACAAAATTGGTTGCATTTTGTGTATTTAGTCGTATTCCACATAGTATTTTGATGCAGAACACGATGCGTGGAGACTGATCATTTCCGCGAGATTTGGGACACGGATAAGCAGGCTGGTTTCTGCTATGTCGCAAGGCTGCCACGAACACATTCGGTCACCAGCCATATCTTAACCATTCAGGCATTAGTCATTGCTATGGCAAAATTGCCAGTGTATGTGCTACACAGACGTGCGTATATATGCTACTTTAGACATGCTTGCAAAATGGCCTGCTTATTTGGCCCTAGCTTTCTCTGTGGCCCAGTTGCTCCTAAGCGTGAGACATGGGCACGATCTGTGGTAGAAATTGTATGCTTGATATGGAGCCCGAGGCGCATTTCTGCCAGCAGTCGTCTGGCCGTAGGAAAACATGCACCGAGTACGTCGAGCAAGCCGGCTCGCCCTGTAAGTGGGCACCACGGCAGTGGTGGTTCGCCTGTCAAGCTTTGTCTAAGGAGCAAGCTAGGCTGATGGATGCAGCCCACCGAAAGAAGAGCCGTCTGACATGTCCCGTAAACAAAGTGCACGATGACAAACTCGCCAAGTTTCCCTTTGGCGAAGAATGAGCATGATCCACTGCCTTTAATGTCTCCTTTGCTAAAAGAGCTAGGATGGATGCCGGTTGATTAGCAGATACAGAGCAAAGTTCTTACGCTGATCCGCAAGGCCCACCACTGATTGGCTCCTTCGTACCTAGCTGAACTGCTGCACCAGTTTCAGCCTCTTCGAGCCCTCACGTCTTATGTGGAAAATAAATTAGCTATTCCATTCATCCCCTTAAAGACCGTTGGCGACAGAAGCTTTAGCTGTGCAGGTCCTAGACTGTGGAACTCGCTTCCATAGTTCTTATGCAACGACAACTACTCTCCTGCTGCCGACTATGGCTCATCCTTTCAGCTGTCCTGAGCTGCTACTTCCATGTTACTCACTACCTCAACTGTTCATCTGACTCTGCTATTCTTCCCACTTTCTCTTTGTTGCGTGAGACAAAGTCTGTTGGCCACCGAATTAGTACCGAAAGCTGCTTAGGCTGTGAGTGTGCTATACAAAACTCTCTTTGTGGAGTTACAGACAGAGATACTTAACATTACTGCTATGCTCTCTTTTGGTGGACTCAAATATTTACTCGGTCTGACAGTTTTGCTTCGTTGAGCACGGTGAACTCCTTCAATGCTGCTGCTGCTGGGCTTTCTCGTCATTAGCTCAGCTATGACTTTATATGCCTTTCTCATCACTAGCAGGCAGGTCAATCCTAGCCCCCCTACCTACCGAACTGCCCTGCTTCCTCTGGCTCTAGTGAGGTTATAATCGCTGTATGCTCCTGCAGCATGAAGCGATCAGGGGAGCCTTTTGTTTGTTAAACGTTGTTGGCTCCTGACTATTGTTATGTCATGTGATACCAGCTATTGCCCCTGTTTTTCCGGTCGGTCATCTGTTATGGTGTCAAGACTGTCAGAGTCCACTGTCTACAGCTAGCCTTGCCTGTATGGCATGCTCTCAGCCTCAGGAAGCCAGCCTGCCACTCCCCTGTCTCTGCAATGCTTTAGCTGGCCAAATTGTGCCTTCAATAGATGCGCATGCGCATACCATTCAGAGCCGAGTCACCCACCCACGGGCCGACGCCGAGCTCGTTTAGGTGCTAGTTCACTTACTAAGGTTGCCTAACATGTTTAGGTCTTCGTTTGGCATGGATGGACTCAGTTCGTATGCCTGGTCCTGCCTAGCATGCATCGTCTCCTCGCACTAGACGAGGGATTATGCTGAGGGGAAAATGAGTGAGTGAAGACTAGCTATGAAATAGAGTGAGTTCGCGAGAGACAAGCTGCGCGTATGTATGTTGGCGCGCGCACGTGTGTGTTCATGAGACCCCGGATGCCGAGCTGGCCATGACAGGACAGTTGTGTGAATGTATCCAAGGTTCTTTTAATACAGTTCTCCTAGATCATCTACACCCATCTGGAACTAAAGTTTCTCAGGAATTGCTGAATGTGTGCATGTTATTCATTCAGACAGCATGGACATCAAGTCGGTGCCATACGAAAATGCAGAGCCTGGCAGTGAATGGCAAAAATATTAGCTGTCAGAAAGCTACTGGCCGAGCACAAATCTGTGGTTGGCATCAAATTGGGGACAGCTGTTTTATAGACTGGCCAGATCAAGCTGAGCCTGTATTGGCAAACGTTTCGAGTGAGGACACCCTAGAACGAACCTAAGGCTACGTCATCACAGTTACCGGTAAGGGTGTGGACTGGTGGCTGACCGGGTGGATCTGTTCGAAGAATTTTCTAGGGGGCGGCAGGGGGGTTCTACTTCTTCGAGATCGGAGACTCCTGAAGCAGCCGACCAATCAGGAACAGACACAAGATCAACTTAGATGATGATATTATGATGATGATGATTAGATGATGATGCCTTCATAGACGTGTGGAGACCAGTTTTTGGGACTTCAGAGAACAGAAATTTATTGATAAGAAAAAGCTGCCTCTAGAAAGATTGAGACTAAAAATTTTTGACGACTGGTATATAAGCCTACATAGGCAGCAGTAGATACTTGTCTGTGGATAGCCGATGTTTCATTTATATTTGCCACTAAATGAGAAACTGTATGACCTCTACACTTCCAAGATCTCTCTTGTTGCCATATGAGAGCTAATTCGCTAGTCAAAGCCCGAGGCAATAAGACTAGTCTCGACTCCAAAATGTACCCAGTGGCTCGAGGCTGGTTGGCACTCGAGGCAAGTTCTTGGCACTAGGCATTCGGCTCTCTTTGCAGTACACCGATTTTGTGAGCACCCTTACGTCAGCCATTCTGACTGCTCCAGTGTGTGTCCAGTCCAGTGATTAGCTAGTACTGTTATGTACTTAAAATGTGCTCAGAAATATCTCTCAAGTAAGCATGTGACTGCATGTCAGTAATAGGTAGCTGGGAAATTGTGGCATGCATACTCTGTCAGGCGATCGCCAAAAGGTGACAGGGCAGGTGTATGGGTTCGTTGTGCACCTGCAGCCTTGGCAGTCCAATGCTGTCGAACAAGTTGATCAGCAGCCAAATGTTGGCAGTTGTCGGCTGCCGTGTACCAGCAGTAGTGCATTATCGTCCTCAGGAGCTCCCTCATTGAATTGCTCTCGCTACTCTGCCGTTACAGGCCTGCGCCAACCTACGAAACGGCTACCACGCGACGGTTCTATAATGCGCGCACCGAGACGGTACGGTCGTGCACATCAGAGGCGATCGCACTTGCCCGTGCTTTGGTCGACGTTTCGGTGGTGGTGAGTGCCACCAAGAGTGTAGCCTAGAACGGCTGAGCACAGAGGCAGGGCGAGTGGGCCTCGCATGACATCGTTCACGTGTACCTTACGCGAGTGGTGGGCTGGTGTGCATGAGTGGTGGGCAGTCAGTGCTGTGATGTGCTGCTCACCACGACGAATGTTGCTAGCACGGTTAGTGCCCAATGTCACTGAGGCCGGTAGCCAGCCAGGATTTTAGTACCGCAGTGGGGCTAAGCATGATGAGCCGTGATGGCACACTAGGTAATACAGTTGCTTTTTACGACCTTGGTCCCGAGGACGTGGGTTCGAAACCTGTGGTGGGTGATTCTTTATCGCTGCTGCAAGCGGTGGTAATAGCAGTAAAGGCTATTCTGTTGCTTGAAAAAAGATGCTGTTAAATCAGCCAGTATATCGACTTGAAGAGCATGGCACAAGGTCAAACGTCTCTGTAATATCTGCCGGGAAAAGCTATTTTTTTACCTTCAAAAAAAACGTGTGATGTAAGTTCTTAGTTTATTTTGACAGTTCGTTGTAGCTGTTATCTTGAATATTAATTTAAAAAAAATACTTAAAGCTTATCGCTCGATGCAGAAGGCGACGGCACAAACGGAAGCCTCTTTTGAAACAATAAAAATTTGAACCTCATGAGTGCCCGAGGCAGTACACCGGAGGCGCACAGGCTTGGAAGGCTTAAGAAGATTCTAAAAATAATTATGGATTTAATAACTCTGAAAAATATCCCCTTCGAAAAATGCTGATCGGTCTTCTAGAAACCGGCACTGACCGTGAGCACCAAAGGAGCACTGTGCTAGCAGCCCTCCTAGCTCCACCTAAATAAAACAAAACAGTGATCGTCGAGTCCTAAGAAGCGAATTGATTCTGCGACACCGACAAGTTTCTAATGCTGCTGTATATTTAGTAGTTTTAGTTAGATTAATATTTAGCCTGGTAGCCCCTCCCCACTTGCTGGGTTCGTGGTAGCCGTCCAAGAAGGTCTGAGGGGCTCAATGGTGGCAAGGGCCAAGGGCTCATTGAGTACTAGTCGTCTGGCCTTGCTACGGTCCCACGCTAGAGCAACCCGTGCCGACCTGACTGAATGTTACCTTTCTTAGGTGACTTCCTGTGGTTTGTATCTGCCCCCTCTATTGGTGGACACTAGCCATCCCCCTGCCCCACCTGTCCCTTACCCCCTGCCACAACCTGCCCCTGCCATGTTCTCTTGGACTCAAGTCTAGTTGGTGACTTATGTTCTGCCCAGTTTTTTGCATGAGAATGGGGGGCTTCGGTCTTAGCTTAGGGTTCGGTGCTTGCAGCTTCACCATCCAGATCGCTGGGTGTGTTCTGCAGCAAGCAATCCTTAATTGCCTGCTTGAGGGGCTATGATACCCTCTCTAAGGTTTTCTGCTGCTAAATAAATGAGGCTGTTGAGTCAGCTGTCTTTCACTTTACTATTTTGTATCTGTCACCTCCACTCACTGCTCTAGTGCATGCTTATGCTGTGCATCGGCTACTGCCGTTGAACTGCTGCCTTGTACGACGGCTCGTGAAAGGAGAACAGCAGCTCTCCAGCAGGCCGCAGCCAAGGCAACGAGGCAGCACGTAAATCGGCTGCGGCTGCTGCATTGCAACGGCTGTGCAGGCTTGCTCGCAGCACCAGAGGCCGGCGCCAAGCCTCGGCGCAGGCCGCAGCACTTTGCAAGCGTGACAGCGAGTGAGGTGGTGCTGGCGATGCCCACCTCCTTTACCGGGCTGCTCCAATAGTCGGTCCGATGGCCACACTGTTCGCCCGCTGCCATCGACGCTCGCTCGTGCAGCAATACGCGTGCTGAGCACGAGGCTGATCGGTGACAGCACCCCGCTCTTCAGGGTCCGCGGCGACTGCAGCTGCTGAAGCAGGCCATACAGAAGCACGTGTCACTCATGTCGGAGGCAGCCAACGGCCAGGGTAAGTGTGCCCGAGTCTCGTGCTCGGGCGCACAATTCACGTCCGCACGTGAGCACACAGCTGCATTTCTGCCGACTCGACGCCGGCGATGTGGAAGGCATTGGTAAATCAGACATGGCCACTGGCCCGGTTTGTGTGACGCTAGCCTGCTAGGGGGTGTGCGTATGTATGCATGTCGTGTGAACGCTTCCCACGGCTGAAGGCAGGATGGTCGGCGTCGAACCCGAGCCTATGCTGCCGATGGCTGCCTCGACCGTTTGCCTGTTGCCGCTGGCTGAGGCGATCGAGGCTCTCGCGAGGCTTGCTCTGGGAAGGCGACTTGCCGTCGTCCTGTCAATGGCTGCAGCGGCAGCAGCAGCTCACCACCAAGGTGCAGCAGCTGCCGCTGGAATACGTCGGCAAAGGCCTCCTGCTGGTGCTTGTCGCATCGTGCGCCCAGCTCGGGCGCTGCCCACCGCCGCTACTTGCGCGTCGGCAGCCACCGCGGCGGATGGCAATGGCAACTATCATTCGTCCAGGCTGTGACCGACACTTGCTGGGCATGTGGATCATCGCTCACGAGGAAGGTCTGCCCGTCCCGGCTATATACACAGACGCATCGTACACCAAAAGGTGAGTATCGCAGGCAGGGCCTGCTTGCCTCGTTCTCGGCGCCCTTTGCTAAGCTGTGGAACGATCCAGCTTGGCTTGGGTGACTCTGACGACGCTGCGCGCTTTCTCACCGTTACCAGTGGTGGTGGAGGCAACTTCGTGCTGTCAACGAGCTTCACTGGCTATACGACCGTTCAAGGTGGTGTGGCACCAATGTGCCGCAACGGCTATGGCCTCTTCTATCGCATAAGCCCTGACAGGTATTTCCGCCAATGCTCGCCGTTTGGCTCCCAACACCATGGGCGTTACTGCCCCCCCCCCGACACTGTACAACGACTGCCAGTTGCGGGTGGTGAGATTGATACCTTCGTCTAGGTAGCCTTGATGCACTGCTGTTGCCTGAAGCTACTGCTAGCGTACTAGTTGCTATTAGGCTGCTGCCACCGAACACACTGACCAATCGTAGGCACAGTGCCTTTCCTCAGGCCAGGGGCAAACATTTGGCCTTGGCCGTAGGCATGCCAAAAAAGGGTGTGTACTGCCTCTCCATAATGTTACCCCGAAAGGGCCTGTCTGGCACTTACTGTCTATGCTGTGATTGGTAGATCTGGCTAAGGTAGCGGATTCAGCCTTCTTAATTTTCAGACTATGCCTCCACCTCTACCAGATGGCAGGCTTCCGTAAAGAAATCCCCTGTAAATACAGACATAAATTTAAAGCTTGAATGTCTGTTTATCGTTTGCAAGCCGTCATGTAAGATGTAACTACTAAGGGACAAGGCAGTGTCCTCTAAAGTGCAGTATCCTAGATGTTTCTTCACTATTTCAATAAACCTCGACAGTGCTATGATTTGCCATAGGGAATCGACTTGTGCTGGGATACCTTGTATGTATGTATACGTCCAATCTGCTAGCACGTTGTCGAGCCCATCTATTGCTAAAAAGAAATAGATGTAACTAGTTGTATTGAGTGCCCTTAGAGAACTTAATCTCTATTCAGGCGCTTCACATATGTCAGGGCGTCGAACCCACGACCTCGGTCATCAATTACATTACCCTTGACCTCGGTTGAGGCTGACGAGCACCTTAACTACTGGGCTAAACCAGCCAGCGCCCTGTGACCTCTTTGCAGCTATTGCACACAAGTCCGCTGTGCACTTTTCACTACCAACTACCAATGTATTGTACTGGCATAGCAAAAATGTACCTGGTAACTGCACAGTGACTTTAGTTTGCCATTGGGGCAAAGAAGAGGCATGCCAGGCTATAGAGTTGCTGCCGACAAGCCCTTCGTAGTCGATCCCAGAGGGAATGGCACCCCTCCCCTATCCCTCCTTCACCCCAGCAGTTTTAAGCAGCCGAGTCAGCCTTGTGCCACCAGCTACTAAAACATGACACTTCAGACGACACATTGCCAATCATTCCTAGCTAACATTATGTGGCAGAGCAGTGCCACAGAGTGCTAGCTAGTGCCACGGCTATGTGATAGTCAGATCGAATTTATGTTACTCTGGGTATGTCAGGGCTATGTGAGTCGGCTGGCTCCAGCCTGTAATCATTCTCTTACCTACCTGGACAGCTGTGGAATGCTTTGGTTTATGCTGCATTTTCAGGAGTGCAGCACCTTTTCCCGGCTTCCCTTCAAACTCCTCGAGTAGCTAATGGTGACTAACCCTGGCTAAAGCCTTCTTATGCCTGGAGTTTTGTCAAACCGACTTGCTGACTTACATGTATGCCAAACAAATGCACTTTGCCTTGCAAATTTAACTAAGAGAAAATTAACGAAAGTTTGTTCTGCTTGACTTGCAGGCGCGGCTCTTGACACTGGTGCTCGATCACATTATTGCCTGGTATTTTTTGTTCCCCGACCTGAGCGTTCTGGACCTTGCTTGTCTGTTACTCAGTTGGCACCCGAAAAGTACTTGCAAATTAGTAACATCCAAGTCTCGAGAGCCAGGACTTTCCTTTATTATCTATACAGCTGTGCATTAGGTTGGTCCTCGATTTTAAGAAAATGATTACATTTTGTCAGTTTTAGATTTTTTAAGATGTCACACTGTCTATACTAGAAATTTATCTTTTTGTAAATTGTATGATGTTTAAAAGTTGGATGGATCCCACATGGGTTTTCTTTGTATGACCCCTCTGGGATGAAGTCACACTGAACAGAAGTGCTAATTTAATGCCTCTGCGAGTTCTGTATGTTTGGGTAAAGGTGAATAGAACGACTGCTTGTTGTCATTACGAATTCACGAGACTTCAGAATATCAGGGCAAATGGGATGGGGCGAGAAAGATGATGAAGCTCTGAACCGAGACCCAGATAACGAGAACGAATTGTCCTATCTTCATGACGTCATCTTTGATTCAGCCGATTAGGATACACAGTCTTGGAAACTGATTGCCACTAGATGTTGAAAGAGATGCTTATGATGCTGACGTTTGAACTGGATAGCTAAACGAACTGATACAGTTCCTTTACAGATACATAAAAGTGCACACACAAATTTTATATTATTATTTTATTATTATGAAAATTAAATGTATGCATATTTCTGAATTTAAGCCGGAATCAATGTAAAAGTGACAAAGAAAGTTCCAGAATATGTCTTTAGTCTAAGAGGTGGTCCCCTGCCCTTTGCTACCAGTGGCAGCAATATCTGTTTTCAGCAGCGCTTGTCTGACAACTGAACTCGAAACTGGTATGCACTGCCGGCAGCTACTACGGTGACATCACACCATCATTTGCTGCATGTGACTAAATAATCGTTGGGCTAAGCTCTTGTATACCAACATTTAGTTTTGAGAAAGGGTCCACTTCTAAGGCTAGACCTAATAAAGATAATAATCGGTCAGTCTTTGTCGGTCAACTAATGCATTGATTAGAAAGATCAGAAGCAAATATTGCTAGATCAATTTGATGGAAATTAGCCCGGTGTCTGACATGCCAACTCTTGTCCTAAAGTAACGGAGTTATTGGCGTGCTGTCTAACAAATAAAACGAATGAAGCCTAGGTTGCTGATTAAAAACGTCCAGAAGCTGCAAGTACAGAATATGTTGACCTCTATCAATTATGCTCCTCTTCGTGAAGGGACCGAGTAAGCTATCCTTATGTCTGCTTCTCTACTTCCCAAAGAAACACGTGCTTTTTCGTTTGATGTTCATATTCTGCAGGCAAATAATGTGGCAGTATGCGTTGCCAGAATTTCTAGTGTAAGTGATCGGTGCTGTGGAACAAGAACTCATCGCTTGTATGGAGAAGAATATTGATAGAGCCTTGATTTCTTTATCCATGGTAACTAGTTTTTCTCATGAAAAGTATCAACTCGAGATGATAGGAGTGATCTCCAGTAATTGCACATGCACCCACACTTGAGTACCACTCTCAGTCGCTTTTGCTTTGACCATTACCCTCTTACTTTTTCTTGTTTATTATAGTTGGCTGTAGTTTAATTCGTTCGGAATACCAAAAACTAGAGAATCACGGAGGCTCTCAGCTGCAGCTTTCGACCTATGCAAGTGCATTAAGACTAGCCTTGTGAACTGTGCAAACAGCTATGTCAAATTCGCTTCACTTGGCTTTGCCTTATTTGGTGTTACCTTATAAGACGATGCCATTTATTTTATTTGCTTCAGCTCTAGCTATTTTCTTCATTGAGGCCACGATTCTTAGCAGCACCGCACAGGGCAAGGTCGTAGGACACTTTGTCACCAGCAGCAGCTGAGCTGCACTATTACTGGCTGTCCCCAGATAACTTGTCGTATCAATTTTCAAGGGAGTCTGAATGTCTCTGTTAAAGGAACTGTATCAATGCTAGCCATGCAATAGCCAGTCCATGTGTTAGCTATGACCTCATCGTATTCCCCAGCCTATGGTTGTAGTGTAATGTATTCCCACTGTTATTTATTTCAGGATCCCATTCTTTATTTCTACTTGGAATGAAGATAAAGAGACAGATGCGGCGAAAATTTATGAGAGTGTGAGAGCTACATTAATTGAATTTAAAATGTTACTGGATACGCAGACTTCTTCAAATATGTAAAGTGCACTATGACCTCTTTCTATTTACCTCTTGCGGTAGCAGACTGCTCTCCTGAGGTCATGTGGGCTGCCGTACTAATAGCTCTTGAGCCTAGTCAGGCATGTGATTCCACCTATCCCCCCTTCATTTTTGTCAGGGTGTCGATCATTAGTTGCTGCGACTTTGTGTTGCATTGGTGCCCTTCAAAGTGTTGAGTTCGTTTCGCAGAGCTTTTGGATGAATCTGCTCGTCTGCTTGCTTGCGGCTCAGATACTGAGCCGTGCTGAGCACGGTACTCACCTAAAAGATGTGCTGTTCACGGCCAATAAATTTTTGTTCCGGCGGTTCGATCAATGGCTACTGCCTGCTATCGCATGCGATCACGTGCTGGCTTCAGAGCGAAATCTGGTAAAGTTTAGCTGCTGCGAAGAGGCTGGAGTAGCATTCCCATCGTCCCTGAGCCGACGTGCCCTATGATCCTGGCCTCATGCTGCAGGCCGGCTCGAGCTTGGTCACGAACCCAGCCAGACCTTAAGGCTCAGTTACTACAGACTGCCGAAGAGAATCGTTTGGGAAGGAATTCGCTTCTGTCGTATACAAGACGCGTCACAAAGTCCGCCGGCATGACGGCATTTAAGAAGAAGCTTTAAACATGCCTGTTTAGTACAGCATTTAGTGGGTCTTTGCGATTCATCTTTCTTATGCATATGCCTGTTTACACTGTGCCTGCTGCTTTCTGATGATACCAGCAATCGTTTGGTCATGCTTTTTGTACAGCATCTGTAAAATACCTAGAAAGAGATTCAATTCTTTGGTGGCGCTATACAAATATATTAGTATTATTATATATGCAAGTGCCGCATTAAATTGGTGGGACTACTGGTGTTGCAAACCAGTGGCCTATCACTAGAGTCCTTCGACCGTAAACCTGCCGTTCGTAACGGTGCTAGTCCTTGTCGGCGAGCCTGCACCCTGAATTGCTGCTAGCGAATTGCAGGTGCAGCACACCAATACACGCAGCTCTGCTGAAGCTAGTGGAACATGGCGGCGATGCAGAGCACCTGTATCTAAGTTCAGTAAGTACGAATTCATAGCGTGGAGCAGTCTATTTGACCTCGGAGTGTAGCAGCTTCTCGAACCAATCGTAGGGTACGGCAACGCCCGCGAGATCTGCCTGGCTCAAAGCCTCGAGCCTGACTCCTGCTGCCTGACTCGAGGTCAAACTCAAAACTCTCTGACTGTTGCAAGAGGTCTAAGACCCAAATATATTTCATAACTTGTATGTCGTCACATCGTACATCACAAAGCCCGTAACTAGACGTTCTAATTAAGTAGCCTCGAGCACAGTCGAGGCAATCGTAATCTAACGGATATATCGAGCTAGCATTTCACTGGCCCCTCTTTAAATTAAGGTCACCCTCGAGCGGAATGATAAAGGAAACATAATGCAACAGTATTAAGTAGGTGTCGACGTTCGGTCTCGAAACCTCATCAACCTTTCGGCATTATTTGCTATCAAGGATTTTCAGATGGCTTTGTTCGCCACAGTCATTGTAGCTGCTTTCTATTCACTGGCAGCCGTCGCCGGAACGAGCTGGACTCGAATGCGTGTCATGACCTATCGGCCGCTAAGGTTGTCTGCACTTCACTTGGCTGGAGACTGGCACGCGCCTTTACCTTCAGCTCTTGAGTCCGATTCATTTGATTTTATGACACGCTGATTTAGCAACCGCTGTAAAGCTCGGGCGTTCTACATAAGGCTGGTTATGACTGCCGATCTAGTATTTGCGGCTGCCGAACAATAATGACTAAGAACTGGTTATGTGATCGTCTTTGGTTAAGTGGTGTAATGTAGTAGTCAGTCAGTAATGCGTCGCATTCGAGCCAGGTGGGAGTCGTGCCAGAGACCCGTCATCGGTCAATGTTGCAGCAGAGCTGGTTTGGCCCAACTGGTGCTTTCCTTACAAAGGTCTGGCCGAGGTCCCGAGGCATATGTGAAGCACCTGAATAGAGATTAAGTTATATTATGACGCTATACAAACGAATTATGTTGATATTTTTGTTAGTCAAGGTACGAGAGTTGTTACACGCTATAGCTGGTGCCGGACGCCTGTAACCAGCTGTGGCTGTCAAATTGATTTCTCTGCAACTTATATATGAACTTGTTATACTACGCTACAGGCGAGCTCTTCAATGTTGCCGAGCACCGTTACTGGTGGAATGCCTGCGTTTTGTCCTGTGTCGTCGGCTTGGACTAACGCCGTTACTAGTGCTTTATTTGTGGCCCTAAGGCTATTAGTGCAGAAGACGATACTCCACGATTGCAGCTTCCGGTGTCAGCCATAAAATAACTAGGTAAGGCTATTAGTGCAGAAGACGATACTCTATGATTGTAACATCCTGTGTCAGGCATAAAATAACTACTGAGAGTCCGGCTAACCAGCAGTCCATTGAGAATAATGCTGGAAGACTGGTACGAGGGCGGGACTTAAGTGGCCGCTCATAGCCCTGTGGCCTTCCTCGAACTCGTTTGGCAGTGGCGGCGATGGGATGGTCCCAAGGCGTGTCCGCTTATGCCCGCTTTCTATCTATCAGTTTACCTAGTCATTTAGACAATACGATAAATGCTCCTCAGTTGTCCTTGCGTTTTCAGAAAAAGCTCCTCCCACTGAGGAGTCGTCGGTCATGCATAACCGATCTGCGGCGTCTGCGGTCGTGCTCCTGCAAAGGCAGGTTCCGGTTATCCGAGTTGAATGCGTTCCACAAAGACTCCGCCACCTCAGTATCAATGCTTGCTGTCACGTACCGCTGCATTCATCGAGCTTCCGACCAATCCTCCGGTCGTCGTCATTCATTACCGTCTTGACCAATAGATTTACGCGGTGTTCTCCCTGCGACAGCCGTCCAAAAAAGGAAAAAGCCCATCCTGGAATCGGTGACATGGGCCACAGACAAGGTAAATATGTACATTTAAAGGGCTTTATGGAAGCTTGAGTGGCTCTACTTATCGCACGGGACGGACGGAAGCTTGAGTGGCTTTATGTTCTTAGTGTTTCTCTTGCCGATGCGATTGCCCAGCACAATTTAGGCTCTCACTTCTATGCAGACGGCACTCGGTTGTACCTTTGCTTTGATCCCTCCCAGCCCTCCAGCACGTCGAATTCTCTCAGCTCCATTGCTGCATGTATCGATGACATCCGCACATGGATGGCAACAAACTTTCTTAAATTAGATGATGAAAAAACCCACTTACTAGTTATGGGCAAACCAAGTGTGATTCAGAAATTGGAAAGGTCAACACTCACTATTGGCTCTGCCAGCATATCTTCTGTTGAATTTGCACGAAATCTAGGTGTGTGTCGTTCCAGAGTTACCTTTCATTAGACGACCGCATCAGCTCCACAGTCAAGTGTGCCTACTTTCAGCTACATAACATTGCTGAAATTTGGGCTTTTTTAGACAGGGATATCACGTCTAAATTGGTCCATACATTTGTAACATCTCGTCTCAACTTCTGTAACTCGCTGTTTGCTGGTCTACCGGCTTGTACAATCAGGTGCATACAGCTGGCGCAAAACTTTGCAGCTAGGCTTGTCTGTCGTGAGCGTCAAAGTTGCCAGATCCTACCACTTCTCGCCGGCCTGCACCGACTCGCAGTCAAGCAACTTCAAGGTTTTGTCACTAACTTTTAGATCTCTTCATTATTTGGCTCCAGTCTACTTATCAGATCTTCTTTCCGACCAAGCTAAGCAACGTACCACTCGCTTTTAGGAATCTAATCGTCTACCAATACCTCGTACGAACCTCAAATCTTTTGGAGACTTGTGCCTTTAGCTTGTATACTCCCAAAGCTCGGAGCTCACTTCCGACTTGCATCACGACATCCCCTGACTTGACATCTAATAAGAAGCAAAAACACGCATTTTATTCACGGCTTCTGTTCAGTCCTTGTGAATTCACTTTTGTGTGCTTATGCGTGCTCATGCTGTGCATGCTATCACTAACCATTTTGGTACTCCTCCTTTACAGTATATGTAAAGTGCCTCGGAGGAAATTTCGTTCTCTGAGAGTGCTATGTAAATGTACTGTTAATTTAATTTTAACATAACACAATCGCAGAGTAAACTAAGACAATGCGAACTACACTTTGTGGAAGCTCGTTACACATGCACCGATCTCATATTTTTGAGCAAACTGGTCTTACCGAGGCGTTGCCAATCCTCAGAACAGCTGAGCCTGACAACCGTAGCCAGCCTATGGTCTGTACTCAGTCGCCACAGGGAACAAGCAGAAGGGTCTTTGCCCCCAGGCACAGTACTAAAACTTCAAGTTTGCATGAATTTATAAATTAGCTCAATTTCCAGTTGGTAATTCAAAGAGCGTGGCCTCAATTAATATCGCTCCGATCGCATTTACCTTTTCACACTCGCTTTGGAGCGTATATCTCGTCTTTTTTTTTAGCCTTTCGGATTTTTCCGCGAAAAGCTGTGTGTAATTCATTTGCATGGCTCCCTAAGAGAACTTCATCTCTCTCTCTCTCTCTCTCTCTCTCTCTCTCTCTCTCTCTCTCTCTCGAGAGAGAGAGAGAGAGAGAGAGAGAGAGAGAGAGAGAGAGAGAGAGAGAGAGAGAGAGAGAGAGAGAGAGAGAGAGAGAGAGAGAGATGCTGCACATACGTAGCAGGGCTCGAGCCTGTCGTCAGGTGCGTTCACCGTGACCTCAGTCAATAAAGGCGAGCTCATTTACCCGCGGGCTTAGCCAAGGCTGCAGCTATGCTGCATATCGGGATCGCACTGGAGAAATAGTGCAAACCTCCACTTTGTGGTTCGCTCGTTTGGCAAGTTTTCCAAAGAGCTGAGGGCTTCGGGCTGAGTTAAGCCGATCGTTTGGATAGATCGAAAGCTACCAATATTGCAGCGCCGAGCTTTAAGCGAGACAGAGGAATACAGATTGTCTGGATCCCGCATGACCGCCAGGCACTGACGTCGACGAGCGCTACCACGGCCTCAAGAGCAGGCACGAGGACGAACTGGAGGCGAACTGAGCGAAATCCCAAAGGTAAATATGGCGGCCGCTTCCGGTCGAATTCGTGCGGTAGCCGTTGACTCGTACGGGCGCAGAAATTCGACAGTCGATGCCTGGCAGTGGCTGAACGAGAGAAACTGGTGTAATAATGCTGCGCCAAAACAATGGAACTCGCACCGTCGGCGTTTCCTCTGAGAGAGGCAGGCATTCGCTTAATATCTTCTCGTCTCGCGTCCTTAGCGATCGGAGTCCATCAATAATAAAACACGCGTCCGTTCGTAGCAAGCCGGCTGGTACCCGCCAGGCAAGTCTGCTTCCTGAACGTGCCTCTTCGCGGCGGTTTTGAGCGGTTTAGCACTCACAAGACGGCGAAACACGAACGGTTTACACAGAAGAGGCTTCATTATTTCGAGTCTAGGCTTTCT
This sequence comes from Cristatella mucedo, assembly GCA_009760855.2. NCBI lineage: Eukaryota > Metazoa > Bryozoa > Phylactolaemata > Cristatellidae > Cristatella > Cristatella mucedo. Next base: position 4,604,111 of record WPIO01000029.1, read on the forward strand.
GACCGCGTCGATGGCGATTGATAGCGCGTTCGAGTCCGGCAGCGGGCGATCCTTCATTGCCTATTGCTAGCGGTGATGATAGCCAGTAAGGCTCCCAACCGCCGCTACATAAATTGGGCTGTTGAATTCGCTAACTTATAGTTTTAAGCAGGCTTCATGGCTCACGCTCGCTGTACCACGTACTCGCGGTATTTCATGTATAAGTTTCATCGATGGTAGCCAAAGCCACGCACAATAATGAGGGCCACCCTGGTTTGGCTAAGGGATTAAGGTGCTCACATTTGTTGGTCTAGGTCAAAGTGAATGCATTTGATGACCGATGTCGAGGACTCGAGCCCTGCGGCGTATGTGAAGTGCCTTGATAGAGACTGAGTTCTCTTATGGCGCTATTCATTCGAATGCTATAATTACTATTTTTATGGCAGACTCTAAGTGGCTTGCTGTCAGCTTGAGCGTAGCAATCTTGAAACTGTGTACGGTATAATTGGGCATCGATTGTGTAAGAATGCTATTTTTTCATTTCTGCTTGCCACGACAATACTTTGACGCGTTGCAATAGCTCGGGTTTTCGAGGCGCGCGTTTTACTGCAACTTAAGTGAATGGACGCTCGCTCACACATGCTTAATCGCTGTATTGATAAGAAACTCGTAGTATCGTATTTTAGTTATATAAGCAAATATACAGGTGCATTTCAACCGGCATAATTTTGAGTACCAGTCCTAGGGTACATGTATAATTAGTGCCGATTCAAAATGAACAACAGAGAGATAATACTATTTTGCACTTGTAGCAACCTCATGCACTCTCATAATTGCAATTGAACAGTGAGCTGTGCCTTGAATCAGGAAATATTGATGAGCGTGAACTTTTCATCAGCCTTTTATTTAATTACTTGTGTAAACGCTGTAGAGACTATCGCTCAGAGGAAATTATAAATAATTAAAAGCCTGAGCGGGATAATCCCTTTTTGCGATGATCTGCCAGTCTGTGAGTCATTGCCGCTCAGCATTTTCGCTGCTACACGCCTACAGGCACGGTCTTTTATTTTCAAATTGAATATCGTGTACCCACAATTTTGCGAGTAAATGGTACTAATATTTATTAAAGTAGATATAGATGTAGATGTATCTAAACATTAAATGTGCATATATATACTGTACAATAGCCGGCGGTGCCGAGTCCTGACGAGACACAGGTGCTACATGCGCCTCCTCCCGGTTCAGGAACAGGGACCGAACGGCTTCCGAGCCAGTAATGGCGTCTGAGACGCACAGCCGCCGAAATGCCGTACACTCCGTGGGTGAAAGACCAAGGTCCGCCAGGCAAACTTCATTGTTTGGCCACCAGCCGTCGAGCGCCTCGACCCCGAATGTGCCTCAACACCGCCAACCGGTAGCCAGCGGTCAGGAACGATCAGGCCTTGGCCGCATACTTATCGACCTTGTTCCGGGCCGCCGCCACCAGGGCATCCTCGCTGCTGGAATGGCACCACCTCATCAATGATTACCATATCAGTGCCGTTGTCACCAGATCCGGTTTGAGAACCGGATCACCGGCAAGCGGGAGGGCGCCGCCTGCCGACATGCAGGTGAGCTCGGTGGAATATACATGCTGTACACAATATATATATATATATATATATATATATATATATATATATATGTGTGTGTGTGTGTGTGTGTGTGTGTGTGTGTGTGTGTGTGTGTGTGTGTGTGTGTGTGTGTGTGTGTGTGTGTGTGTGTGTGTGTGTGTGTGTGTGTGTGTGTGTGTGTAATACCTTACCAAGTTTGGCTACCTGTGGCTTTGACTTTTCAAGCGTCTAGATAGCCATTTTGGCTACAAACAAAATTTAACATCACCGCAGCGTAACCCTTTGCTAAGCGTACACCGCGTAAACAATTCTAGCGCATCAGCAGAATCGATTGGCTGGCAAGGGAAGAGAGATCAAGCCCAGTGCGCCCAAATTCTAATAAGTTTTCAACGAGGCAAAACAGCGAGCGCGGGGTGCCTTCTGAAATCCATGCCGATGGCGACTCTTTTCCCGCGCCTCCGTTCCTTCCAGACCGACGCTGCCTGCACGCGCCGTCTGTTGAAGTCAGCTTGGTTGCCCCTGTACTCTCGCAGCTCTGCAACTCAACTCCCTAGCAGACGGGGAGCAGCCGTTAATTAAAACAAATTATAGATGTTGATGCTAACCAGGTAACCGATTCTTACGGGCCAGCCTAAAGCTTCGCCGGCAGAGTGCATCAGGCTGGGGCTCAGTTTCCCCGTGCAGCAAGGGCTGCCCTGCTGCTGCAAGAGGGGGGCAGACGAACTCGGCAGCGCTGGGCCGTCTCGCCACTGTAAGGTTACGAAAGTGAGTACCATCGATCCTTTGCAGGGCTCTCTTACGCTGCCAATAGGGTTTCCTCTCACAAGCTCAGCCTGACGAGCTCTGAGCGTGAGAATCATGCGATCCACACGTTCAAAGCGCACGCGATTTTCCGAACACTCGTTGAAGTGGGCACATTCGTCTCAAGCTCGTCTTAAAAACGCTCGTTCATTCAAACTCTAAATCGAGTCAAGCGGCCTGTAGAAATTAGTCAGATTTCATAATTCAGCGTGCATGCCTCCTGGAAGAACTGCCAAAGTCACACCCCGGGTAAATGCTGAGAAAGTCGACCGGACCAGCGACAACCGTAAGGTTTCCCGAGCGCGTTCTGACCAGCGCCAGCAGTGACTCGACCTGGCGGTCGAGCGATCGTGGCATCGAAGCTGAGCAGAGCTGACGCCTAAATGATGCAGTCATCGAGGCCACGTGGTGACCGAGGCCGGGAGCGTGCGCTGGGCGCCAGGCTTTCGGTGAGCACGAGCTGAATGCTTTATAGCCAAAAGATTTCAGTCTTGTTTGAGAGGCGGCGAGAAGACTGGAAGCCGATGAGCAGGTGGTGTGAGAGTTCACTGGCGTAGCAAAGAGGTCAAGGATAGATAGGCTCGTGCTAGTGAGTGGAGCGACCCATAAGCCAGAGAGGGAATCTTGAAGCTGATTCGATGCTTTATAGGGAGCCAGTGAACCTCAGAATGGGGTGTCAGTAGGAGTCAATCGCCTGCCGCTTAAAGTGAGATCTTACAACCTTGACATCAAAGTAGCCACCCCGTTCGATAATTCCGAACACATAGCAGCGATTGACAGCTAGACTTGTATGCTACTCTCTACTGAGTGTTCGTGTGTATCATTTAAAGTCAATTCCGTGAATTAAGAATATTTCAGTATTTCTGTGCTGTGTTTTCATTATGTTTTAAGTTTTGGATAGCTGTAAGAAGTGAGATTGGTCTTATGCGACGTCCTGAGTTTTATAAAATGGTATTTTGCTTATTTCCCCAGACTAAGACAAACACACAAAGCGTGAAATTCGACGGAGTGCAAAGTGTACACGACAAAGACAAAACCTACGTACGAAAGCTAAGGACAATTCCTAACAATTAGCCCAAAAGTTAAACACTTTACGAAAAATAATTCAGGTATCTAAGACCGACTTCGAATAACATCATGCAAAAGCTTGCGATCTTTATATACCCGACGCCATTCTCATTTTTAAGAGAGTAAAACACTTGATGATTTACCGGTGTTAAATGCTAGGAGAACCACGGTTTTTATGAATTTCATTCACAGAGTCAGCTGGCAAGTAGGAGCAGATCTCTCAGAGCAGAGCAGAGCTTCTCTGGAGCACTCTCCATCTGCCTCTCTCTCTCTCTCTCTCTCTCTCTCTCTCTCTCTCTCTCTCTCGCTCCCCCTTTTTAGCAAGTGCAGCGCTTAAGCAGCAGCAGCAGAGTACAATGTTAAATAGCGACCGCCGCTCTCGTCCTGAAAGAAACGAGGTCGAGGCTTCAAACGTAGAAGTTGCGATTCATTTTACTGACTGCCAACAGCGCCCACAATATGTGGTTAACCGAATACCTCAGGTCACAAAGAGTACTAAAAGCTTACTAAGAGTGACTGGGAAGAATGTCTGTAGTTACTTTGGAAGCGCAGCCAAGTATTAAAACCCAAGAGCTCACCCGGAAGGGGGGTAGGTAGGCGTCATCGACAGAAATTCTCGACAGCAGGCAGGCAGGCCCATTCGCTTTGGTCGATGCTTTGTGAACGGTAGGGAAGACTCTTTAGCTGTGTGCTGCTTCTCTCAATCGCGAGTAAAATGGCCTTTGCGAGTAAATGGCCTTTGCGGGCAGGAGCATCAGTAAAGAAACATACCGCCCGTAATGCCCACGGCCAATGCCGTTTGGATGTCCACGGATAGTTTAGCACCACGCAAGAAATGTATTCGACTTGGAAGAAACTCGCTCGGCCGCCTCTCATCCCTGAAAACATCCGCAAGTTGACGCTGCTTTTTCGCCGCTACTTAGCGGCTTAGCGGGAAGTTTCAGGTTGAACCCTGCTACTTACTTTCTCCAGATCTTTCCGTTAGTTATTTCTCAAATTGCTAACAAATTTATAACCCGAATCGCCATCTAGTACTGGCAGATTATTCAAAAATTCGCGAGCCAATATCGCACTTGATTTGCCGCGTTGAGTACACCGTGAGGGCCATTACCAGCCTTAAAGTTGCATTAAAGTGACGCCCGCTCATCCTTCTGGTCATTTTCAACAATGCAAGGCAAAAAATGAGCACCAATCGCTTCGCTTGCGCTCGCTTTGCGAGCGCGAGCGTGCGCGCACTGTGGAGATGCGTGCTTCTCTCTCCTGCTCTTTGCTGGCTGATTCCAAGGCGTGGCTATTGTCTGACATCCGACATATACCTAGAGTCATTAAAGGAGCTCTTGGCTAACGTACAGCCTTGCCCTTTTTTAAGCCGTGGGACAGTTATGGGCGCTTTTTAGTCGATTCGGCAGCTCAAAACAGGCACAGTTATAGTGGCTATTTCAGGGAAATGCGATAACGGTTTCAATTTCTTGCTTGAATAAACCAGTCGAGCAGCCCAGGCAAAAAAGGGCCACCGATGGAAGTGAATAATAACAATAACAATAATTCTGATGCACAAAACCCTAAGAGAGTGAGAGAGAGAGAGAGAGAGAAATCTCTCTCCAGGTGCTGTACAAAATTGCTGCAAGGGAAGCTATGACTAAACGTAGCTATGACCAAACGTTCTTGACAGGCAATGTATGTCATGCTGACACAAACATGCAAAAGCTCGCAAGAAGACTCTCAGAGCCGTTGGCTCGTAAGAGACCTCCAGTTAGTACAGCATTCTTGATGCTTATTAAGCATGCTACCATTAACCATTCGATCGTGCTTCCTTTGCAGCAAATATACAGTGCCATGAAATAGGTTGAGTTCTTTGAGGGCGCTATTTAAAATTTATTATTATTATTACTATTATTATGCATTGAATATCGTGCACTGGTAAGCGAAAACAGCGCAGGGGGAACTAAGCCATTTGTCTTTGCAAGATCGGTCGTGAACCTTACCCGAAAGCTCCCACGCGGTGGCCCAAGTATATTTGTGAGACGTGACGTCCGCTAACATTCTGAAATGAAGCACGTGAAATTCAATCTATCGTATTAGCTTTACATTCCAATGAGGCTGGGCAGCTAAAAGGGCTGGCAACTTTACAACGAGCATTTGAGGAGAGGAGCACAAAGTGCGTTACTTTCACCGACCGAGTTAGGAATGGCACGCACCGGGCCAGCTGAGCAATGTACGCACCTCACAGCCAATCGGAGTAGATACTCTGCAGCCGATCAGCTCCCTACTCTCTTATGAACATTTGACTACACGATTGTGTTTTATGTAACGTCGAAAGCGGGTTGTAGCGGCTTCCACGTTCGGAAAGAGCTACGTCGAAATGGCAGCGGTGAAACCGGCGAAGCTCCGGGCTTTATAATCACGACGTGCAACCTGCAGGTGCAGCACCGCACGAACGTAGATATGAAGATAGCACGCCCATATCCATAGCGTAGACAAGTCTACTGGACTGCGCCGGTACGCTAAGGCAGGCTTCCGGGGCCTGCCTTAGCGTACCGCGACTCTCATTTGGATCAAGCATAGAGTACGACTCGGCGAACTGCTCCGAGGCACTCCATGAGTGCCTATTACACAGCTTCGGCTTGTATGCTGCCTTAGCCATAGATTATCGTCAGTCTGTTCCTAGCCATTGTAATTTAGCATCCTCGAATAATGAATACCGGTCTGGCGTTTCACCGGGCAAGCCGGGTAAGCTGCCTTCGGGGCAAAGCTTCAGGCTCAACAAATGTGAGTACCGCCATCTCTCGGCGCAGATATTCGGACTTTCCAACAATGAGGTGCAGACATTTTTATGTGACTGAAGAATCTATCGTACAGGCCATTTTTGATGTGGTTTTCAATCTTGACTGAATTTAAAAAATGAAAGTGATCGCGAAAACAGAGTGCCGGAAAGCTGAAGTAGCTGTTTGCTCTGCCAAAATATGGGATGTGAGGGCGGAGTCTGCTGAAATTATGCAATTTATGGAGACTTGCTTAACCAAAATTGATCGGATTGCATCTAGCTTAGAGCTGTAAGGCACTGAACCCATGCAAATTCGGAATCCACGCTCGTTCCAATTGGTTCAAGAGCCAAATGTGGTAGTTGAACTGCATCTAGCGGCATTTAGACTCATTTTTCATTGGAATATACTCAGGCCGAACTTGAAGGTAATTCAATGCCGAAGCAGAAGTTTGAAGCTTGTAAGTCACTAGCCCGATTGCCCTGCTCCCTTATTGGCAACTGTTAGGGTGTGCCTGTAAAAAGGGATATCACTGCCCACTTTAGCTTCTTCGTGCCGTTCTCGATGCCGCTAATCGAGCGTTTGCTCTCGAGGAGACCTGGCCAAAATTGACCAACGGTGTTTCGTCGCCGTACTAAACGCTTCTATCTCTCTCTCATGCCCCGATGGCGAAGCACTCCGCTGGAGTAGCCAGTAATGCCGGTAAATTTTACGGCTGAACCGCAATCTGCTGAGAATAATGCTGACATGCTGCGACGGTGGTTATTAAGTAAGCTAATAAAAGCCGCTTAAGTGAACTTACTGCTGCTAATCTAGATTTCAAGATCAATCCGGTGACCAATGTAGCACAGGTAGTAGCTAGGTGGAGGCTGCGTGTGGAGAAGTCAGGAATACGGCCAGGAGAAGCCAGATTTTAAGATTTGACATGAGAGTGTAGAGCTGGCCGCTGGTAACGCTCGGGCTGTTCGCTACGATGCATTGCAGCTTGCTCCTGTGTTATGTGCACCAATTACTGTCTGGTTTTGAGATCGTTTCAGGTACCTTGTAAGATAGGGTTAGTAGTGTTTGCCTGTCTCCAGGCAAGTGAAGCACTGATTACCTAAAAGTCAAGGGTTCCAAACACGAATTAAAGCCCAGCTCATTGCTGTGACAGCTGTCAGTGATGAAGAGGAAGAAAAGACAGCTACCACGATATCAGTAAGAAATGCATCTGAAGATCTTGCAAAGTATTATTTATGCAACAGAGTCTAACGAGGCGGAAAGCTGAAAGTGAGCACCTATCACAGAACGTACCACAGACGGTTTCGTGAAGTGTATCTTATTATCTTGGCTAAGGTCGACCTTAATTTACGGAGGGGGCAGTGAAACTATGGAGTGCTTACTCTTTGATCGATTCCGATAGTGCTTGGGACTGACGGTGCATCCTGAGTCTTTACCATATCAGAACCTATGGCTTAGATAGCATCAGAGCCAATCTCCAGTTACGGTAGGCATCGAGTTAGTGAGTTGTACGCTACGGCTGGTGCTGCACACATGCGCCTCTCTGTGGCTTTGGAATATACCGCTCTACGTTATGGACTTGTTAAGCTTGTGCACTTGAATGTGAATACGAGCAGCCCCACGCGCCAGACGAGCGAACAAACCGAACGGCTGTTAATTGCAAATTGCAGGAAGCAACGGGCGAGCCAGCGGCCATGCTCGCCAACCCTAGCCGAGGGTAAAATAGAAAGTCACCGAATGGCTACGCTGTTCAGAGGTGGAAGTATTCGCTGAAATAGCAATAATAATAATAATAATAATAATAGTAACTATGCACTTGATAAAGCACCCTCAGAGAACTCAATCCCTTAAGAGGCTAGTGCCTTTGTTCGAGGACCCAGCAGCTTCTCTTCTCACGAGCAGCCGACCGAGCATCGGTCTCATTTGCATCAAAAAATCATAGGCAGCTTGCTAGCTGGACGGTTGATGCTTTTCTTTTATGTGCGGCTCCTCGAAAGCGTCATCGCCGGGCTAGGCTGCGCTTGCGTGCCGAGACCTGCATCACTGGGCTGCGCTTGCGTGCCGAGACGCAGGAAAAGACATAGCCAAGCAGGAGCAACCGAACCTGGGAGGTCTGGTTCACACTTCTCTCGAAAAACCCTTGGAAATATTTTGCAAACTCGTTCGGACGCTGCTTTTACAAGGGCAGATCGCTGTCTGTGTTTTCTAGACCTTGGGAGGTGAGAGTAGTCGTGGCGCTCGGCCAAATGGTAGACGAGCGAAAAAGGTTAACATCGAATGCCATTTGTCTCTCGAGCGCTTGAAGGCGGAACGATCGGCGCTCGACAGGCTTGGCTCAACAGCAATCATTCGATAGAAGAAGCCAAAGCAAACTCCATCTTTTTTTTCATTTTCGCTTGAGGAGACAACAATTCAGATGTCCATCGTGTCGTGGGCCATTGAGCTACAACCGTGCATGATACTAAGGAGCCTGTGTATCGCTCGGTTTCCGATGCAGACAACCCTGCTAGTGTTCGTCACCGAGTGAAGACGCGAAAGTCAGGCGTCACTTCGATGACCAAGGTAGCGTATGGCCCCTGCCGATAAAGCCAAAAGCTACTGGAGGTATGGGCTGTTCTGACGGAAGTATGTCTCACTCAGAAAATTCTAGAGCCATCACGGATGGCTCTTTCTATAAGTTCCAAGCAGACTGTTGCTTCTTCTGGCGAAACGAGTGCCAAAGATGCTGCAGGTGTTTCGGTCTCTGAGGTACTTGATCCGTGAATACACTTTCAGTCGAAAGCCTTGCAGACTTGGCCTCTGCTCGTGTCATCGCAGGATATTCTTAAGATGCTTAGGCACAAGAGATGCAGCAGGAGATACCGAGTGTACGTACCACAGGTTCCTTCGATGCAAGTCTATCGGCTAACGAGAGAAGTGTCCTACGAGCGAGCGGCCACATCATCGCAAGCTCTGTAGGAGCTGCCCATCAGAAGTCACCACCGCTTGTGCTGCCACAGCCAGGCACAGACAACCAGCATCTAAAACAAACAAACAAACAAACAAAAACAAATGCTAGCTGATTTAACAGCCTCTTTTGTTTAGCGACAGAAGAGCTTTTACGGCTATCATCATCGCTTACAGAGGCGATAAAGAATCACCCACCGTAGGATTCAAACCCACGACCTCGGGAACAAGGTCGTGAAAAGCAACCGCCTTACCTAATGTGCCACCACGGCTCTTAAACAGATGTCACAGCCAGTCTGCAATTAAGGTGCTTCGGACGACAAAACATTTGTACGTAATGCCGTCGTCCTAAGGGTCATCATCACTAGTGTAGCAACCAACGGGCGGATTTGTCGCAACAGCTGCTGCTGAGCTGAATCGATGTCTGTGGTCAAATGATAACCTAGTAAAGCTAAATCGGGCTATGCGCATGCGTGCCTCCCTTGAAAGGGACTCTGTAAATATTCATGTGGCGGCTTTCATTCAGCGTGATTTCTCAGCAGGGTATTCATATTTGGATGTGAATTTACGCACTTGTGAGGACCAGAACTTTTGTATGCAGTCCCGAACTACTCTTACTAGAAGCTGGCAGTTGACTTATTTCACCTTTTTGGAAGTGACTTTGACGTTCGATTGATGCAGTAATTGGGTCACCATAGAAAAAACCGTGTACTGTAAGCTCGAAGAACGTCATCCGAGTTTCGATACGTTGTTAGAAAATTTTAAAATCAGGAGAAATTAGTGAGCGACAATCGCCCACTGTTCATTAACAACAAGTCTCGAGACTTTGTGGACGCGTTTAGGCGTCCACAGTGACGAATCCTGGATTATTTTCAGGTAGTGGCAAATCTTACCAAAAATTGTAAACACAGGGGAAATTGCAATTCTTGTATTCGATGCGAGAGCGGCGGCTGCGAATAGAATGAAAGCATACCGTAGAGCGGTTGCCTTAACGAACAGCACAGAAAGCCGGCATGTGTCATAGCCATGTTGGAGCCGGACCAGGCGGCATATTATCAGACTATACACATACGACGATCTCATCATTCCTCACCGTAGTAACGGGCCCTTACTTTCTCAATATACAGAGCACAGCCTCGTCGAGATAGCCTTTTCTTAGATTCACCCATGTCATTAAATTGCTCGAAACCCTCGGCTGATGGCATTTTTGAGTTTGCCAACCAGCCTAGAATCTCTGTTAATGTAGCGTGTTAGTCGGCCTACTCGCCACTTAATGATGTCTGTGAGTGTTGTCGCTAATAGCTCTTGGGTTATTTTCGAACTTTAGTTACCAGTTCATCCAGTGCTGAGTCGTCGTCAAATAGCACAACCGCAAAAAAAGAAGCGGTCGGACCTCGAGGCGGCCTCGTTGCCTTCATCAGTATGCCGACTGAGAAGCTTTTTAACATCGAACGCCTTAAGTCGTTGCCATAGATACGCAGGTCACTAGTACAGGGGAAGGTGATGTAATTAAGCCAAATTAGGCTGTGAGCAGGTGTGGCTCGAGCTAAATAAATATTCATTAAGTCTGCTTCCGTTCGGCATGAGGTCGAAACAGCCCTGTTGCGGATACGTCAGATGTACAAAAACTATTAGTCTTGCCCAATTCATCATTAAAACAACTAGAGATTCAGCCTTTGGAGGGATCTCCACCACGTATTTACCAAAGATCAGGTCGAAAAAAAGCTAATGTAGCCAGAGAAATCCTCCTTACAAGTGCAACTCCGCCCCAAGAATCGACCAGTGCTCACCCTGAAGGATGCTTGCGGGCATCGCCTTTCATCGGGATTCTTCCGAAATATGCTTTTCATGGCTTTTCGTGGCCCGTCCTTTGAGAGATTGGTATGTGCATGCTGCCACCGACTGCACTTGCCTGCTGACCCTGTGCTTATCACCCCTAACCATGTTTTTCTTATTGCTTATTGAGCATACTACCACTAACCATTCGATCGTGCTTCCTTTGTAGCGAATAGAAAGTGCATAGAAAGAAATTGAGCTCTTTGAGGGTGCATAATACAGTGTATTATTACTATTATTATTATTATTATCCGAGTACGTCTGATCCTCATGCTTCGCTACTGGTACTGTCAGGTTTTTGCCGAATACCCGAGGATTTTAGGAACTCGAATACCGCCAGATTGTACACTACACTACGCCAACTCTGATCTCATCGTCGCCAACATCGTTAAGTTAGTGTGAGTGTGAGCTGCCTCACACACCAGAAGACTGTGAAGACAACCGAAGGCTGCTTACTGCAAATCGCGTGAAACTACGTCGGAGCGAGTAGTCATGCTGACCGACCTCAGCCCCGGAGAATAAGAAAGTCGCAGGAGATCCACTGTTTGGCTGAAGTCTCTACCCGAAAAGGCTGGTACCTTGTGCCATCCGAAGGACCCAATAGGTTCGTTACTAAGTGCGAGCGTACTCGATTGCTGCTGCGCTCTGCAACCGACGTCAGATCTTCATGTATTGATGCGGGATCTGCAGCTTATCTGTTAGTCGGGTTTCGTGCGGTGAGCATCACCAGTATTTGCTAGGTGTTTGTCAGAATTATCACCCATTACGCAGGCTGTGCTGGTGGCAAAGGCATTTAGTTCAGGAGCCGCTACAGCGCGTTTGCAACAATACGATTGCCAAAAGCCTGAACTGTACATCTAGCTCTAAAATGACAAGCTTGTAATTCACGCGAAAATTCAATTTTCGGAGCTTTTGCCTAGAAGCAGGCGTGAGAGGTGATGAGGTGGAATTATGTTCACAGCGTCCCACTGTGAGTGTATGTGCTTGGAATGGAAAAGTTTAGTTCTGATGATAAGAACCACTGTGCACGCCGTGCAATTGTTGTAGCTGAAAATGACGGGGTTGATCCCACCCTTGATCCTACTCTTGACGGATATTTATTCAGCCTCAAAGGTGCCTCTCCATTCCATATATAGTAGTAATTTCGATTATGGCTAAGAGGATCTCTATTTTTCATACATTAAAAATCTATTCCGCGATAAAAATTTGTTATTGGCCGGTTGTACAGCTGTGGCTAAAGGAGGCAACATAGTCGGGGAGCAGGAGCCGCTGCCGGCCAATGCTCAGCCGAAAGTGTATGGAACAGGGTGTTGAGGTGACGGAAGTCAGTGCCTGGCGTTGACGCTTAGGAATTGTTCGTGCCTTGCGAATCGCTGAATCGACGCTGATCCTGAGGCAGCGTGAAGGAACGAAGGAGGTCATGGACCCGGCGCTATACGTATGGGCCACGGTACCCAATCGCGGACCACTTAGCCAGACAGTTCGAGCTTGTCGTTGCTGACCGAAGCTGCCTTCGCAGGCTTCCTAGTCTTTACAGCGGGCGAACGTCGCATTTCACTTCGATTTCCGTCGTCTTCCACTTTCCGCCCAGTCATTGATGCTTGTACATCAAGTTCGCTTGTGAGAAATAGTTGCGCTACTCAGAAAAAAGCTATTGCTGCTATTCGAGCCGCGGCGTGTCGCCGCGGCACCCGAGAGCTGAATCCGAAATTCAACTTCCACTCGCTTGTTGTGGCCCTGAACGCAGATCACCAAGTCCGTTGCAACCAGGCTTGAAAAGATATTGTTTCTTTTTTCTGCAGACTTTCGGCGCCTTTCTATCTGTCCCTCATTCTCTCCTGAGTCTCCTCGTTTGGAGATTTTATTTGTACGATACTTAGCGAAAAGAGTTTGATTTGCTGCTGGAGGCAGCCCCATCTGTTAGGGTCACGCAGTCGCAAGAGGTTTGGAGCAATAAGAACGCTAACGTGGACAGTCTCGTACTGAGTTAAGCCTCGTTTACAATTACTTCCGCCAGAGGATCGCCCGCTGTGCAGCAGCTCATCGTTGCCGCCTCTGGGCCGTCAGTTGGGCGGAACGCCGCGAGCTTCAGCTTGCAGCCAGCTGCGTACAGTCGAAATCTGGTATCGGGGCGACGGAAGAGCCAACTGGTAAATGGCCTCCTGTACGCCCGCCAGAACCCTCTTCCGTGGCTGTGGGCACCGTTCTGTAATTACCTATCGCGAAAGCCACTGGGCAGCTGGATTCCTTCCAGACGCCAGCTGCACTAGACACAAACAAGTTGTGCTGCTGTGCTGCCCAGGATCAACTAATTACACGAGAGGCTTAAGATAACTGCTCAGTCTCATTAAAGAATCCTTATCTAAACTGCAACCGATTCCGGCTGTTTAAAGTGGAGCAATTAAGGGCAACTTGTCCGAAGCTTGTCTTAAGGGCATGACGCGACAACAGGTATGGTGCATCAGGAATATATGCAAGTCAACGAACAGTAGCCACAGCTGACAGAGCTGACGAGCCCGTATTGGCTTAGTTTGGTCTACCGAGATCATTGCGTAGTGCCCATCAGACAAAGACCCAAAAAAAAGTTACTGCTCCATTTGGGTAGGTGGGCACCTAGCTTTGCATGCTAGCAACGGATTAGGCAACAGACGACCTCGTAATATCCTCAGTTAAAGATTGATAAGCTGCTGTGATGTAGAGAGGATATAGAGATATACTACTATTATGGAGCTATAATAATAATAATAATGCACTTGATAAAGCGCCCTCAGAGAACTTAATCTCTTTCTAGGCGCTTTACGTTTTCTACAAAGGGAAGTGCGATTGAATGGTGAGTAAAATCATGCTTGAAAAACAAACAAAGTCAATAACATGGTTAAGGGTGACATGCACAGGGTCAGGATGCAAATGTGGTTAGTGGCAGCATGCACAGTGTCAGCACGCATAAGCACATCGAGGACGAATCACAAGGACCCACTAAATGCTGTCCTAAATAGGTGTGTTTTATAAGTTCCTTTTAAATGTGGTCAGGTCAGGGGATGTTCTGACGCAGGTCGGGAGGGAGTTCCAGGTTTTGGGAGCATACGAACTAAATGCACGGTCTCCAAAGGATTTAAGGTTTGTACGAGGTATTTCCAGACTGTTGGATTCCGAAAAGCGAGTGGTACGATGCTTTGCCTGATGGGGTAGTATATCTGAAAGATAGGCTGGAGCCATAGAATGAAGGGACCTAAAAGTGAGGGACAAAACCTTGAAGTCAATCCGTTGCTTGAGTGGTAGCCAGTGCAGGTCGGCGAGAAGTGGAGTAATGTGGCAACTGCGACCCTCACGACAGACAAGCCTAGCTGCAGAGTTTTGCACCAGCTGCAATCGCCTGATCACACATGCTGGTGGGCCAGTAAGCAGTGAGTTGCAGAAGTCGAGACGAGATGTCACGAATTCATCAACCAACTTGAACGTGGTATCCTTATCTAAACAAGCCCGAATTTTAGCAATGTTATTATGCAGAAAATAGGCAGATTTGACTGTGGAGCTGATATGGTCGTCTAACGAGAGGTCGCTTAGGAATATGACTATGACTATGACTATGAGCTATGAGCTATGTCATTAGGAATTAAGAATGAATGATTTATGCTTTAACTGGATTTTTGGTACACTAGCAGTTACAATACAATACGATCGCATCAGCTAAGTCTATGTCTGCATTCATTGTAGTGATGCTAACATGATGAACCTGTAGTTAACCCTTAGCTGTGACAGCTCCACATTACGCATTTGATGCCACCATTCAAATTCATTGTAACTGCTCATAAATAGAATGTTGTGACTCCTGGCATGGCTCTTGTGTTGATAAGTTTGTATTGGGTCTCTGATCCTTTAGTATATTGCCATTTGAAGCTGACTTTCAGAGCAGATCCGCTTTCCCGTTGCTTATGGACAATGTTAAGTGGTATCATTTAATTGAATCCAGCAGTTGTATGAGGAATATGCATGCAGTTATGTAACGATCACTATCGTGTAGCATATTGAGGTACTTAAAAAAAAGCTACCCGTCATGTCCATGCATTCTGCTCTTATGTCCTTGTTTGTGCCTGTAATGCACGAAGGAGCTTTAATCTTCAGGCTTCGAAGTAAATTGGCCCAGGGGTCAAGGCTTAAAGACCGAGGTCAAGGTGCTTGCCATAGATGAGCGAGGCTCAAGCCGTACTGCATATGTGAAGTGCCAGGAAAGCGATTAAGTTCTGTTAGGGTGCTATACAGAAGAATTAGATTTTGTATGTTAGATTTTTACAGTACATGCTGGCTGCAGTAGCCAGTATCTTTCAAGATTAAGGCCGTGCAATATATATATATATATATATCTCGGATGCTTTTTAACAGCAGTGTAACCTTAAAGCATATGGGGAGCATGGTGGCAGAACTCGGCAGCAGACAGAATTAGCGCCAGCAGCAGGTAGTGGTGGTGGCAGCCCAGATGCAAGGCTTGTTTGGCCCCTGCATTCACTGTGGGGTAACCCTAGTGGCTCTTAATCCAGTTACAGTGGCTCCAGTGAGTCAAGCAGGTTGCCTTTGGGGAAGTCTGTAGACTAAGCATGCCCAGGCAGCCGAGTGCCCGAGCCACCACCTCTTTCCTTCAGAGTCGAATTCAGAGCCTCATCCCCCCTCTTCCTTTGTCGCACTCGTCAGTCCTTTTATCTTTCATCCCCCAAAACTAGCTAGCCAGCTCGTCGTGTGATTGCTCAGCACGAGGCCCAGAGCCACGAATGCCTCGATGACTCACCCAGAAGAAGAATGGTCATTTCGACGGCCACTTTCGCACGAAAAAAAATGGGGATTGCTCCCATGAGCTGCTGCCACAATGACTGCCGCTGGCTGCTGCTCTGCCCGCACTTGAGCACTCCAAAGATCGTGTGCTCAGATGCTTGCTCAGCTGACGCATGCTTGCTCTAAGGGCATCAGGCTGCGAACGGTTGGATACAGCTACACGGCATGACATAAAAGCTTGATGATGGCCGTACCGGCCCGGGTCACACAGCCTCCGACTGTTTATTCTTCTCTTATCAATTATGCATCCACAAAAGTAACACGAGAGCACCTCATCAGATCTGCATGCCTAAGAAGCTGAAAGGCTAACTGTTTTCAACACCGCCAGGGCAGTAGCCGAGGGATAGCAGCCAGCCATCCCTCTGTCGGGATGTGGTCGCCGATGAGTCAAGGTCCCCCAACCCCCCCCCCCCCAGAAGAAGTCGGTCGACCGCAGTCCCATCGGTGAAGACCTCTGCATCATTGATCGTTGCCCTGGCTGCACTAGCTCCTACTCCACCGGCAAGCACCGTGTTCTCCAGCAAGACTGCATCACTCTCACCGTGCATTGGCAACCGGAGGCAGGCTGCCACAAGTCGCTACTCGAAGCTAGCGAGCTACGCCGGCAGTGGTGGCTGCAGCCGCCGGCCGGCGGGCGGCTCCCTTTATCCTTCGTTCGTGTTCTCGTCGAGGCGACGACCGTATTCGATATTTCCTTTGTGTTTTTCGTATCCTCGGGGCCGCCGGCTTGCATCGGCTGAGGACATGCTTCGGACCCCCTCTCCCCTTTGTAGCTCCGAATGCCCACCTATTTTGCCCTTGCACGGCAGAGTGACAATACGGCAAACATAATTGGTTTTCCTGAAAACAGCCAGTGGGACATCTTTTGTTTACGGCAAGTGTTTAGGCAAGCATGCTGTTGCAGCTCGGCGATTGCTGAGCTGCCTGTGTGTCTGCAATCGTTGGCTGCTGCTTCGTCGCGTGGGTTTGGGCTGCACCTTCCTTCTCCACTGCTTCTAGCGGCTTGCCCTTGATCTGCCCGAGCGCGAATGAGCTCAACAGGCCGGCTTCGAGGGCGATTCCTCTCCTTTGCGGCATCAGCACACCGAATCGTGGCATCCCCCCTCCCCCCACCAGCTTCAACGTTCATATTCCGGCACTGACTGGGCCGGCAGTCACCCGAGGGCCCGGTCCCTGACAAATGGTCTCTGGCGGCTGGGCTGTCAGAGCAGGCCTTGCAGCCGCCACGAGAAGATATAGGAGATAATTTTGCTGCAAATAATGAGCTGCCATTGTTCGGCTGAAAAGCTCAGCGAGGACTCATTTGTTGTTGTATTAGGCATTCATCAAGGATGATGCTTATCAACGGCAGACACCCTGCTGGAAAAAATTCGCAGAGCACCTGGTAAGCAGGCACGGCTTCAGGCACCGGCGCCTGTTTCGCTCGCCGGGCCAGGCCGGGCCGGCCGGCCGAAGAATGCCGAAGTACCTTCGTGCTTCAAACGAACGTGCACAGAGGCGAGAACAAGCGAGACCGGGAGCGGTTCGGCAGCCATCGCGTCCAGCAGTCACGGCCAGCGTCCAGCAGTCACGGCCAGCGTCCAGCAGTCACGGCCAGCGTCCAGCAGTCACGGCCAGCGTCCAGCAGTCACGGCCAGCGTCCAGCAGTCACGGCCAGCGTCCAGCAGTCACGGCCAGCGCCGCTGGCAGCACCACGTCCGTCGCGATGCGGACGTGAGGTTGGCCTCAGTAATTCGGGTCGTGACAAGCCATGGCCTCTTCGCACTGCAGTGCAGTGAGGAGACGAGTGAGTGAGAGGCAGCGTCGGCAGAGGGTGGCGGCGATGCCAGCGAAAGAGCGAGTCGAGCTGCCGGGCGGGCAGGCGGGCGTCGAGCAGGCCTTAGCCGCTGCTGCAGGGCAGGTCCACGTCCAGCTTCACGCCGCCGTCGTAGCACGCCTGCCAGAACTCCTTGAGCACGCCACACAGGCACTGCTCACCAGCCGGGCAGTTGCACACGCGCCGCACACACGCCTCAAAGTAGTCGTCCACGGTGGCTGGCAGCGCTGCGAGGCATGGCGCAAAGAGGGCGCCCTTCAGCACGCTGCACTTGTGCTGAGCGTCGCTGTCGTCGTAGGCGGCCGTTTGCTCGGCGCTGCTGTCATTGCGCACAGCAGCGCTGCTGCTGCTGCCGTGGCAACCTTTGCTTCTGGTGCCGGTGCGGCCGCTGCCGCCCGGCTGATCCCCGGAGCCGCCGCTGCTGCCACCGCAGCTGTCCGGCAGCTGCCAGCTGTCGCCGAACTCGTCTGCCGAGGCGTAGGCGTGCCGTAGGCTGCCGCCGCGGCGGCCGGTCCACTCGTCGTCGCGCGCGCCGTTGTAGTTGCCGCACAGGCCACACATGCGACCCTTGTACGAGCGAGGCACGACGAGCTCCGTGTAGGCGCCGCCGTCCCAGCGCACGCGCACGCCCACGTGCGTGGTCACGCTCAGAGCGTAGCCCTGCTGCACGACCGAGACGCGACCGAGGCGCAGGAAGGGAAGCGTCACGCCAGCGCCATTCACGCTGACGCTCAGGTCCCTGTGCAGTGTGATGCTCAGCTCACCGAGGCGCAGTGTCAGAGAAGCGGTGACGGCGCGCCCGACTCCGCGACCACCGACGTGATGATGCGGAGCCACCAGAACGTTCTGCGCCGTCACGCTGAAATCTCGCTTGCTGCTGCAAGGGCGAGCCAGCACGTAGCCGCACGAGCCGTGAAACGTGTACAGCAGACCGTCGAACGTCTTGTAGTGTGGATCGCCGAACACCACACACGTGGCAGACTCTGAAAGCAGCAGCAGCACCGGCAGCGGCATAAGTACGGCTGCAATCGCAAGTGGATTTCGGGTGCGTCGATCGAATCGCAGAACCAGCGAGCCTGCAGCTCGAGTCTCGAGCTGCAGGCTCAGCAGATCAAGACAGGGCTCTTAAAAACCTTTGACGGGATCGACCGCTGCTGTCGAAGGTGGCACCATCAATGTAAGCGAACCCGTGAGGAGGATGACAATGAGGAGGAAGAGGAGGAGGAGCCATGTGCAGCAATGTGCTGCAAGAGTGGAGGACGCGGGCTCACTGTTTTAAGGAAGGATCTGGGTACTGCCACTCGGCCTGCCAACTCGGGGCAACTGCGACAAAAGGATAAAGACATACGTTCATTTTCTGTGTTTAGCCATTTGGGAGGGATTGGCTAGGGGTAGCAGTTATGTTCACAAAAAGAGCTTAGAGGCACCGAGATAAGAAGCTCAAACTTCAAAGCCCGAGTCTCGGGTTCGTGTTCTGCAGCAGCATCAGCAGACAATTCTGCATTGCCCACAGCAAGTGGGAGAAATGGCCGCCACGGCTCTTCTGCTGCTGCTGCTGCTGCTAGTCCACAGCTATATAAATGAGGCTTTTGAATAAGCTAATCTTTCCTAGTCAAAACCACTGAAAGACCCAAGCTTACTATAGAGACTGTGTCAACAAAACTGAGACGGACGCTGGCAAATCCAATGAGGGTCTCTACCAATTACATCACTTCCTTCCAATGAGCAAGTCTAGTGTACGAACTGCATCTCAGTGGAAAGCAAATTGGGTAATTTCCGATCCCTACTACCGAATTCCAACCTTACTGAAAAGGAGTGTCGGCACTTCATAGTTGCAATTGGTTATTTTCGGATAGACTAGTGTCGTGTGTAAACAGTCTTATGCTTACTGTGTGGCACGACGAGTTGCCCGCACCAGCCTGTTGCAGACGCAGAAAAATCTGGGTAGCTCAAAGGAAGCTGGCGCAGCTAGGTGACCGCTTGCTTGCTGCTCGGCGCCATGCAGTGCTGCTATGGCCACAGAGCGGGAACACGTGAGCAATAAGATCGCCGCTCATTGTTACTGCTACTCCACCTTATATTCCTTCACACTCGGCAAGCAATCTGCGAACGGCTCTGCGAGCACAACGAATCCAATTTGACCTAGCAAAAACTCCCAGCTCTCTTCCCTGCACTGCATGCATTATCATTGCCAGGTGCCCAACCGCATCGATCTGTGCAGTTGGTGCTGCAGAGATGGGCAAGGGGGTTAGAGGGAGCCCTGGACACGGAGCAGAGGGCTGAAGTGAGGCAGCCAGCAGAGCTGCAGCCTTAAGACCGGCCACCGTGGGAGTCTAGGGAATACATATCTAAGTCAAGAAAAACGTAAGAATGTCCGAGTTATCGGAAGCTCGTGCAGCTGCCAAGAACAAAGCCAATGATGAGTCGCTTAGGACTCTGAATTGCACAGACTAAGACTCGTCCTCTCGGGGGGGGGAGGGCAGAGATGACAGGAGTGATAATTTCCTGGAAGGCTACCCGAAAGCAGAATGCTGTTGGCAGGCCAGCCCCAACTCTGCTGCCCGTGGCTCCCCCATCGGTGCCCAGTGAAGGAGCCCTCCCTGTTGGCTAGCGGTCGTCTAGGGAAGGGAATTTAAGAGCAGCTGTCGGAGCATGTCGGGCAGCCTGCCTTTGGCAGCACAGCTTCAGGGCATGCGTCCACAGAGAGACAGGTGGCTGGCTATCAGTTTTCTTTTTGATCGGGCTGTTTAGGCTGCTGGACCGGCAGTGCTGTGCTCATTCGATGCCTGCACGGTCAAGCTTGGTTTTCAGAGAGGCCTGTCATTTCATTTGGTTGGGTGCTACCAAGTTTCCCGAGATATTAAAGAGGTAATGCTCTTAGACGGGTCTAAAGAGGCCGGGTCCGACGAGTGGCCCGTGCCAGTGGCCCACAGCTTCAGGCTCTCCAAGTTGAACATGGATGACAGTGTAGATGGGTGAGGCAACAGAGACTTCTGGGTAGCGCTCAGCCTTCAGTGCTACCGATTCCTGTTCTCGCGAAAAGAGGAATGACCATTTTTTAAAGTGGCTGTAGAGTCTTTTCAGGCAGATTTAATAGAGAAGATCTTGCCCCTCTGCCACGTCTCTCAAGGTGATAAGCTTAACGACCCTGCCTAAACCTTCGGTAAAGATTTGGTGACAGAACCCTCAGCGGTATTAACAACACCTGCAGGTTGATCGTTGTGCTAGGGCAAAAAAAGTTCGGTACGGTACTAAAGAATTGAATGAGTGACCTTCAACGCCTGACGACCCGAAAATTGAAGCCTTTCGATGTCCTACAAGTCTGTTTCCTTTTGTGGCAGTTGTTATTTGTCCCTAGTGCTTCAGCCAATCCAGGATTGCACTGGCGATGGCACTCCTGTCTAGATTCGGCTAAGCCAGCGATTCGGCTCTATTAGTTTGTCTGTCTGCAATGGCAGCAAAATAAAACTTCTACCACTAACGACGCAGATCCTTTTGCAACTGCGCTTTTTCAACCACAAATACAAGGAGCTCAGTCGACACAGCAAGATCCCTTAATCGGGCATCTATCAGGATAACCTTATCAAGTATCAAATATAATCTAATCAAGATAACCATTGCAACATCTGACAGTACTTCCCAGTGATTCCATTAACAAAATCGGCAGACTGTTTTCTTCTGTGTCTGCTGAGCGGTGTACTCAACTGAGAGCTTTTAAGCAAAGCAGATATGCCAAAGACACACAAGCAGAGTGATATTCCACTTACTTTCGATGCACTGGGGACAGCAGGCTCCGGGTACGTACTGAAGCTCGTGAGTCTGCAACGCCGGAAACTAGGCTTGTCAACTACTGACTCCGATAACTGTTTGGCAAGCACCGTGATCTGTTCACCCAAGTCATTCAGCAGTATGGCAACGATGCTGGGGCTGCAGTGCTCGTGGGTTGTTCGAGCAATGACAGACCTGTCACCATCAGCCATCCAGAGCCAACAGTAGCTAGCAATCGCAGGTGATCAGGTGTCTGGCTGCCAGTCGTGGCTAAGCAGGCTTACAGTGCTCATGCACATACATACATACACACACGCGCACCTACACACGCACACAAAACACATGCTCATATACAGGCTCACTGACCATACATGTACATGCATTCAAACCTACACTCCTACATGCACAGACTAACACCAAACCCGCACCACACACTCACACATTCACTCACTCACTAGTGTACACACCACACATATACACACACCACACCATGCACGCACGCAAGCGAACACAAACATGCGCACACACGTGAACACACAGAGGTACATGCACGGCGTGCATGGAAGTGCAATCCACGAGCCATGCAAACATGCACACGAGCATGCATATTGGCGAGCTTGCCCACTAACACATGACACTGAATAAGACAATGTATGCGGTCGAAATAGAGCAGACTATATCAAGAGTGCCACAGATTCTTACATTCTGAGGACAGTGCTGACTGTGGCCGGCACAGTCTTCTCGCCGGCAATGCATTGTGCCGTCATTGCAGTAGCATCTCGTGCACAGGTCACGGAACCACGACTTGCCGTGCTGCAAAGAGTTGCTAGATAATGCTAAGCCGGCCACAGGAGTCAAGACCGAGGGCACCAGGCGACCAAGCAGCCGCACGAACCGAATTCCAGCTACAATTCCAGCCGCTCATCGGTGGCTTCCAAGCGCAACGCAAGCAGGTACTAACTTGGTGGCTGCTACTTCCGTCGCGACACTTTCGAGGCACGGGCCGACAGCGAGGGCAGCAGCCGCTGCCACTCTCCGGCGGCACGACATCGATCGCCGAGCAGGCGAGTCTGGGACACGTCATGCGGTCGCACAGCACCGTGCCACCCTGGAACGGTAACATCGTGCAGTTGCTAGAGGGCGGTCTCAACGGTGGATTCGGACACGACATGCCACGGTGAGAACACGTGACTACTTGTCATTTCAAAGTTGCGATATGCCGCTCGTGCTCCCCTCTGTCTGTGCAGCGATTCTCACGCCTCCGAGACCGAGTTTCTTCTGACTTAAGCTCATATGCATACAGCTGGTTTGGGCTGGTTATTTGAAGGATTTCTTTGAAAGCTTTACTTGCTTTATTTGAAAGCTGACAAGAGAGGAAAGAAGAAGTTCAGCTAACAGGGCCTCGGTGTCTTTGTGGGGCTTTTGCCTCCTTGTCTAGGCATGACACCTTGCTCGTCATTAATTCTCGGTAACTGCTTCTCTTGCAGATTGTTGTTATGCAGCAGACTTCAATAACAATAATAAGAAGAAATATTTATATCGCCCTCAGAGAACTAAATTTCTATGTAGGCACTTAACGAATGCTGTAAGGGAAGCATATCGATATGGTTAATGATCATATGCATCCACAAGTACCCAGCAATGCAGCAAGAAACGAGTGCATTTTTAGCTTCTGTTTAAATGTCGTCATGCCAGGGGATGTCGTGACGTTCGTCGGGAGTGAGTTCCAGGCTTTGGGAGTACTCAAACTAAAGGCACGGTCTCCACTTATTGTTGATATTATTATCATCCATGCAGCCTGCTGGACCGTAGCAGGGCTGTATCTAATCTAATACGCTTGGCACTTGCGGTGGCGTAGCCACCTTGAGAGCCGTTTACAGACAAGCCGATGCTTCGACACGAGGCAAGAATTGGGCAGCGACTTCCTGCAGGGTAAGGCAGTTAGCAGGCAGTCATTGTGCAACTTTAGTCCCGTTGCGAATGCAGGGAAATAGCAAAGATAAATGGTCTTCACTATAAATCTGAGCCAGCTGCTGCTGAACGAGTAGCACAGCAGGCTGCACAGCGCCGTCAGCCGTCAGCTTTCCTTCGACAGTCACGTGGAGGCAGAGGCACGTGCGGTGGCTCTGCGGTCTCGGTAGTTGAACCCTGGCATTTGGTGTCGGAGGCAAGCATCTAACTCGGCGACACAAGAGAAAAACTTGCTTTTGTCACGTCAGCTGTGATTACTTTACAGCAACCGGCTGAACTATTAGACCGTAGTCGGCCAGACACAGGATTGGACAGTTTCTCACGAGGAGGCATGGAACATTGACCGTGCCCATAGTGGCCGATCCTTGACGCGACAGAAGAGGCCTCTCCCCTCTAGGGTAGATCAAAGAGGTAAGGCACACATGGCCATTCTTAGTTACTTCCGTGCTGACAGAGACGGCAATTCGCTACGATGTAGGGGTTGAGGGGTTCCGGCATTGCAAGAACCATGAGCTGCAATAACAGTCAATCGGAGCACATATTTTAGATGGGAGAGGGTTGTAGCTGGCAATAGAAGTTGAGATTTCGAAGCTGAGTCAGTCAAAGTTGAGATCGAAGCCAAGGTGGTAGCAGTCTCTGGTGTTTCGGTGCAGATCTGCTGCAGTGCACTGGACACTGGGATTAGAGACCTCATCCCTTGAAGAAAAGACGCAGCTTGCCACAGCCTTCGAATCCGATTGCGCTTGCTATGACAGTGTATCATTGCTTGAGCTAGTGCAATTTCACGGTCTCCATCTGCTTTGCCTATAGCAACGTAAGGCAGAGAGCTAGATCAGTCGCTGGCAGTGCGCTGGTAGCCCACCTTATGACCACCACTGCCGTGCTGATGGTCCAGAGTATGAAGGTTTAGCAGTGTGCCACACCTGGGGTACGCCAGAGAACGGCTTGATCAGTCGATCATGATGGAGTGCATGCTGGCATTAGCATACGTTCAACAGACATGCGCGACATTCAATGCACTGCATGCACATTCCATGGTCAAATCGGTGTCGCAGTATAGAGTGGTTGTAATCAATATTTGTCTCCACTGCATTTTGCTGTGTAAAAGATAACCTATTTTGAAATCCCTCCTGGAGCATTCTTAGCACAGTTCCTTCCTTTATGTCCACACGGTCTATTATTGACCAAGCCACTGGCTAAGGTCCTTTATTGGCCAGCGCCTAGTGGACATTCCATTAGCAATTCATGGCTCGCGGACCCCTGAATGAGATAGCGATCAAGGTGCCTACTTGGTTTATGTAGAAGCAGAACACCACAACTACGTGACCCGCATCCACTGATGACCCAGTCCCGAGATCGTGCCGTGCCCGCCAAGCTGCTGGAAGGGAACAGTCGCGCGCAGCAAATCTGCTGGGCAAGGGACAAAATTAGATGACAGGTGAAGGTTGGTGACCGAGGCCCACAAGCCGGAGGATCCTCGAGAGTCACAGCCACACGCAGTGTGCACGAAAGCGAGCACTTCTCCCTCGCTGCCCTCACGAGTCCTCTTTGGACCTAAGTGCATGCCATAAGACAAAGTGGTCCTCTGCGTGACCGATTTATTAGCAGATGCCGTTTGATCGGCAGCCTGATTAGCCCTTTGCACCGACCGTGCAGCAGCAGCGGCAGGTGATGGCCGGCGGTCTGCGTGGCAAGTCGCCGTGCCGTTGCTGCACTGTATCGTTGCACGAACCGTCCTGAGTCGGCTTGCGACCAAGCAGCAACGACTGATGCAGAAGTGATGAGAATGGCTGGCGGCTACGGTGCCATTGCATGCGAGCAAACAAGATCGGCCAAAGACTTTGCTGCAATACATTGCAGTGCAATGCATATATGTACAACGTACGATGTATGGTACTGCATTAATACACGGCTGCAGTAGAGCCCCAGCGCATGGTCACCCAAATGAAATTCAGGATTACCTGCCTAAGGACTGGAGCCTGGCATCTGCGTTGCTAAGTGCTCACTGCTCTCTCTCTCTCTCTCTCTCTCTCTCTCTCTCTCTCTCTCTCTCTCTCTCTCTCTCTCTCTCTCTCTCTCTCTCTCTCTCTCTCTCTCTCTCTCTCTCTCTCTCTCTCTCTCTATCTCTATCTCTCTCTCTCTCTCTCTCTCTCTCTCTCTCTCTCTCTCTCTCTCTCTCTCTTTCTCTCTCTCTCTCTCTCTCTCTCTCTCTCTCTCTCTCTCTCTCTCTCTCTCTCTCTCTCTCTCTCTCTCTCTCTCTCTCTCTCTCTCTCTCTCTCTCTCTCTCTCTCTCTCTTTCTCTCCCTCTTTCTCTCTCCTGCTCTCTCTCTCTCTATCTCTCTTTCTCTCTCTCTCTCCCTCTCTCTCTCCCCGCTCTCTCTCTCTCTCTCACTGCTCTCTCTCTCCCTCTCTCTCTCTCTCTCTCTCTCACTGCTCTCTCTCTCTCTCTCTCCTGCTCTCTCTCTCACGTGGGCAAAAGATGCAGGGGCAGTAAGCATTGTCTTCGACGGTGTCGCCGAAACCGAGGACACCGGGCTGGCTTCGCATGGAAAAGTCCTAATGCTGGACAGTTGGAGCGGCTCGAGCTGCTTTGCAGCAGCAGCAGCAGCCGCGAGCACAGCAGATGCTAAGAATTTCCAAAAGAGTGGCAATCGAAAAGTAGCAGCAAAGGAAAAGTCGCAAATGAGCTCCCGGATCACAGCAGAAACAAAGTCGGCATTGCTGCATCGGGAGCATCAGTGAGAGGGTGGGTGCGAGCTTCCGACTGATGCCAGCGCCGGCAGAGCACTGGCATCCGCTAGCTACGGTACAAGCGCTACATCTCATGGCAGCTGACCAGGCAACAATGGCTGCAGCAGTGGCTTTAGCAGCCATAGATTCTCTCTGCTCTTACCTGACATGAACACTTGCCGCAGGCGTCTTCCACTATAGTCTGGCCGTTCGAGTAGAGCGTGCCGTGTGGATGGTAAAGGCATTTTCCAGGCACTGTAAATACTCGGCGCTTGCCTAAAACATTTTGGCCCAATAATGAATGTCGCCTAATACATAAGTTAGCTAGTCATGTAAATACAAAATAGAGAGCTTCTCGCTGTGCCCATAGGCATGTGCGTAATCAAAGTCAGAATGTGAAGTTAGTCAGGTCAAGGATTGCACGTGGGTCACGTGAGGGAGTGCTTTAAGCTTCACTAGTCGAACGAAAATCTGGGATGAAATATCGGTACTTTTATTTTACCACCCTGCAGATTCAGATGCGGAAACCGCATTATATGTGTGTGTGTGTGTGTGTGTGTGTGTGTGTGTGTGTGTGTGTGTGTGTGTGTGTGTGTGTGTGTGTGTGTGTGTGTGTGCGCCCGTGCATATATATATATAATATCATTCACTTTCTTGCCATTTGATGATGCTGTCAATGTCATGTCAATGTCATGTCATGACCGGAGGATAGCAAAAGCCCTTGTCGTTAACAAGCTTGTTGAAAGGCTGAAACAATCAATGTCAGCAACTGACACTTTTGCCACCTTAGCACGAGCTCGACGAAGACTGGACAAGAACTTGCGAAAGGTCTTTTGATCGAGGCGAGAAACAAATGAGTTCCTGCCAAGGACACGTGGTATCATCTTGCAAGCAAGTGCTGCACCTCTTCAAGTGAAATACTGGATAAACAAGTCACTCGAGTCTCTGCGCCGCTCAGTTTACGTCCATCAAAATCAGCTGGCGAATCACCTGCTGAACTCAACACTGTCGAGATTTGGTATTTACCAATTCTCACGCATTTCGTCATAATCATTGGGTGGCCAATCTCTTGAGCAGTCAGTGTGGTGCAAGGCCAAGGACGCGGAACGAAAGCCAGCATGGCCGAGCGGCAAATGAACCAGTCGCCGCGGGCAGCCACTGCCCCCCACGCCAGCCTCGCCTAGCGCGCGCGGCCATCGACTGCTCGTGCACCTAGCACTGGCAGCTGCCTGGCGAGCGTCGGTCATCGCCGCCTGGGCACAGGACAAAGAGCTGCGCTAAAAGTAATTGCAGCAGCATGGAACAGCAACAGGCTCCGGGCGATGGTAGCTACCTCGACCGAGCGAGAAGAAAACCGATTGAGGCGCAGGTGAAAGGGACCACGCCGTCTTCTTCTGTCTGCCACCGAGTCGAGCCGCCGGGCCCCTCCAGCCATCAGGCTGAGCGCAATCGGGTAGGAGGGGCGGGCAGGGGCAGGGCAAAGCCGATCGGCTGCTCGAACTCTCCTGCCTCCTCGGCACAAAGAGTCACCCGCCACTGCTGCTGCTGCTGCTGCTGCTGCTGCCGTCGCCGCCGAAGGGTTGGCCGCGTGTCTCGCTCGCTCGCACAATGGCCGCTTCCATTGTTGGTTGCCCGCTGGCTGACTGCGCACTTGGCCGACGGACGGCGCAGGGCCGGAGAAGAGCCAGTCATTTACCGCATGAGCTCGCCGTGGGCACAACAGCTATTACTTCATTTACCTCGGCAGACGCAGCACGAAAGAGCCGATGCTATCGGTGCGCGCCGGCACGCTCTCGCACAATGCGACGGGCTCGAGGAAGAGAATGAGGCAAATGCTTCGCAGAAATAGCTCAAGCTTTCAAGCTTTTGCTGGCAAAGCCGATTTTACTAAACGCCCCGAGCCGGCAGCACGCAGGAAATAGGTCACCGGCAGCACGGCTTGCAGAATTCGTGCACATCGCTGACCGTTCGGCGCAGCCGCCTGCCCAAAGGCATCGACCCTGGCGACAATCAATGCAGCAGCACCAGCCACGCACTCGGGGCAGTGAGAGCGACCATCTGATGTTTCCTGCTAAGTAACCTCCTGTCATCTGGCACTCGAGCGAGTGGTGGGGGTGGAAAACTTATTATCGAGAAAGAAGCCGAGAAGCCGAGCAAGAGGCGATAGCCTGTCGCCGAAGGAGGAGCCTGTTTCGGGAGGCACAGCCTGCCAGCAGCTTCTGTCACGGCAGGCGCTGCCGTCACGTCCGGCTCACAGCGGCAACTGCGCGACCGACTTATGAAAGAGCAGCCGACTAGGCAAATGCCGCGCGCGAGCAAATGTCGGCGCAGCGCAGCTTGCACCGCTGAGACAGCGCTGACACGGTGGGCTCTGGAGAGCATGAGCTAGGCTCCGAGATAGGTAGGCTCGGCGAAATGGCGGACTGGCATTTAGCAGCTAGTTTGTCCCCAAGCTGCAACGACGAGAAAAGAGCAGCACTCGCTCGAACTCGCTGCGCCTGCGGCGCCTTTTGTCCGAAGGCGATCGACTCGCGAGGAGCTTGAGCCGTGCGAGGCTAGCGAGCGCGAGTTCAGCTATGAGTTGGAGGGGGGCAAGGGATGGGGCAGGGGCAGGGACAGGGGATGGGGATGGAAGTCTGTCGACTGTCCGACGGCTCGTCGACTGTGAGATAGTTACCGACCGGTCAACAAGTGCATGTGCGCACGTGTGATGTGGGCATGTGTGATATGTGCACGCGAGTGAGCATATGTGTGCCCACTGATGAGGTGGCATGCGTAAGTGCACGAGTACATAAGTGTGGGTGTAAGCATGTCTGTCAGAGAAGGCAATGAGACTATGCAGGATTTATATGCAGACGTGAGTGGTCCGTGAAAATAATCTGTCAGCATGTAGACGTGTCTGACTTTCGTCGACCTTGGTTGTATCAAGAGAGAACTGGATGAGAGAGACCGAGGGAAGAGAGAAGCAGAGGTAGAGGTAGGGGTAAAGGTAAATAAATAAATCCTAAATAAATCCAAGCTGATTAAACAGCCTCTTTTTGTATAGCGACAGATGAGCCTTCACGGCTATCACCACCGCTTGCAGTGGCGATAAAGAATCGCCCACGGCGGCAGGAATCGAACTCATGACCTCGGGATCGAGGTCGTGAAAGCAACCACCTTACCTAGTGTGCCATCACGGCTCAGTAGTGAGAGAGACAGATAGACAGACAGAGAGGCCACAAGAGATGAACAAAAAGCCGAGTGTGCACCTGTGTATGTGTGAGGGCGGTGTACGCATGTGTGTATGTGAGTGTGTATGTGTGTGCGTGTGAGAATGAGCGATTAGCTCTTCAGATGTGACAAACTGC
This sequence comes from Cristatella mucedo, assembly GCA_009760855.2. Classification (NCBI taxonomy): domain Eukaryota; kingdom Metazoa; phylum Bryozoa; class Phylactolaemata; family Cristatellidae; genus Cristatella; species Cristatella mucedo. Next base: position 4,633,575 of record WPIO01000029.1, read on the forward strand.
TTGACCCGTACAGGTTGTAGCAAGACCACAGAGAGAGGGCTGAATGAGCCTTTCCCGAACAATTCTTCACAGGTCATGTTACGCTACTAGCTCTGCTTGGGTGTCGTGGCAGCAAGTGACCCTTGATCACATTTCTAAGCGGTTGGCATGTAGCGGGATCAAATATAGAAATCGGCTCCAATCCATGCCTGAGCACTGCTACGTGCCAATCATTTTGCCACGGCTCTGTAATGTCAGCTGCTGTCTACCGGTCTGCCTGACTGCAGCAATTCTTCAGGCTGAGTGGCCTTTGTGGGAATCTTTGTGGGAATGTGATAGGACAGTGTCAGTCACAAAATTCAAGTGAAGATAGCTTCGTGACAGCCCAATGCTCTCTTCGTTATTTTTGGTGAGACAGAAGGTGAGCAGTGTGAAATGACGAGATCGTGCCAGCAAGTAGGCCTCACCTAAACCTAAGAGTCACAGTCTGGGGCAGTCGGTGGCTGTTAGCAAATCATGTACATTTGCATATTGGAAAATCTGAACGCAGTATACTGCTACTATGGATAAAGAACCACCAGAAGGAGCATAGTGCCAGATGATTCAGGCAAACGATGTAATGCAAAAGCTTCTATCTGACCAATGCAGCACTTGCTTATCGGAGCATGCGTGCCAGAAAACAAGGCTCCCTGGTTTTTTTGTTAGGTAGCTGCATGGCAAAATTAAACCCAAAGCCGTGACAACAGCGATTCATGCAGAGCAACTTGGCTGTGGACGTCAGCCCCCAGCATACAAAGGCAGTGCAGCTCCACGGCTGTCTGGTCCATCGGTCACTCCAATAAGCTGGCTGATCATATGGCAAGGGCATCTGCATTGGCTGCTTTAATGGTGGTAGCATTTGCAATTGCCAGTTTTTTCAAAGTTTCCGAGCTTTCAAGCCGTTTGTTGAACTCGACCAATACGAAGGGGGGATCGTGCTTGTTCCACAATGTTAGAATGCAGCCATACTAGACGGGACACTGTTTTCCCGATAGTCTACGCAGAATGCCCCGCTAGTCTACTGCCAGACTTAATCGACTTGGATCTACCAAAGAAGTGCAGATAGACAAGTAGGACTGCACAGCACTGGGCTTAGTCGTCCCAGGCCATGATTAACGCATACTTTATTCAAGCAGCATGACTAAAACCACTTCTGCAGTGGCATATAAGCTACAAAATAACTATTTTCACTACCCCCAATTGCCAGAAGAGATTCTGTCGTTGTCATGGCAATTGTTATCACCATCGTTCACCAGTGTTCCTGTCACCACCACAACCAAGATCCAGGATCATCTGGATTGACAACCAGTCCTCAATGGCTTCATTGTAAATCAGTCTCACAGCAGCAGCAGCTGCTGGCCCCTCTTCATGGAGCAGCTGTCTCTGTAGAATCAGCCATCTCATCCCCCCCCGTCATTACCAGGTACAGCAGTTTAGCTCGTTTTTATTTTAGCACAATGGCATTTGTCGGCAGCAGATACTTGTGCCATGCGGGCTCCAGATTGTAGAATCCTACAGCACCACTGGCTGGGCTCGTGCTGGAGGTCTAGGCATCTCTGTTTTTGCAGACTCTAGTCATGCTCAATCTTTGCGATTTGGCTCCCAAAGGATTTTCGTGTTTCGAGTGACTATGCTTGATTTTTTAGAGCTTTGAATGCAATTTAATTTATTGGCCACTCTTAGGTTTGGTAATATAAGTCAAGTGTATATGAAGGACGGCTTAGGATTTGAGTGTAAAACATGAAACTCACTACACGAGTCATGCCCAGCAAGCCCTCACGGAGCCCGGTGGAGTTTTAGTCGGAGCTGGCAAAATCGACTTTAGATCGCCTGGCATTTTTGTGCCACTTCTATAATTTCGGCATAATTGTATCTCATACCTTGAGCACTTTCTACTAGCAAGGACGCTAAGTAGCCTTGTCTATCATATACCCAGCAAACATTGTCACACATTTCGCTGCGGTTTCATCTGCTTTTTTCGAAAGTACCCTATTGTCATCTGTCCTCTTGAAGTGTGCTCACTATTGCTCCCTTCTGACTAAGCAGCATATCTGCAGCCCACTAGAATGATTCTAGTTCAGCTCGTTTTAGTAACGAGCCATTCTACTGTACTGGTGTACCTGGTTCAGGTCACGCGCTCGCGAGTGTTTGGCTTTATCGACAACAATAAAAGCAGGCCAGCGGGGAAAGGCACAGGAAGAGCGCTTCTAGTCACAGCTGTATGAAAGAGAAACTGGCCACATGCAGGTACCCAGTGGGAGAGAGCTTAGATCATAGCACACTCTCAATGCCAGGTACACAGTGATAGATCGATAGCACAAGCGAAACATACCTTGGCAGACAGGGCAGCAGGAGCCTTCCACGTGCACCACGTTCCTCTCTGGGCAGTTTAGCACTGGGCAGGCTCTTCTCGAGCACTGAAGATTGCCGTCCTCCTGCATACGAGAGCGCACGAGTGGAATGCCCACGTGCAGCAGCGAAGCACATAAGCTCATTAGAGATGGTCCGACGAACGAATGCTTGCCGGCATGGCAAGAACGAGCCGCATCCGAGGGTGCCTATTGGCTGGGGCGCGTACCTGGCAAGTGCACGTGGTGCACGGATCTCGCGGGTCCGGGAAGTTCATGCCACGCTGGTAGGTGCTCCGACCAACCGTGCAACCTTGAAGCACACAGCGAGATGGAGCTCATTTTTCAGGCCCGGCGGCTGCTGACGTTTAGCACTGCCACCTCCCTGAGTGCTCTCGCCAGGGAAATGGAGGCCGTGCGAGTGATATTCAGGAAAAACAGCCCAAGTCTCTGCTAGCAGCTTTATTGAATTCACTTGAACACGATCGTCCACAAAGTGAGCCGGCAGCCTGAGCTCTCTAAGCCGCAAACGTGACATCACTACGGCACCGTTTGGAAAAAGAAAGAGGCTTCCATCCAGAAAGTGACACACGTCATCCAACAGATTTTTCACGGTTGGAGGAGGGAGACAAAATGGCTCCCTGCTCCTTCTAGAAACGTGTATCGGATAGTGCCGGACATAAAAATCAATGCCCAGCGTCCACGATACCACTCAAGTGATTGCAACTCTCACTTACTGCCACCAGAGACTTTTTTTTAGACCATCGGGGATCTGGAACTTAATGCAATTATACGGCTCAGCAAGCCCAAAGGAGTTTCAGAACGGTGCTGGGTTAAAATGCAACCTGCTATTGAAGCAAGTCCGAACACTGCAGTCGTTAACCACTCAGTTCGGTAAGTATGAGCCTGCTTGAGTCATGCCTTTATGGTGATTTTTATCTATTACACAAAAAGGCACAACAGCAAGGTGCTGCTGTGCAAGCGAAAGATTTGCAGAGTAATAAGTGACGGCCTTTCGGCATAGAGAGACAGGGTGAGCACGTGGTTATCCGACTTGAGCTGTGGTCCGACCTCATAAATTAGAGCGATGGGCACGAATAAACGGATCAATAGGTGGCCGTGAATGCACGAGCACGGATGCAGGGGGCGACCAGACGCTTGCTCCAGAGGCCAAGTTACTTGGTTACTCTTGCAGCAACAGTGGCGGCAAGCAGCATACGACAGATGATTCATCCAGCATCAACCCTATCGTACCCGGAGACTAATATGGCATCACCGACGTTTCTAGGGCATGGTAAATCTTGCCATGGCAATGCACAGAAGTAACAAGCCCTTGTCGTGTGTGTGCTTCGTCAGCATTGTGACAGTCTAGAAGCCAACTTGTGGCGACTACTTCTGCTTTCTAATACCTAAATGCGACCAACATCGATGCATAAAGAAAGTTGACTTGGCTTGCAATTAAAACGGGTCCTTGAAGGGCCTCTAGGTTACAGGAACAGGCAGCTGCACCGGCATCGGGCAGCGTCAGATTTGGTCGACCATTAAAGCAAAGCAGTTTTGTAGCTGTTCACAGCAAGAATTCACTGCCCCGGCCCGGCAGGCTCATTCGGACACCCTTTTGATGTCCACATTCTTTCCCAGTGCCCTACCCCATTGATTTTTTTGACGGATGCATTCCATAAGATTTAAGAGTAAAGCTCGATTTATTTAGCACATGCAAAGTTACCATTTACTCACTACCTCAACTGCTCTCCTAACTCTGCTATGCTTCCCACTTTCTCTTTGCTGCGTGAGACGAAGTCTGTTGGCTACCGAATGCGTACCGAAAGCCGCTTAGGCTGTGAGTGCGCTATACAAAACTCTCCTGCGTAACACCCACATGGTCTTTTTGACTTTGTGGAGTTACTGACGGAGATACATTACATTACATTACATTGACAGGCCAGTACGGGTCCTTTTTAGGGTTCATACCTACCTGACCCAGCGAGTGGACTATTATTTTTCTTGTTTAACTCTTTCGTTGTCTTTTCGATCATCGCTGTCCTAACTACAGTATTGACCACCATCATCTCTCTCTCTCTCTCTCTCTCTCTCTCTCTCTCTCTCTCTCCTCTCTCTCTCTCTCTCCTCTCTCTCTCCTCTCTCTCCTCTCTCTCTCTCTGACTCTCTCTCCCTCTCTCCTTCTCTCTCTCTCTCTCTCTCTCTCTCTCTCTCTCTCTCTCTCTCCCTCTCTCTCTCTCTCTCTCTCTCTCTCTCTCTCTGACTCTCTCTCCCCTTCTCTCTCTGACTCTCTCTCTCTCTCTCTCTCTGACTCTCTCTCCCCTTCTCTCTCTGACTCTCTCTCCCCTTCTCTCTCTGACTCTCTCTCCTCTCTCTCTCTCTGACTCTCTCTCCCCTTCTCTCTCTGACTCTCTCTCTCCTCTCTCTCTCTGACTCTCTCTCCCCTTCTCTCTCTGACTCTCTCTCCTCTCTCTCTCTCTCTCTCTCTCCCCTTCTCTCTCTCTCTCTCTCTCCCTCTCTCTCTCTCTCTCTCTCTCTCTCTCTATCTCTATCTCCCTCTCTATCTATCCATCTATCTCTCTCTCTCTCTCTCTCTCTCTCTCTCTCTCTCTCTCTCTCTCTCTCTCTCTCTCTCTCTCTCTCTCTCTCTCTCTCTCTCTCTCTCTCTCTCTCTCTCTCTCTCTCTCGCCTCAACAACCTGACTTTGGAAAGTTTCGTAGTCCCAAGAGGCCTTTGTTCAAATGCATTCCTCTCAAAAACGCATTTCAGCTTGCCGATGCTTGTTTTCTTCTTCATTGCAATAGGCAAACTAAAAAGTTAGCTACTATTCTGAAATCATCTAAGATGTGTGGTCATAGCAACTTGTAGGGAGAATTCTCTGAATCGTGTATTCCCTTTTTGAATATGTGGAGCCTCAATGTTAATAGGACACAAAAGTGGGGGAAAGTGGCAATCTCCAACGGGCACAATCCTGCAACTTTTAAAGCCAGAACCAATGTCCTGCCAATGTAGCTACAGTAGCTCCACATACCTAAGAAACCTCGAATACTGCATACGGTCTCAGTCGCAGTATTTAGGCCGAATCTTTCTTGCATCTCAGTGAGTCGTTTGCTAATCTCGTTGGCACCATCGATCGGCTGCAGAAATGGCGGCCAGAAGAGAGTCTTGAAAGTGCTGCCATATATAGTCATGTTTTTGCCTTAGCAGCTGCACACGTACACATTTGAATTTCATGTATACTATCAAAGACTAACTGAGGTAGGCCAATTGCTCCTATCGTGTTTAAACTTCTCATTTGAATTTCTTCTCTTGGTGCACTTGGTAATAAAGCGATGCAAACCAATTTCTTACTGCAATTTCTTCCACGTGTAAACTGTTCAAGCCACGAGCAGGCTCTACGTGCAGACTTTACAGATACAAGGATACAAGGATTCGAATACACATTTGCTCGAATCTTCACAGTGATTCTATGAGCGCCGAGGCTATGCCGAGCAGGGATGCTGTGGGCAAAGCCGGGGCTAGCCAGGTGACCTTAATGTGTACTGCCTTCCTCAGCAGTGGAATTAGGCCCTTTCCCCTCACCGGAGGTCGGTTCTGCTACTCGACCAAGCAGTCACATACAGTGGCAGTGCGAGTGTCATGCAAGCAAGGTCATGCACCATTTCGATAGCCGCTGGACATAGGTAATGTGGCCGTTTTCATTCCATGAGCTGTTCACTTTAAATGACCTACCGGTGCAAAGCGATCCATCCCACCTTGGAGCACGGATCTAGCCAGTCGTCAGAGTGCAGACTTACAGATCAATAATGCTTATTTTCTTGCTAATCGGTATACTGCCACCCTTAAGTAGTGCATAGCCACCCACGGTGTGAATGCACGACAGTATTGTTAATCTAGCATCGGTTCATTCCGAAAGAATGGAGCACCTTGCTCAAAGCGGGTTCTGTTCTTCCTGCCATTCGTAGGGGAAACGTTTGTGGGACACACAGCTTATCGACTCCATCGTTCGTTAGAGAGGCGATGTAAATCCAGTTGCATCTCCACAAAGCCATGAGCACTTGGTGTAAGCCATACTCTCTATAGTACACAAAGCTTAGGGAGGAGGAGAGCAATGTAAAGACGAAAAGCACTGCTGGAGCAGGGAAACTGCCATGGAAACAAGAAATGCGAAGCAACGCACAGATGCAAAGGAGATGCCAGGATCGGCAGAGGAATCAAACTGAGCACCGTTGCTCAAGAATCTTGGAGGCATGTTTAAAATCCGAACATCGAGCACAGCTGCATTCGGCAGCCTTTAAGCTAAGAGGAGCTGCACATTTACTATCCCACGAGGTGCTCAAGAAGCTGATATGATTAGTTCAGTAACCGAACTTATAGGGGAGCCTCGAGCAAGCCAACCGGAAGCAGAGTCGGTTGACGATTAATCTAAAGATGTCGAATGCCAGCGACCTGTTCATGCAGCTAACCCGAACCGCAAGTCTAACCAAACCGAGCTTAGCAAATGCAGTCGCCGGTAGGCTACGGCCTTTGCCGTTGCAGAAGCACCTGCACCATAGCCTGGACCGTTGCGACATGACAGTCGTCTATCAAACGGGATCAACCATTTGCCCATCGACCAAGCAGCCTCGATCGCCGACTGCTACCGGTATCGGTATCCGATGAACCCCAATAAGTCAGTCAACACTCTTGGCCAAAAAGTTGCTGAATTAAAATAGTACACGAGGGAGTAGCAGGGAAGTTCAACCATGTGCCTTTATGAGATCAAAGGCGCTGAGTGTGCAAATGTGCTTGCAGACGATGATCGGCATAGCTGTGACAGTCTGCCAGCCGGACCCTTGTTTCAAGCAGCCGGTGTCTTGTGTAATTGGAGCCGCCCATTGTCCAGGCGAAGCTCCATGCTACCGAGCAGGCTCTTTCATCCTGCCATAAAACAATATTTGCCTGGGCACACTCTCAGCTTGCATAGATTGAAAGATGGATGCTCTCCTGCACGTGAGCAGGAGAGCATTAAGGGTTGTCTCTGTTTGGAGCTGCTGACGCATCCATGACAGCAGCACCTGCCGAGAGAGGCCAGCCCTGCATCTGTGTGCACACTTCCTGTGTACCAGTCCCCACCAGGACTACCTCTCTCTCTCTCTCTCTCTCTCTCTCTCTCTCTCTCTCTCTCTCCCTCTCTCTCTCTCTCTCCCTCCCTCTCTCTCTCTCTCTCTCCCTCTCTCTCTCTCTCTCTCCCTCTCTCTCTCTCTCCCTCTCTCTCTCCCTCTCTCTCCCTCTCTCTCTCTCTCTCTCTCTCTCTCTCTCTCTTTCTCTCTCTCTCTCTCTCTCTCTCTTTGCAAAGAGTCATTAGGTCTGAATCCCAGCAGCACTAAAGTTTGATGTACAGCCACAAGCCGGGCAGCGGCTACCCGGCATACATAGATGCTGCACTGTGGCAGCCGGCTATATAGTCCCTTAATTTCAACAAATGCAAAAAAGCAACAGAGGAGCAAGCTGCCTGCGATTGCCTTGGCTCCTTACCTCGGCAGACGGGACAGCACTGGCCAGGAATGTGGACGTAGTCCTTGCAAGGCATGTGACACAGCTGCTTTGTTCTTGTTATGATGCCTGCCTGAAGTATATGAACCTGGACTCATATTGGAGTGAACTCGGTTGTCGGACTGGGTTTGCCCAATGCTGGCAGTTGCCAGTAGCAAGTAGCATTAGGCTGGTACTGCTGCTGACCAGGAGCCGAGCCACCAAGCCAAAACCAGCGCCAGCAGCGCGGGCGTCGCTAGCCCAGATGTCGGACTCCGTCGATCGAGTAGGGTCATTAGTACACGATTATTTTAGATGCCTTTCTGCGCTCTTACCTTGCATTCCAGTGTGACACACGGATCTTTTGAATCCGTCCAAACGTCGTCGCTGGAGTATGCCTTGTTACCATAAGCACAACCTAAAGAAAGACATAGGTACAATTAAAGCAGCTGCGAATCTGTCTACTGTGATTCGTCACTGAAATTCTCACAGGTCTTAGTCTCTGGGTAGTTTGTTTGATGGATCCATTTCCATGATGCAAATGCAGAGCTATCCTTTTTCTCTCTCCTCTGTCTTCATTCTCGTTTCCTTTTCTTTCCCTCCTCTATATTTCTGCCTTGTCTCTTCACCTCTCTTCCTTTCTCCACTCTGCCTCTTTCTCTCACTGTCGTTCTGGTCTCTTTTAAGGTGTGGTCTTTCTGCCTACCTGCCATGTCGCTGTCCCTTCCTCATTCTCGCCCTCATTTTTCTATGCATTTACATCTCGATCTTGTTGTCTTACTGCCTCTACATATTTTGGATGCCTACATCTCAGTGTTTCTATCTCTCTCACACGTCTTTCTCTCTTGTTGTCTTACTGCCTCTACATATCTTTTCTCTCTTTTTGGATGCCTACATCTCAGTCTGTTTCTATCTCTCTCTGTCCTGTCTTCACGTCTTTCTCTCTCTCCTCTCTCTCGCTTCTCTTTCGCTCTCTCTCTACTCTCTCTCTCTTTACTACTATCTACTACTCACTCTCTCTCTCTCGCTTACTCTCTCTCTTTACTCTCGCTTTCTCTACTACTCTACTACTCTCTACGTCTCTAACTACTACTACACTACTCTACTACTACTACTGTCTACTTACTAACTACTACTACTACTACTCTACTGTACTACTACTACTACTACTACTACTGTACTACTACTACTACTACTACTACTACTACTCTCTACTACTACTCTACTACTACTACTACTACTACTACTACTACTACTACTACTACTACTACTACTACTACTACTACTACTACTACTACTACTACTACTACTACTACTACTACTACTACTACTACTACTACTCAGTATTACTCCTTGCCCTCTCTTTCGCTCCTTTGTCAAATAAATATGGGCTCTTATAAGCGCCCTATAACTTTCAGCCACTAACAAGGATTATAATCATCTTTACTAGGCTCCTGCATTCTGCCAAAAGCGACCGAATGCCAGAACTGAACGTGTCAGAGATTATTCATGAAAAAGGCCGCGTCATTTGTAAGGGACTACCACCACTCAGTTACTCTGATCCTGCGATAGCGGTTGCAACCCAAAAAATAGTCAAAGTAATCCGTAGAGCTAAGTAAAGCACCTCCAGTCACACAAAGCAGCGCTTTAACAGGGTAGGCAATGGTGTTGGAGCACGTGCAGGCTTCGAGAAGTGGATCACGCGTTACGGCGGTCGGACCTGGCAGTTGATTCAGTCAAGTCACGTGTATTTTTTATGTCTTACTAAACGTGTGGGTGGTCTGCTAGATGCCGGTCGAAGCACTGGTGAAAATCCTTTGTCTGCAATCATGCTCGGTACTGCCGTAGCAGAATAGTGCTGTGCTTACGGTCTAGCCACCTATGGTCTCTCCTAGAGTCGATGCGATGCTAGATACGGTTTCCCAACAAAAACCACCGCACCCACTTCCAGAGTAAGTATTGCTTGGCCGATGCCAGAAAATCCAGGTACTAGCACTTTCCGAAGCACTTGCTCTGTTCGACAGTTCGCTGTGTTCACCATATGGCTGCTCAGCCGGCGAGTCTGCGTCTACCGGTCGTCGGCCTACCGGACGTCGTGTATTGCCTGGCAACCACAGACGGCTAGGACTGACAGAGATGGGGGTGTGACTGACCCCCAAAAAAAGTAGACGCTCTTACATTCCGGGAGAGTTCGTCGGCCAGTTGGCCGCGAATGTTTACACTAATTCTGCATGGGGCGCCCAACTCGGCGCCCAGAGTGTTGGTGGGGCGGCGGCTGACCAGAGGCCTCGGGTCGCTCGTGCAACGGCCGACGCCGCCGCGGCAGTTCGTGGTCAGACGGCCTGCAGTATGCAAGCTGCGGTGGCGATGGCACGTGGGCGGTGGGGGCGGCAGCGGCGGCACTGGCCTACCTTTGCAGACCTCGTCGCAGCAGGACTCGGGTGGCTTGGGTAGGGCGATCACGTAGCACGTGCTCGTGTCCGAGCACCTACGATGGTTCGTGCAGACCACTTTGCCGTCCTGTCAAATGCTCGGAATTAGGGGGCCCGGAGGCAATGGCACGGGCACGCGACGATGCTGCTACCCTCACACGGTAGGCGGCAGCGGAGGACAACGCGGCAGGCGAGACTCAGGCGTCGGCGGCCGAGCAAGCTTCCGGCACGCGACGATCGCCACGCCGCCACCGCACCGCACCGAGTTGCTGCTGCTGCTGCTGCTGCAGGCGCCCGGTCACTCCAGCCTAGCGCTGGAGTGACAATTCACCGCCCGCCACGGAGAGCCGCCGGCCCCTCGGCTGGCGCAGGCGGAAAGCAACTTGCCAGCCTTAGCTATTGCCACGGCGGCGGGCGGCTAACGCGCGTGCGGCTGACGAGCTAAAACGTGCTGAGTCGAGGATACGATCCGCGCTCACAGCTACAACAGCTACAGCGTGCGGCGCTGCCTTGTGGGGAGAGGTAGCGAACTGCAAATCGAGTTCGCCTAGCACCACCGACTGCCCGGGAATCACGGGCTTCCGTTCCGCCCTTCGGCGGTCAGGTTCGGCGACAGACGACATCCTTCGATCGTACCGGATGCAGGGGCATGCTTGGCGTGCTCGCCAGAGTTCGGATAGTCTTGGCGGAGGAGACTCGGCCGGCGCGATCAGTGGCGCTGCCGCCACAGCCCAGCGGAAGCAGCGCTACCGAGCTGCCTTTGATCTCGACGCGGCGCTGGCCACCGCCGCCGAGACGCCGACAGTGGTGAAAAAGCGACCGCCCGCGGAGACCGCCGGCACCGCCGGCGGCGGCGCGGCTGTTTGCGGACGCAGCTGAAGCCAGGCAGCATGAGGACTCACCTCGCAGAAGCACTTGATACACGAATTATTGGCAACAATCGGTACGGAAACCTCCTTGCCCTCGCCCGTACAGGTAACGGGCGTACCTGGAATTCCGAAGGGTTGCAAAGGCACGAGGAATAAAGCGAAACGCTCCGCTTTCCTTTCAAGCAGCCGACCGCCATTAATAGGGGGCCGGACTCATGGGGTGGACGAGCCCGGCCCAGCAGGCAGCGTGCAGGACACTCCACCGCCGGCCGGCCGGCAGGCGCGCGGCGCGGCTCGTACCGGCCAGAATACCCATGGTCGTCGTCGTTGACCTCAACGCGATGAAGCAGCAGCAGCACAGGAGTCGTACGACCGGTGCAGCCCAACGCATAACTCAGTTCGCTTCCGTTCCCGTCGGCCTGCTCAGCACCATACTTGGCCGGTCCCGCCGCCGTCCTCTAGTTGTTCATGCTACGGCGCACGCCCGGAGCCTGGCGGCGACGACGCACGAGGATGCGGAGGAGCACTGGGCCGGCAGCCGCCGCGCCAGCCACCCAGGCCCAGGCTCGTCGGTTCGGCTGCTGAATGGAAGGGCGTGCGCAGGAGCCGCCGAGCACACGGTGCGCCCCACTATTGGTCGCCGGTTGCGCACGTGACAGCGCGGGTCGCCTCTGGGGTAATTTTAAATTGGCGGCGCGTGCTCCGCTTTTTAGGATCCGCTTTGCTGCGGCTGCGGGTTAAGCAGTGCGAACCGACACCTAGACGGTGTCTGGCCGACCTCTCGTGTTTCTAACCGCGCCTTCGTCGGCGCGGGAGGTGGGGTAGGTGCGGGTGGCAGGACGTGTGTGCAACGTACCGTTCTGCGGTGCGGGGGGGGGGGACGGCGGCGGCATTTGGCCGGCTTGGTAGGAGCCCGATCCGGGCGGTGCGGTCGCGCATTCTGAGGACTACTTCGGAACTATCGCGTACCGAGAAACTCGATCTGCAATACGCTAACGGTGTAGTAACTGGACGCCGCTTATCGACCGCAGCCCCAAGATTCCTTACGTAATTGACTCGGACACGTCGCCGCACCGGACGGATGCGCTAGGTGGTACACGGGTATACGTACCCCCGGGCTTCACCACTCAGCTCGGCGGTGCGTGGGTGCTCGCACTTTTCGATCCCGATCGTGAGTTCGAGTCCTGCAGCAGGCAATCCCTTATTGCTCGCAGGGAGGCCAATGCCGCCAAGGCTCTTCTTCCTGCCGCCATGTAAATTAGGCTGCTAATCAGCCGAGCTGCAGCTACTGGACTGCCCTGACAACCGGATACAAATTGTAGCCCAAATGAAACATCGGCGGCGAATTGAGTATTGGGTAAAGACTGTGGATCAACTCGTCTAAACGCCGATTTCAGGCCGCAGCACGTTCATTGTGTGCCTAGTTCTTGGCCCTAGGTACTCGCTCTTCGCGATCCTTGGATTCGAGTCTTGCTGTAGGCGATCCTTTACTGCCCACTGCGAGCGCTGGTGCCAACCGTCTTCTGCCGCTATATAAATGAGACTGCCAAATCAGCTAATTTTTAACTTTAACTTTGTTTTTACGACGTGCCCTCTCAATCGACAAATTGTACAAATTATACCTACGCCCTAGCGACACCTAGCGTAGCAGAATGGGCTGCAACGAAGAACGGCTACGCTTAGCTATCTGATTGTTTCATTACAAGCGAGCGCGTAGCGCAAGCGCTAAATAGCCACCTTCACGGGCACGTTATTACACTCTACTTTAAAACAGGACGACAAGGTTGATTCGAAACCGAACTAAATGCACTAGCCGTAGGCATAGTTAGCATTAAGCCAAGGAGGAAGCCAGACCTTGAAATTTCTAGAGGCATCCGATCATAGGAAAGCGGTTTGTCGTGTCAGGTGTTCAAACCGATAGACGAACACTTTCAGGTCGGTTCCCGGGGGGGGGGGGGTTGCAAGCTACCGTTGGCTACCTTTCCCACATGCTTGTGAGCTATAAATTGGCTTCGGATCCGATTGTCTGCGTATCCTCCGTCTTAATGCCATAGCGGCCACACAGCTCACGTCTGCTTTACATTATTAGCCACCGAAGGCTTCCACGTGGCTCCATAAAATGGCGAGCGTGCAAACGCCCGAGACAAAACCGCTGGTTTTTGCCCAGTGGTTAAAGTGCACGCCCGGATCAAGGTCAGGGTTAATGTGTTTGATAACCGAGGTCGGGGGCTCGAGCCCCGCGGCATGTATGAAGCGCCAAAATCGAGATGGTTCTCTTAGTGGCGCAATACAAATGAATTATCTAAATATGTTTGTGTGAGCTTGCGTGTGTGTGTGCGTGTGTATGTGTATGTGTGTGTGTGCGTGTGTGTGTGTGTGTGTGTGTGTGTGTGTGTGTGTGTGTGTGTGTGTGTGTGCGTGTGTGTGTGTGTGTGTGTGTGTGTGTGTCTGTGTGTCTGTGTGTGTGTGTGTGTGTGTGAGCTATGCAAGAAAATCGCGGCTCTAAAACTCAAGCGTTTTGTCGTTCAGAAATCCGGCCAAGGATAGCGCGTAACGTCACCTGGTCCGTCGTTTAGCAAGCGTCTAGACAGAGTGCTAATTTAGCCAGGTTTAAAAACTGTACAGATCTTTTATTAGTACTAAACTGAAACCGTTGCTGGCTAGCTAGCTCAGCCCTAACACGTGCCCTCTCAGTTCATCTCGGCCGCCGACTTCGTCAGCAACTTATATACCGGATGCCATCCGGATGTCTACTTTTCCAGCGCTACGCGGTTGTTATAATAATAATAATAATAATAATGCACTTAATAAAGCACCCTCAGAGAACTCAATCTTTTTCTATGTGCTTTACATTTGCTGCAAAGGGAAACGCAATTGAATTGTGAGTAATATCATGCTTGATAAACAGCATGAATAACATGGTTAGGGGTGACATGCACAGGGTCAGCATGCAACTGTGGTTAGTGGCAGCATACACAGTGTCAGCACGCATAAGCACATGAAGGACGAATCACAGGGACCCACTAAATGCTGTCCTAAATAGGTGTGTTGAGAGCGTATAGGCATTGCTCCAACTGATTGGTCTCCTTTCCTCGCTTGAGGAAAAAATACTGCGAGAGCCGATGCAGCGGCGGCGGCGGCGGCGGCGGCGGCGGCGGCGTATCGCGCTGCTCGAGCGACGCGGCTGAGCTAAGCCGGCCAGATTCGCTCGCTCTGCTTTCGTCTGTACTCGAGGGGGGATGGACCGAGTCGAAGTGGCTGGCGCTTGGTGCTTTCACCGGCGCTCTAGCTCTTGCGCGCGCCCCGCCATCGTCAGCGAGCGTCAATGGGCGCGCCGCCGCACACTCGCATGCCTCAGCCGGCGTTTGGCCAGCGCCGGCTCGCGGACGGACGCAGCTATCGCGAGCTGGCGTCGTCTCGACTTACTGGCTTAATTGGCGAACGCCACCGCCAACGCCGACCCCGGCGGTTGCCGGTGGGTGGTTAGAAACCGCTCGCCGGCCGCAGGAGATAGCGACGGCAGCCAATGCGGATTCTTGGCGGCCCGGGCTTTCGGCGAGAGATCTTTTCTCTCGCTCGCTCTCTATTTTTTTAATTGTCCTTTCGTTGCAAACCCGTCGCCGCTCTGTTTTCGACACGAAGAACGCGACGTTCCTGTTTTTTTTCTTACTGCCCGCAGCCTAGCCGGTGGCTATTTAGGTCGTGTTCGTAAGCCAATATATTGCATTACTTTGCCCAAACACCGGGTAACTGGAGGACATTACTTGAAGGCTCGAAGGCAGCTCGCGATTTGAGTTCTACTCGCTCTGTCGCGGCTACGCTTCCGAGAGCTGGGCAGACTTGCGATGCGTACGAGCGAGCAGCCTTCCCGGAAGGAAGCGGAGCGGAGGGCCACTCGCGCCATCTGACTAGCTGCACCGCAGTCCCTCCGGATGCAGCTCGAGAGCGAGCGCGGAGCGCTCCGCGAGTGCGGTGCGCCGGCCATTCGCGGAGCGTGCGACAGTGCGCGCTTCTGCCCGCGGCTGCGCCACTGGCGCCTTTGCGCGGCCGCAGCGGCGCCAGCGCGTGCGCGCGTGAGGCTTCCGCCTACGTCGCGGCGCCAAGTACGTCGGCGTGGCGAGATGCCGGGGCCGGCGGAAGCAAGCGCGGCCGCCAATGTCTCCTCCGTCAATGGTACCCGTTTGTGCCTTCGAGTAATCCACTCGAGCACAGGGCGCCTTTCGCGGCCGAGGGCGAAGTCGGGTTTGAGCAAAGGAGGCTCCCGACCGCGACCATCCTTCGGCCTTCTAGGTCAAAAGGGGGAAGGAGGGCCTGGCCCTTCGTTAGCCTCCGTTCCGCGGGGAGGGAGGGGGCCGGCCACATTCCCTGCGCGAGTGAATAGGAGCGCCACAGGTCGCGAAGGGTCGCGGCCAGCGTCGGCGCGCGCGTCGAGGTTCGAGTCTGTTCGCAGACCGGGGCGCAGAAACCCGGGCAGCTCCGCGTATGCCCATTTCCCCTCCTCCCCCCCCCCACTCGCGCGCGCGCACGAAAACAGCGGTGCTGCGATTGGCCGGTCATCTCGCGCGCGCGCGACTGTCGGTGACTATTACGACGTAGAGCGGGCGGCCGGCTGCTGAAACGCGGCGAACGGCGAGCGCTCCTCGTTCGGCGGAGGCATTCGGCTCGTTACCGCTCGAAAACAGGACGAAGGGGCGGCGGAGGAAACGAGCGACTCGGCTAGCGACTCGAGCGAGCGCGCAGTCGCGTCGGCCTCGATCGAGGCCGGCCAGCTACCGCGAGCACGGCCAGCCTCGGTTTCGCCTCCTCGAGCGAATTTTCGAGCAGCGGCGAATGCGCGATTCGTCGCCGCGCGAGCTAGAGCTTCGCGTCAGGTCAGGTTGCCGGACGCGCGAGCGCGCGTCGCGTAGCGCTGCGTACGAGTACGCAGCGCTACGCCGCCACCCTCCGTCGCCATCGCTGCTCGGGCGGCGTTGTCCTCGCTGCGGCGCCGCTCGGCGTAGTTAGTAGCCGCTCGCGGCGTACTAGCGGCTCGCGCTGAAGCCGCGGCGGTCGAGGTTTTCGGCTGGTGAGCTATCCTGTCGACTCGAAACAGCGCTTAGCACGAACGTCGCTGCGATGAACGGGTAAGGGCGGCGGCGTCGGCGGCGTCGGCGGCGTCGGCGGCGTCGGCAGCAGTGGATCGTGCGCCGCAGCCGCGGTCATCGAAGCCAACCGCGGCTGCTGCCCAGCGCCGGCTCCAATCCAAGTTGGGGGGGGCGGGGCAAGCGGATGGCGCGAATGCGATGGCGTGACCGAGGACGGCGATGGCGCCGCCGCGATGGGCGCGCGCGTGCACACACGCCAGCTGAACCCAGTGCGGAGTCGTAATTATCTGCCCAGAATAGCTCGCCGAGGCCGCCAGTCAGCCCGCTCGTCCACCCTTCTGTCCGCCCGTCCATCCAGCTTTTACAACTAGATGCACCGGCAACGGATTGATAAGCTAGCCGCCGGCAGAGAGACTAGTTTGTCAGGCTGCGCCGCCCCCTCCACCCCCGCGCTCGCGCGCGCCGCGCGCCCATTGTCGCGCGACTTGGCTCGCCTGCGGCCGCCGCTGCCGCCGCGCCGTAGCTGACCTGGGTCAAGCGCGCTCTCGAGACCCGTTCAGAATGCGCAATCGAGCGAATCGTTGGATGGCAGAGGGGGGCCTGGCTGATGGCGTCGAGCGGGCTCCGCAAGCTCGTTGTAGATTCTTTCCGGTTGCTCTCCATTGCCAGCCTGGCTGTGGCATCTGGCGGCTCTAATGCTGCCCGAACTACCGCCCTGCCCTACCCTGCCCTGCCCTGTCCACCCACCCCAGCACTCGGCTGCTGCGTGCGGCTGCACCCGCAGTTGCCCGGTTGTCACATAGAGACGACCGCGGTGTAGCCGCGTGTATACGATCAGTTCGGCTTCTTTCCAGCTCGTGACCTGCTTGTGTCCTACTCGTGACCTGCTTGTGTCCTGCTTCGGTCTTCCTGCTTGTAGGAAGTTTTCGCGGCGAGATTTCCTTTAGTCTCGCTTCCTCGTTGCACCGCCACCAGAGTGATGGTGGGACGGGACAATCACCTTACACACACACACACACACACACACACACACACACACACACACACACACACACACACACACACACACACACACACACACACACACACACACACACACACACACACACACACATATATATATGTGTTAAAGCTCCTGCGATGACCCGCCGTCGCCTCATGATCTGATTCCTCTATCAGGAGATCGATGTGTCTCACAAACAGGGACTCTGGCGAAACTCATCAGCGATTTCGCATGCCAAATCGCCCCCCCCCGAGCTTTTCAAATCGTTGAAGACGGCGCGCCCTTGACGGCGCCAACGATTGGCCGTTCGTTCGATCTCGCTTCATTCTTGGCCAAGACGTAGAACCTTGCTGAGCTTCTGAGTCTTCGCTCAGTCTTCCATAAGTCTTGGACCGCTGCCGGTCTTGTTGACGTATGCGCCAAAGATTGAAGTAAAACTGAAGCTGGACGGAAGCAAATGTGTAAATGCCACTTTCTGGGTCCGGAAATGCTGGCAAGTGGAGTGGCTGCCGAAACTGCTGATTACGGTCCATTACATCGCAGATTGCGGGTCCACCCTACCCTCCCCTACCCCCCCCCCTCAATCGGAGAGCGAGAAAGAAGAGGCGTGTCGGCGCAGCTTGGCCTGCTGCGCCTCAGAATCCGGCGGCTGCGGTAGGACCAGTTGGGGGGGATTAGGCAGGTGTGCAGAGAGGCTCGCCCACTCGCGGACCACTCCAGACCCGACTGCCTGCCGATCCACTTGGCATGGCCGCGGCGGCGGCGGTTTCTAAGTCTCGCGGTGCGCCAGCGGCTAGGTGCTATCGCGAGTTGATTTTCGAGGGGGGATGCCCGAGATTCGGTGGTCTGAACGTAGCCAGACGCCATTCAGCTAGTCTAATTTAAGAGCAGCCAGCTTTACTTCCCTTACCGCAGCCCAAGGGCGCACGCGGCCCGCGGCGTCTGGCGTCGCGTCGCGCTAAAGCTTCGCGCGAGAATCGAGATTTGTCTGAAGACCCACATAGGAGCTAAGCTCGCTCGAAAAGCCCACACCATTGGTTTAGTATTAGGCGGACGCAGATTTGGCTAACAGACTAACCTCTCACTGTTGCTTACAAAAACTGACCGGAAATTGATGTCTGCTGCACCCTCTAGTAGCCACAGAAGCTAGGTGAAATTTGAATCGAGAGGGATCGACATCCACGAGATATTGGTATGTGATATTGAAAACAATGGCTGCGTATAGTAAATGCGACCAACTTTTTGCCGGAAGTATAGAGCAACTACTCTTAGTCTCTATAACTACTATCAGCCCATTCATGGTCCCTATAGCTACTCGTACAGGTGCTGGTGAGTGTAGGGGTCTCAGGACGACCGGAATAGAAACCCACACAGCGTAAATACCACGAGCATATTACTGATCGCTTTTATAATAATAGATCGCTTTATAAATATCGCAAAAACTGAAAAAGGTGGAAAAATATCGCAAAAACTGATCGCTTTTATTTCTTTAGATGCTGCAGAGGAGCCGCTGAGTCTCATGAGTAGTAACCACATCAAGTCCATACTGATCTACTGCGAGCACTGCCAGTCATTATTAGTTATTATTATTATCATAATTTCTTTGTTCGTCAGATAACTAACATAAAAACTGCCTCTACAAGACCGCAGTACCCAACCGCTTAACTATATCAAACAATTGGGCTCATCAAGAAAGAACCTTTTTATCACAGCCTTTAGTGGGTCCGTGTGATTCGTTCTTTGTTTGCTTATGTTTGCTGACATTGCATGCTGCCACAAACCATATTTGCATGCTGACCCTGTGCATGTCACTTCTAACCACGTTATGCTTGTTGTCATTGAGCATTTTTTTCTACCACTAACCATTCGACCTTGCTTCCTTTGCAACTTAGCAAAGTGCCTAGAAGGAGATTAAGTTCTCTGAGAGTGCTACACAACTGTTTTATTATTTTATTATTACTACAATTGACTTAAGCTTCATCTACAGGAAAATGGACTCGACAACACCACATTTCCGGTGACCGGCTCTCCACGTTTCCTCGAACGAGCTACAGAAAACGTACTGGCCGATTCGCTCGGACATGAGGCTTTCTAGTTTCTGACGACTGGTGAATTGGTGTAAGGACATCAAATGTGAGATATTGTGCTGCGATCCAAGTGCGATTGTCAGCAGTAGGTGCTGCAAGGGAGCAGAGACAGTCCGAAAGGCAGTAAGGCAGGAGGAAATAGACTAGCATAGGTATGGCTTTGTGTAGCCTAAACAAAATGAATTACTAGATAGTGCATAAAGATTAAGTCATTAAGAGAGAGGGACAGTGTGAGTATACATTTTAAAACGAAGGTTGAATGATGAGTACCAAGAAAAGTTATCTGGGGTACCCGATACGTTAAAGGCTCACAGGACGTCCGTAGGCCATTGACGTCTACGCTCGAAATATTCTACTGTGATAAGATCTAAACCGTTGCAGCGTAATGCTAGTGAGCACCAGCGAAAAACGCACCTATTTAGGACAGCATTTAGTGGGTCCCTGCGATTCGTCCCTTATGTGCTTATGCGTGCTGACACTGTGCATGCTGCCGCGAAACACTCTTGCATACTGACTCTGTGCATTTCACCCCTAACCATGTTATTCATGTTGTTTATCAAACACGATACCACTCACCATTCGATCGCGTTCCCTTTGCAGCAAATGTAAAGCGCCCAGAAAGAGGTTGCGTTCTCTGGAGGCGCTTTATCACGTTATTTTTATTATAACGACAAGCGCTCAAGAAGAATTAGTTAATCAATCGTATCAAACGCTGCATAGGATCAAGCAGGATTAGTTAATCGATCGGATCAAACGCTGCATCAAGGATCAAGCAGGATTAGTTAATCGATCGGATCAAACGCTGCATCAAGGATCAAGCAGGATTAGTTAATCGATCGGATCAAACGCTGCATCAAGGATCAAGAAGAAAAAAACCAGAGCCAATCTGCTCAAGTCAACTGTGCGCTGTGAGTTTCGTTATAACTTTTGCAATGATGCTGACTCTGTAGAGTGACTCGCTTTTTCAACTTGTCTGAAACTTTCTCTCTCGGTTGGAAGCTTTGGTAAAAGAGTCTAGCCATTCTAACACCTTTGATTCTATCGCCGCTAATAGAAAAAAGGCAAAACGAAGATTATGTGGAAGCTGCGCAAGTTTTCGTGGCTTAGTGTCGACTTCTTAATGAGCTTTTTGAAGAACGAGGTTCAAGATCTGAGGCTAAGAACGTATTTTAAGTTAGCTATGCAGGGCAGTAGAAAACCGAGGCATCTCAGAAGGAGAGCAGTAGGTCTGAAGTCTGTGGAGCTATCGGCGATGGACTTCAAGATAAGGTTAGAAGAGACGGGCTTAAAGTCGGACATCGAGATAAAATAAGGTACAGAGAGTGATGACTCCAGTGAGAATGTAACCTTGACGGTGAAGTCACTGTTCTTCTCTGTCTTGCGCACAATAAAGCTAGAAAAAGGATCTGCAACATCGCTCACAGGGAACTGACCCGGGGATGTTGAAGAAATCTCAGTATTTTTAGTATGTGCATCTGTGCTTCCCGCTATAAATTGGACTTGTCCATGGATTGTAGCATGGATTTCTATGACCTGCAATAGTCCTTACATATAAGTCGATGGACAGTCAACCAATATCTTTTTTACGCTCTTTCAAGGTTGTGCCAAGTAGTCCGAGCTAGTTCAACATCGGCAGTACACGCAGTAGGGTATCTGGAGAATGATGTTAGGTGTAAATAGTCAAACAAGCGAATTCATCCGGAACATTGGCTAGCACTGCATTGCAGCAGAATTCGCTCTTCTATATAGTGATGCCGTAAGGCAGCCATCATCAAGCGCTCGTAGTTTGGGTGTCCTCCTTAAAATTGCTACTTGACGGTTAAAAGTTTTGAACGTTTAAAGGCTTGATTCAGAAGATTACCTCAACCATTGGTTTTTGTTTTCGTCAAATATCCGTGATTATTGGATATCTCTTTTTTTGGCTGGCTAAAGATCTTGCAAACTCCCTGGCTCTGCCTGGATTGGGCTATTGTAATTCATTATCGGCAGTCTACCAAAAAATCCAGTGTGCTGCCCCCTGGTTTGGCTTAGAAGTTAAGGTGCTCGCCCTTGACGACGAAGGTCTTGGGCTCGAGCTCTTCGGCACATGTGAAGCACCTGAATAGAGATTAAGTTCTCTCAGGGCGCTATATTATATAATTGATGATGAATATTGAAACATGTACTTGCTACATTGGTTAGATTATGACAGTTTTTGAGATTGTTAGTGGTTCCTAAATTATAAGCGTTACTAGCCTGAAATATCACAATCCATGGTTTAGACCATACTTATTGGACATCTGTTTTGATAGTGATGATCAGTCAGCTGTAACCTGGATTTCGAACCAGTGCATTTTACGCTGTGCCTGGTTCTGTACACACGTGCTTTTCTATAGCTAGTAGTAAGACTGATCTACATTAACGACACAAACTTGTTATATAAGGTGCTGACGCTATTGATGGCTGCCGCCTCGCTCTGATACCGTCGATATATTTCCGCATATGTAGGCAGCGTTCACTACTAGTTAACTGTGTTTCGAGGCACCAGCTCCACCTTTTTTAGTCACGCTACCATGAGGAATAGTACTTGTTACGTTCGCAGTGTTTCGAGGCGAATGACTTTTGCTCAGATACCGCTGCAGAGCGTTTGTAACACAGATCACGATACTCAGTGTCAGGTCATTGCTGACCGCCCTTAGCAGCCATCTTGGGATAGTCTCACTTCATGTGGCAATACTAGTGAAAATTGCGCCTGAACATGGCTCTGATCTTGACCGGATGAGTGCACGTACCAACCGTGGTATCGAATGCCCGAAACCTCGAGTTGCTACTTGTTCTATCAAGAATGCCACCCAAAGCAATTTTGCGAGTAAGGGCTTCCAGCTCTCGACTAACACTTAGGTTTGCCATTAACTGGTAAGTTTGTTGTACTTTAATTCAATTTGAGAAAGTTTTCTGCCATGCAACAGCGAATTTCGTCAAAATGTGTGGCAAGGGAATTTGGATTTCAGGTGTAAGTCGTCAAAGGCGAGCACCTTAATCCCTGGGCCAAACAAAACAAGATGTTATTGGACACTCCTCGTGACGAGCGAGAGCAATGAGCTGTAGGTCGCTCGTAGGATTCCTTCAGACCCACTGACGTCGATCGTTGGCGGATGTCTTGCATCGTTCTGCTCGAGTACCTGCGCAAGTACTAGAATTCCAATCCTCTTCAGGGCCCCGACGCCACGACGATGAGTTCTCATAATCGATCTCTCGATGAGTGGTTCGCGAATGTCGTCTCAGATGACGAATTCCTCGCCCATACGGCTGCTTCATCTTGCGATATCCACCGCAGCCGTTTCCCCGCGTTCTTTTCAATCGCTCGTGGGGAAAGCAAGTTTGGATAGCAACGGTTCCGCTACGGCGTCGCCTGAACGAGAGTGATAGCGGAGACAGCTCGGTCGCTCGCGAGGCAGCGCGGGCGCGCGACCCCGGTAGCGCTCTCTTGCGCTCGCTCGCCGGCTAGCAGGTTGCAGCGCCGCGGCTGCTGCTGGTCCCGGCGAAGGTCTTGCGGGCAAGAGACGCACTCGGCTCTCTCAGCGTTTCGCCTGGAGGAAGGTTGTCCAGCGCGCGCCGCCGGCGGGACGCGGCATTCCCCCGTTATTCTTTTGAGAGTTCGAATTTCAATCCGATTCGACAGTTTCTTACATGGATGCATATCGATGCTCGTCAGGCCTTCAAGCTTCTAGCTGCTTGCGACAACACCGTGCTCCGCCACCAGTTTTGTCTTCGCCGCAGGGCACTCTCTGCACGCGCGCACGTATACTCATACAAAGGCGCGCGTCCACCGGCGAAAAAAGCGCACGAGCGCGCGCGAGCGCTCACTCACAAACTGCACGCCTATTTGTCAGTCGCCGCTCGCTGCCGGAGCGATCCTGCAAACGCTATCGCGTTGATCGTACGCGCGCGGCGGCCGGATGTGACAGAATAGCGGTTGCAGCCGGCGAGCGCCGGCTGAGGTGAGCCGACTGGCGTCGGCAGGAGCGCCCGTCGGTCGCGCGTCGCGGAGGAAGTACTCAGCTTATCACCGCTAGGTGCAGCGGCGCGAGGCGGTTCAATTTAGCTCTATTGAAACTGCTCCCCCATTACCGCCGATAGCCCTCGGTAAACGCCAGTCAAGCGGACTGCAGGCATTTCTTTATCTTAATTCCGGACGTTAGCTGTCGTTAATTGGCAACGGCTACCGCAGAAGCAGTCCGGCAAATAAAACTTAATACATACCGGGGCCGGGCCGACCATTGTCGGCCCGACTGCGACACACTCTGCGACCGAATGCAGATAAGGCGCGACTGGCTCGGGGAGGAAGCCGGGAGGGGGTCGGTGGCTGCGAGGAGACGTCGCTCGATTGAAGGCAGCCGAAGCAAAGCAAGTCGGCGGTGGCGGTGCATTGACCGCGCGCAGGACGCCTCGCTGTGCCGCCCGCAGTGCGCATACAGCGAGCGCCGCGGGATGCTGCCACGGACGGAGCGCGGCCGCCAGCGCTCAGAGAGAAGCCGCGCTCGGGCCGTGCGAGCCGCGGCAGCGGCCGGGGGCGGGGACTGCGCCGCGGCGGCTCGCCGAGCAGAGCGCCGAGCGGACGAATGGCAGATCGCGCGGCGGCGATTGTTCATAGCAAGGGGCATACGCGTCTGACGCGCCGGCGGCGCTGCCTTGCGTCAGCTCTTCGCAGGAAATGGACGTTCATTTATTGAAGCCAGTGCACGTCGTTAAATCGGCGTCAGTTTAAACCGACGGCAATCGCAAGGGCAATGAAGCGCGCATTCGAACGGCGTTTCGACCGCTTCTGTTGGCGGGGCCCCATGCCGCCAGGCGAGAGGCGCGCCTGCAGCCTCTCCGAACGTGCGAGCAGACGGCGTGCAGACGCCCGAAAACCAGCTGAGACTATTCTCACTGCGTCAACGAACGGGGGGGGGGCACGGATGCTGCGTACGTTTTCGCGGTGGGTGCCCGCCCCAGGCTCGGGCTCGGGGGATTGCTAGTAGTTTGGCTTTTGATAAGCCGTCGTTTTTCGGAAGCTTTGGGCAGCTTTCGACACTTACGACTAGAGCCGAGGCCGACAGACTCGGACGCTGCGGTCGTGACGTTTGCGCGTTGCCGAATGCATCCCGTCCCATCCTGCCTTCTGCTGTCGCCCCAGGCGATCAGAGAATGCCAGAGGTCCAAAGCGAAAACGCGGCGCGATCGGTCAGCTGCAAAAGTGATAGAGACTTCGAGGCATATCGCGGCACCAGGAGGCGTCCGATCGCCGCCGCTCGCCTCGCAGCTATTTCGTCTCGAGGGACCGCCATTTTAAGCTGGCGTCTTCGTGGTCCTGCCAGGGCGTTGGAGTAGCGTAAGGGACAGGGCGTACGGTGGGTGCATTGCGCGGCTTGCTGGAATGAAGGCGTATCTCTCTCACGCGCACAGCGGGCCGCTCCAGGGGCAGCCGAGTGTACCTTTCCGCGAAGGCAACGGAAGCGCAGCGGCCGGCTCGTCTGACACCAGGGGGCGCGCTCAGACGACCGAGCTCGCACCCGTCTGCCTGTCGCTGGTGAGCCGCCACCGCAGCTGTCGATTGAGGCTCGGCTGGCAGCTGGCAAGTTGATGCCAATTCCACACGAGCCTTCCTTTGCTAGCTAAGAGCGTCGTAAAATTAGCGGACATAAAAAGAGCTGCAGCTGTTTGATGCTGCGATTCGTCAGCTCTGCTGACAGGCGACCCAGATGGCGAATGAACCCGAAAATACGTACCTGTTGTGTATGCCCTGGAGTGGGGAGAGGCAAAGCGGCTGGATAGAGAGAGAGAGAGAGAGAGAGAGAGAGAGAGAGAGAGAGAGAGAGAGAGAGAGAGAGAGAGAGAGAGAGAGAGAGAGAGAGAGAGAGAGAGAGAGAGAGAGAGAGAGAGAGAGAGAGAGAGAGAGAGAGAGGGGGAGACATACAGCGAGGGAAGAAGGCGGTGGGCGACCCAAAAGCGACAGCTACACCTGTAGCTTTCGCTTTTGGGTTGCTTCCGAGAACGTCTCCTGCTCAAAAGACGAGTGGTGACTACCCGATCACTACCGCGCTTTCGGTAGGAGCTCGTATGCTGGGAACGAGGTTCGGGTGCTGGTGGGAGCTCACCTTGGGCTCGAAACTTCAACAAATTTCCTCAGAGCAGGCTTAACAAATTTTGTTGTACATGCGCCTCGAAGGATTGTTGGATGGATGCGTACGTTGAGAGTCGTTTTCTTGAGGGGGAAGGGTAATAACAATAATAATAATAATAATGGCACTAATAATAATAATGAACCTTTATATACCTCCCTGAGGGAACAAAATCTCTTTTTAGGCACCTTAAAAATGCTGACAGCGAAGTGTCTTATCGATAGCGCGAACAGTAGTTTCAGTATAAATAAGCCCACAAAGGACAACTCAAGTGGACGATGCAAATGCTGCGAGGAGGTGCGTTATTAGCTCGCTTTCTTTTGAATGTTGGAGTCGATGAATGCCGTGATGTCAGTCAGTAGTGAGTTCGAGGCTTTGACGACGTACGAACTGAAAGCATGGCTTCCAAAGGATTTATGATTGGTAGGAGGCGAAACTGAACGAATTGAGTTAGAAGAGCGAGTGGTACCATGCGAACCCTGAAAAAGGAGTGTCTGAAAGGTCGGCTCGAGCAAGACGAACAAGGCTGAGAATTAAGAGAGAGGACATCGCATTCGAAATGTTGGTTTACGGGGAGCAAGTCCAGGTCGGTAAGCAATGGTAAATTACGGCAGATGCGGCGTCCCAGACATACATGCCTAGCTGCAATATTGCAGGATGTTTTCGAAATCGCAAGAGTATTTTAAGTCAGGCCAAAGAAGTAATAATTTAAAAATAATAAAAATAATAGTAATACTACATTTTTCTAGCGCCCTCAGAGAACTCAATCTCTTTCTAGGTACTTTACATTTGTTGCAAAGGAAGGATGATATAATGGTTAGCAGTAGCATGCTTCATGAACAAACATAACATGGTTAGACGCACGGGTTCAGCATGCAAATATGGTTAGTGGCAGCATGCACGGTGTCAGCACACATAAAAAACACTACGGACGAATCACATGGACACACTAAATGCTCTCACAAATAGATGCACTTATAGTTTCTTTTTGAATGTGGTCAATTCAGGGGATGTCACAGAAGTCGGGAGTGAGTTTCAGGCTTTAGGGGGATACGAACTAAAGGCACGATCTCCAAAGGATTTGAGGTTTGTACGAGGTACAGGTAAACTTTTAGATACCAAAAAGCGGGTGGTACGATGCTTGGCCTGGTGGGGAAGTAGATCTAATAGGTAGGCTGGAGCCAAAGAATAAATGGACCTAAAAGTGAGTGACAAAACCTTGGAGTCAATGAGTTGCTTGACTGGGAGCCAGTGCAGGTCGGCGAGAAGTAGCGTGATGTGGCAACTACGATGCTCACCACAGATAAACACAGCTGCGGAGCTTTGCACCAACTGTAAGCATCTGATTGCACAGGCAGGTAGACCAACAAGCAGTGAGGTACAGAAGTCGAGACAGGATGTCACAAATGCGTGGACCAATTTAGATGTGGTATTCCTATCTAAACAAGCCCGAATTTTAGAAATGCTATGTAGCTGAAAGTAGGCGCACTTGACTACGGAGCAGATCTGGTCGTCTAATGAAAGGTCACCGTGGAACAGAAAATCTAGATTTCGTACAGATTCAACAGGAGATATGCTGGCAGAGCCTATTTTAAGCGTGAAACTTTCCGATTTCTGAATCACATTTGGTTTGCTCCTAACTAGTAAGTTGGTTTTATCATCATTCAATTTAGGAAAGTTTGCTGCCATCCATGTGCGAATGTCATCAATACATGCAGCAATGGAGTTGAGAGAATTCGACGAGCTGGAGGGCTGGGAGGGATCAAAGCAAAGGTACAGCCGAGTGCCGTCTGCATAGAAGTGAGAGCCTATAATAATAATATAATAATATTGCACTTGATAAAGCGCCCTCAGAGAACTTAATCTCTTTCTAGGCGCTTTACATTTGCTGCAAAGTGATACGCAATAGAATAGTAAGTAAAATCATGCTTGAAAAACAAACAAAATGAATAACATGGTTAGGGGTTACATGCACAGGGTCAGCATGCAAATGTGGTTAGTGGCAGCATGAACAGTGTCAGCACGCATAAGCACATTGAGGACGAATCACAAGGACCCACTAAATGCTGTCCTAAATAGGTATGTTTTTAAGTTTCTTTTAAATGTGGTCAGGTCAGGGGATGTTCTGATGCAGATCGGGAGGGAGTTCCAGGCTGTGGGAGCATACGAGCTAAATGCACGGTCTCCAAAGGATTTAAGGTTTGTACGAGGTATTTCTAGACTGTTGGATTCCGAAAAGCGAGTGGTACGATGCTTTGCCTGATGGGGTAGTATATCTGAAAGATAGGCTGGAGCCATAGAATGAAGAGACCTAAAAGTGAGCGACAAAACCTTGAAGTCAATCCGTTGCTTGACTGGTAATCAGTGCAGGTCGGCGAGAAGTGGAGTAATGTGGCAACTGCGACGCTCACGACAGACAAGCCTAGCTGCAGAGTTTTGCACCAGCTGCAATCGCCTGATCGCACATGCTGGTAGGCCAGTAAGCAGTGAGTTGCAGAAGTCGAGACGAGATGTCACGAATGCATGGACCAACTTGGACGTGGTATCCTTATCTAAACAAGCCCGAATTTTAGCAATGTTATGAAGCTGAAAATAGGCTGATTTGACTGTGGAGCTGATGTGGTCGTCTAACGAGAGGTCGCTTTGGAATATGACACCTAGATTTCGAGCTGATGCAACTGGAGATATGCTGGCAGAGCCAATTTTGAAAGTCAGCCTTTCCAATTTCTGAATAACACTAGGTTTGCCCATAACTAGTGAGTTAGTTTTATCATCGTTTAGTTTTAGAAAATTTGCTGCCATCCATGATCGGATGTCATCAATGCATGCAGCAAGTGAGTTGAGAGAATTTGAGGTGCTCGAAGGCTGGGAGGGATCAAAGCAAAGGTACAACTGAGTCATCCGCATAGAAGTGAAAGCCTAGATTGTGCTTGGCAATCACATCAGCGAGAGGGAGAGTATAAACGGTGAAAAGGACCGGACCTAGCACAGAGCCCTGAGGTACTCCATATTTTAGAGGTACTTCAGATGATCTTTGTCTATTCACGTCAACACTCTGGAGTCTCCCACTGAGATAGGACCTGAACCACTGCAGAGCAGTGCCAGTGATGCCCAGGCGAGATGAGAGGCGCTCTAGAAGTACTTTGTGATCGATGGTATCAAAAGCTGCCGAAAGATCGAGCAAAACAAGAAGAGACACTCTAGCCATGTCTGCATTCCTAAGTAGGTCGTTGTATACCCGAAGCAATGCTGACTCTGTGGAGTGATTAGCTCTAAAGCCAGACTGGAACTTACTAGCAAGGTGTGAGGTTTCGATATACGAGTTCAGCTGGTCTGCCACGACCCGTTCCAGTGTCTTTGATAGGAATGGTAGAAGGGAGACTGGGCGGTAGTTGCTTAAGTTCTCTTGGCCTAGATTGTGCATGCCAATCACATCGGCTAGAGGGAACGTACAAACTGTGAAAAGAACGAGACCAAGCACAAAGCCCTGAGGTAACTCATATTTCAGAGTTCCCTTGGATGATCTTTGTTCATTCACATCAATACTTTGGAGTCTCCTACTGGGATAGGACCTGAACCATGGCAATTCACGCCCCGGCTAGATGAGATGCGCTCAAGAAGGACTCAAGGGTTGATAGTATTAAAAACAGCCAAATGATCGAAAAAACAAGCATGGCGACTCTCAATAAGTCTGCATTTCTATGTTGGTCGTTATACACCGGAAGCAATGCGGACTCTATCGAGTGATTAGCTCTAAAACCAGACTGGAGCTTACTACCAAGGCTTGAAGTTTTAATATGTAAGTTCAGCTGGTCTGCCACGACTCGTTCCTGACTTCTCAAGTCCTTTGGAGACCATGCTTTCAGTTCGTATGCTCCCAAAGCCCGAAGCTCACGTCCGACTTGCGCCACGACATCCTCTGACTTGACGACATCTAAAAAGGCTAAAAGCGCACCAGTTTCTCATATCATTTGGTGGGTTCTTGAGACTTGTCCTTTGTGTGCCTATGCATGCTTAAACTGCAAATTTGACTACTAACCATATTTACATGTTGAAATATGCATGTTAACTCTTACCATTTTGTGCTTATTGACATCGTGCATGCTACCACTAATCGTGTGATCACGCTTCCTTTACAGCATACGTAAAGCGCCTAGAGAGTGATTAAGTTTTCTGAGGGCGCTATAAACATGTAAAATAATAATAGTTATTATTATTTTTATTGTTAGTATTATTAAAGAGAGGTCTATCGGGGCCTTTTGGAAGCAGCGCCTCTTTAGTCCACTCCTCTTTAGACTCTCCTTCAGACTCTTTCTCAGGTGAGTCTCTATAGACTCTCCAAGCGAGATACATATTTCTATTCAAACCTAAGGTCTAAATACGCTAGTTTTGCGTTATAGTTGTGGATTTTTGTCCGGTCATGCAAAGCACGCTAGTGCTTCACTGCATATATTTATCATACTTGCTGCATGGCTATAACACGCATTTGGCTGGCTGGCAGTCTCGGTCTAAGCGCTATGCCAGGAGGCGTGTGGCACTGCCTGCTTGGGCGTTCCGACATACAAGGCTAACCAAAAACGTCGGGGGGGGGGAGGCAGTGGGTACTGTGTCTTCGGCAGCTTCGGCAGGCTCGTCAGGACGACGGACGCCAACTATCATTATTCAGAGGGACGCTAAGAAATCTTCCCGTGCGATGATGCGCCTTGCTTTGGCTTGCCGCGTTCATGGTGCGTCTCCAGAGGAGCGAACGTCAGCTCTGACCGCTTTAGACTCGCAAGGTAAAAGCAAAACAAATAGAAACAGAAAAAGTCACTGGTTGTTAGTTGAAAAGCCTCATTCATACGGCGATAGAAGAACCCTCGTGGCTGCTACTCGTCTCGCAGCGAGCAATAAAGGATTGCTCGCTGCAGGACTCGAACCCACGACCCGGATCGCGATGGGGAGAATGCCAATTTCGTCTTAGGGAAGTCTAAAGAGGCTTCCCTACTGTGGCTTTAGTTTACACACACACACACACACACACACACACACACACACACACACACACACACACACCGAGACACGCACACACACACACACACACACACACACACACACACACACACACACACACACACACACACACACACACACACACACACACACACGCGCGAACTCTCAGACACGCACACACACACACGCACACACACACACGCACAGTCTTCCTGGTAGGCCTAAAAGATACATTGAAATTTTGATTATACTACATTGGCATCCGCAGGATAATCCCTTTAAATCCTAAACTGCATGCCATGGTTCAACCTAAATAGGAGGGAACTAGAATTACACCAATGCTTTTAAATTGTAGTAATGTGCATAACATTTAATAATGATCTGGTCACATCGCAGAGTTTTTGTGGAACCGTATCTGTGGTTTCTGCGTGTAGCACTACTAAGAGACTATGAAAGGTCTACTTTCATTCAATTATCGCTAAGTGTTTCACACGCATTAACGCTGCTATGACAAACCTACTTATGGCAAGAAAAAACTGAGGAGCGCTTGTTAGCACTCAATTTGTACTGGACTGTCTGGCAGCTTTCGATAACGGACTACGAGATGTCCTCTGCAAAGTCATGCACCTTACCAGAGTTGCTATCTTTTAAAGGTAGAGGCAGCCAACGGCGATTGTATCAACAGCTCTCGGTCTTGCATAGCAGACAAGCCTACGCCATTGCCTGCATGGCGGTGCCAATTTGTTAACCGTCGATCCTCTGACTTAAGCTGAGTGGATTAGGAAGCTTGGTGAGCAGCGACCCCTTCAATTAAGCTGATTGAAGTAGCCACCTTCGAACTGCAGTCGAAGGAGCAGGAACAGTGATTAACGATGGGTCCCTTGTGACATCACGGAGCAATTGACATCGCTACTAACGTACTGTAGCTGCTCTTGAATTTAAGCCCTTCGCCATAAACGCTGTGCTGGTGACAGATGCTACTCCCTGTGCTACATGCCAGACACATACTTGTAGAGCTAGGCCCTCAGAGCTATGCTAACGAGTCGTATGTGCAGCACCGATGCACGCAGGTATGGCGACAATAGCAGAGCTAGGCAACAATCATGAACGCCCATATCTCCAAATAGCAAGTCCGTGTCGCTTGAGTAGCACCTTGCACTCGAAAGCCACGGCGAGGCGCTTTGTACAACCTTAGCGAACAACTCACCATCTCGATGCCTGACGGACAACTAGCTGACCGTCAAGCTAAAATGTAATTAATACATTTTAAGCCTTAAATGTGAACATATCTGGCTTACGTGCTTATCATTAAAGAACCACTAACATGCTCGTCCACTAACATAATCTTACTGATTTAGCATGCACACATTACAGTATGTAATGTACACGTTTCAGAATGTTTATTATGCCATGTACCCATCTTCCCGTGGGCGAAACGAACGGCAGCGAGGAACACAGCGAGGAACACTGATTCTCCGCGGATTCTCCAGACTAGTCGATTCCGAAGTTTCAGACCGCATATTTCGTAACCAACTGAAAATTTCGGTCATCTACGCTGCGGGAAATGATAATGCGATAATAATAATTTTATTATAGCGCCTTCGGAGAACTCAATATATTTCTGAAAAACTGCACGTTTTCTGCAAAGGAAGCGTAATCGAATGGCTAGTGGTAACGTGCTCAATGACAATAAGCATAAAATGGTTAGAGGTGACATGCACAGGGTCAGCATGCAAATATGGTTAGTAGCAGCACGCATAAGCGAACAAAGAACTAACCACACGGACCCACTAAATGCTGCGATAAATTGATGCGCTTTTATCTTCTTTTTAAATGTGGTCAAGTCAGGGGATATCGTGACGCCAGTCGGAAGTGAGCTACAGGCTGTGGGAGCGTACGAACTCAAGGCGCGGTCGCCAAAGGATTCGAGGTTCGCACGAGGTATACGCTAACGGTTAGATTCCGAAAAGCGGGAGCTGATAATACCCATCGTCCCTGAGGAGTTTCGCGGGACGAGTTTTTACGCTTCGCACGCTTCGGGCGCTTGTGGAAAGGTCGGGGATATCTCGCTAGTTTATCGCACTGTTTTCGGAGCTTGTTGCACCTACTTGTTCATCGGACAAAATGGCTGTGAAATGTGCCAGCGTTGTTGTAAGAAAAGTACCCTTTTAGGACAATTCCCCTTTTAGGACAATTCCCCTTTTAGGACACCTCATGTTCACTACGTTCACATTCGATGTCCTGAAAAGGAAATTGTCCTAAAAAGGAAACTGTCCTAAAAGTGTACTTTTCCTCCAACACTAAAGATTTTGTCCTATTATTTTTATATCTTTTTTCTGCTAATGTCTAGCATTCTATCAACAATGCCTCTGGCATAATTTTTTATCTTATTCAAACTTGATGGATTGTTTACTTTATCTTTTAAGAAATCAGTTGCAAATGAATCGTTTAACATTCCGCCAATACCTAAACCCAATTTTGCCTTTGCTGCCATAATAGCTGCCACTGTTTTAGCGTCTTCCCTAACATAAGCAGGCTGCTTAGGATCAAGAGCAATACGGGCAGCACTTTCAGCAAGAACAAGGTCTGATAGATTCCGTATTTCTGTTCTTCTTGGTTCTGGCATTCCACCAGTCTCTGTATATGTATGGTCGTGGATAAGTGCACGATTATCAAGATCATTAACGCCTTGGTAGCCCTATTCCATCCTTTGAGCGAATTTAGTTCCCGGACCCGCATAACTATATATATTAGTATTATTGAAATTTCCACCAGGAACATTTTCAGATTGAACGCCGTGTGGTAGTTTTAAGTGAAATTCTCTTCCTCCAGATATCTTATTTATTATATCTACAATACCAGAACCATGCTTTCTATTTGCCTTTAACTGTTTAAGACTAAAATTCAATTGCATTCCTACTCCTTTAGCCTTATACTTTTCTATTCTTCTTTTTTGAGTATCTGTTACAAGAATAGATTTAGTACCGCTTAAATCAGCATGTTTTAATCTTATGGAAATCGATTCCTTAGATTTAAGAATTAGATCAATTTGGTGATCGGATAGATCAAGTTTGACTTCACTATACATTCTATATAAACTAAAATTATATTAAACATTTATAAAACTATGTAT
>WPIO01000002.1:657500-697500 GCA_009760855.2 Cristatella mucedo
CACCAGTTTATTCTTCCTACACACGGAGCAGGGCGAAGCACAACTCTCCTCGCCCCTCTCGCCAACCGGAGTCCCCTGACTTTCTTGTCAAAACAAACACTAATAGCACGTCCGAGCTGCTTACCACATCGAGTGTCACAGCCCACTCGTACAGCGATCAGGGGCAGTGTCATCAATTAAATAAAACCACAGAAACTATCGCCCAGTTTCCCTTCTTCCTTTCTTGTCAAAGATTCTTGAAAAAATTGTTGGTAAGCAGCTGGTTGAACATATTGAAAATAATGGAATGTCAGAAACATTTAGATCAGGATTCAAGAGGCAGCACTCCACTGAGACTGCTCTCCTCCGTGTTAACAATGACATTCTACGTGGCAACTATGACGGGACTGTCACTGCCCTAGCTCTGCTAGATCTATCAGCTGCCTTCGACACCATTGATCACGATGTTCTACTTGAACGATCGAGAACAACTATCGGTCTGGCAGACGATCCACTGGCGTGGTTTAAATCGTACTTGTCTGAACGTGTTCAATCCATGTCATGTAGGGGTCAGGTCTCACACACGAGACGGGTCACCTGTGGAGTCCCTCAAGGGTCTGTACTCGGTCTCTTGCTGTTCTCCATTTATACTCAACCTCTGGGAAAAGTGATTAAGGCCCATGGAATAGGATATCACTTTTATGCTGACGATACCAAGCTTTATTTGTCATTCAAACCGTCGGAGTACACTTATCACTTCTATGCTGACGATACTCAGTTGTATTTGTCATTTAAACCGTCGGAATCTGCTGCAGCATCTGAGAAACTGAATGCTTACCTGGCCGACATTCGATCCTGGATGTCGGAAAACTTATTGAAATTAAACGATGATAAAACCAAACTGCTGCTCATTAGACACCCTAAGCGTGTGGCTGAATTAAAAGGCTTTGCTCTTTTAATAGGTGATGCTGTTGTGCGACCATCACAGCGTGCTCGGAATTTAGGTGTCGTTTTCGAAAGTTGCCTCAATTTTAGAAGCTTCATTCAAAAGACTGCTTCTACAGCTTGCCATCACGTCCGATCCCTATCCAAGATTAGGAGCTGTCTTCCACAGTGGCTTGCAAAAGATTTAACTAGCTCCTTGGTTCTGTCACGGCTTGATTATTGTAATTCCCTTTTAGCTGGGCTACCAAAGAAAGCGACTAGGCCACTGCAGCTGACTATGAATATGGCTGCAAGGCTGGTCTTCAAGTCCCAGTGGTTTGAGCACGTGTCTGCTTTGCTAAAAGAGCTAGGATGGATGCCGATTGGGCAATAGATACAGAGCAAAATTCTTACCCTGACCCACAAGACCCGCCCCGGCTTAGCTCCTACGTACCTAGCTGAACTGCTGCACCAGTTTCAGCCTGTTCGCGCCCTCAGGTCCTGTGTGGACAATAAATTAGCTGTTCCATTCCTTCGCTTAAAGACCGTTGGCGACAGAAGCTTTAGCTCTGCAGGTCCTAGAATGTGGAACTCGCCTCCACAATTCTTACGCAACGACAACTACTCTTCTGCTGCCGAGTATGGCTAATCCATTTCAGTGGTCCTGAGCTGCTACTTCCTTGTTAGTCACTACGTCAACTGCTCTCCTGACTCTGCTATGCTTCCCACTTTCTCTTTGTTTCGTGAGACGAAATCAGTTGGCTACCGAACGCGTACCGAAAGGCGCTTAGGCTGTGAGTGGGCTATACAAAACTCTCCTGCGTAACACCCACATAGTCTTTATGACTTTGTGGAGTTCAGACGGAGAAACATTACATTACATCTAGAAATTCAGCTATCGTGTCGTAGAAGTCAAGCCGGTGGCCGCAGACGATGGGCGCAGACGATAGCAGAGTGAGACAGCAATCGACAGCGCCCACACGAGTCCACAAAAGTCCACGTCGTTAGCGAAAAGCTGTCTATTTCAGGGTGAGCGCTTTCTCATGTGAGCACGGCACAAACAGAAGCAAACCTCCGGGCAGCCATAAGCAATTGCGACTATCGTATACATAAGGGTCAGCTTCTTGAAAATCCATTCTTGTATGCCTTAAGATCAGGCAGATATTCTGGAGTACGATAGTGATAGTCCATCAGATCCCCTAACTGAATATACACACATATGCAGACTTTAGGACTGCAGAAAAACGATTGACAGAGAGAGTCAGAACACGGAGTACAATACGCATGCTTTCACTGCATGCGTGTCTGCAGCCGTTACCAGTCGTAACACAACAAATTTTCTGATTGCCGACATAAAGCTACCTCTATTTTCGAGTTAATCAGTGCCAGCAAAAGTATAAATATGCCGGTGGGAGAAGACCACATCATGGCATTTACAAAGCTCTGTTCTCAATAGAATATCCTTAGGTGTAATCTGGTAGACAAGAAAACCATCTGCACCTATTAGTTCATCAAATTGGAGAAAATACGAACAGAAATCGTAGAAACGTGATCATCATAGACTAGATAGCCAGTTTTCCTATCGTCATAAACATGTCAGCCTACGACCATTGCCATATCTGTGAGTCAAATATCGCCAAAACGCGGATCGTCATCGGCCAAGTAACGAGAGTAGGAGGCAACAATCCCATGAATCCTTGGGCAGGCAACACGTCGGCAACACGATTGAATGCATGCAAAGCAGCATCGGACCATCTTTGGAGCACAATTCCATCACCTAGGAAGCTCTTACATCGTCACTCTTGAAACAGGTCGCAACCCGGTGGCATGCTCTACACAGGCAGCAGCCGATACCAGGACTGTCCTCTTGTTCACTATGTGGTCTGAGAGTATATGCAGGCCGGTACCGCTCCTTCCTTAAACAGCTGTCGGGAGCATCACCGGTGGTGCATAGCTGTGGTCCGCCTGTGGTGTGGTTTGGACAGGCCGGTAACCACAGTCAGATGGTGGACTCACCATCGGGGTCGGCCAAAACACAGCCGTGGGCGAGGAGGGGGGATTCAGTGGGGAGAGAGGGCCGAGTGAAGTCGTGCTCCCTCTGCTCTGTAGTAGAATAAACTGTTGGTGTTGGTTCTGTGCTGGTGTTCTTCGTGCAAGGCGTTCTTCGTGCAAGGCGCATCGAAGCACAAGCTATTTCTTGGGATGGAGTCGATGGCATCAATGGTAATGCTAGGCAAAATCGCACCTTATGACGGCAAAACGGACTTCGTCGAGTGGGTACGTCGACTGGACTCCGTGGCCAAGACGAACAAGGTTAAAGATGACGATCTCGCCGCACTCAAGCCCTTGTACTTAACCGGCGGAGCTTTTGCCGCCTATGAAGGGCTGGTGGACAGTGATAAGTGTGACTTTATGAAGGTGAAACGCGCTCCCAGCTCCGCGTTTTCGCCCGATTGCTTCCGCGCGTACGACGAGTTATCAAGCAGAAAACTTCGCGAGGGTGAGTCGCCAGACGTCTACTTGGCCGACCTTGTTCGCTTGGCGTTTATTGTCTTTGCCGCTCAAGCGGGAGGGGGGGCACCCGCGTATCCCCCGGAGTCTTTGCTGAAGTGCGCATTTGTGTCGGGCCTACCCGATGACGTAAAGCGGCAACTTCGAGCAGCGTGCTCGCTTACCAGAGCTGATTTGCCCGTGCTGGTTGAGATGTCGAGGAACTTTGTCTCGTCAAGTGAAGCATGTCTCGCCGGCCGTTTCGAGGATCGACGCGCTCAGACCCGAGGCGCCGTGGTGCAGTCTAGGCCGGACTCGCAAAGGCGGTACACCGACCGGCCTTTTCGCAGCGGGCCGCGCACGCGACTTCGCTGGATCTGCGGCGATCCGAATCATCTAGCTGCTGCGTGTGGTAAAAAGTTCGGCGATCAAAAAAACGAATAAGGGGAACCGTCAACACCTGCGCCAGCGTGTTCCCCTTGACTTCGGCGCGACTGCCCTCCATTGGCGTGATGTTAAATGGCCGGCTCGCTACTGCACTTGTCGACACCGGCTGCTCCCGCACGGTGCTTGCATCAGTGCTGGCCTCCTCTCGTGATCTGCAGCCTGCGAGGGAAGGTATCTTGATGATGAACGGTGACCGCGCTCTCTGTACCTCTAGGTGTAAGGTCAGCTTGTTAATTAGAGGAGTACCACTGGAGGTTAATTGTTTGGTGACCGATATAATTGCTGGCTGGGACATCATCCTTGGGATGGATGTCATAAGAGCGCTAGGCGGCGTCCGCGTAGGGCACGGCGGTGAAGGCCAAGTTGACTTCGGTAATGAGGCTCCAGCGACCCGATGCATCCGCGGCGAAAGAAACAGTGTAACCTGCCCTCACTCACCCCGGCCACCGACGTTTCGCTCGTTGCAAAGGTCGGAAATTCGAGCGAGCTTACAGTCTCCGACAAAGATTTTACTGCAGTATTCCACGATGGCGCGTGGCACGTGCGCTGGAACTGGAAAGAAGGCGTACAGGCCCCCTTGCTGCAGAACCGTGTGTCCTCATATCGCATCCCGGCTGAGGTAGAAGCAGAATATGAACGGGAAGTGGAGGATTGGATAAAGTGTGGTTGGCTTCAACCTTTTCACGGGGAGTGCGGTGGGCTGATTCCCTTGATGGCGGTGGTCCAAAGCAGCAAAGGGAAAGTGAGGCCTGTCCTCGAATATCGCGAGCTCAACCAGTTCGTGTCGAGCCACACGGCTGAAGGGGACGTGTGCAGTAATAAACTTCGTGCATGGCGGCGAATGGGACGAAACGTAAGCGTCGTGGACCAGCGTAAGGCCTATTTGCAAATTCACGTAGACCCATCATTGTGGAAGTACCAGGTGGTTGAATTTCATGGCCGCCGATACTGCCTGACTCGCCTGGGTTTCGGCCTTAACGTTGCACCAAAAATAATGACTGTTATATTAAATAAAGTGTTGTCTATGGATGAGCGGGTCAGATCCGGCACGGATTCGTATGTCGACGACATTTTGGCGAACAATGATATCGTCTCAAACGACCGTGTGATTGAGCTTCTCCGCGAGTACGGACTTGAAGCAAAACCACCTGAAAAGTTAGAGGGTGGTCGTGTCCTAGGCCTCCGCATTGACAGTAAACGCAACGAGCTCGTATGGCGCCGAGATAATGCCATAGGCTCTGTACAGTCAGTGCTGACTCGGCGAGAATTATTTTCTTGGTGTGGGCAACTCGTCGGGCATTTTCCGGTAGCTGGCTGGCTGCGACCTGCTTGCAGTTATCTCAAACGTATAGCCAGCGATCAGGACTGGGACAGCAAAGTACCGAGTGAGGTTCTGGAAATTGCTCACGACGTCCATCGAAGGGTGCTAGCTTCTGATCCGGTGACTGGAGCGTGGCAGGTGTCCAATGTCATCAGTGGAAAATTGTGGTGCGATGCGAGCAGCATCGCTATTGGAACGTGCCTTGAGATTGACGGTAAAGTGGTTGAGGATGCCTCTTGGCTTCGAAAGCCGGACGATACTTCGCATATAAACACCGCCGAGCTAGAAGCCGTCATCAAAGGCCTTAACATCGCTATTGCGTGGGGACTTCAGAAAGTCCAAATCGTGACTGATTCAACTTCGGTGTTTGGTTGGCTGAAGTCATTGATCGATGGGGATGAACCCGTGAGGACGCGCGGCATGGGAGAGGCGATAATTCGACGACGATTGGGCCTACTCCGAGATATTATAACGGAGTGCAATCTGGAGACGACTGTCAGCCTAGTAAGGTCGCCGGAGAACAAAGCGGACCAGCTGACGCGAGTACCGCAAAGGTGGGTGAAGTTCACGACTTACTGTACCGGTGCCGTGGCTCCTGAGGTCAGTTTGACGACTCCCAATATCGACCTCAAGCAATTCCACAATCTGCACCACCTGGGCGTCGACAGGACGCTATACCTGGAGAGGCTATGTCACCCTAATGCGAACATCCGCAGAACCGATGTAGAACGAATTGTTCGTTCCTGTCTTCGCTGCAGATCAGTGGATCCGTCGCCGATTTCGTGGCAGCGAGGCAGTCTTGACGTCACCGAACCCTGGTCTCGTCTTGCGATCGATGTCACGCACTACCGCGATGAGAAATATCTGACGCTGGTGGATTGTGGGCCCAGCAGATTTACGCTATGGCGGCACATTCCTAGCGAAGAGGTGCACCTTATCACCAGAGTGCTGGAGCAAATCTTTTGAGAGAGAGGCCCACCTACGCAGCTTCTGATGGACAACAGCGCCTCGTTCCGATCTGAGGCAGTTCGGCGTCTCTGCGAACGCTGGGGCGTTGAGACCGTCTACCGGTGTGCTTACCGACCGGAAGGCAACGGCATAGTCGAACGCATGCATCGGACTATTAAAGGCATGGCAGCTCGCACCGGCAGAGGAGTACTAGATATGGTGTACTGGTACAATTCGGCGCCGACTGAGGGGATAAAGGGCGAAACCGTGCCTCACAGGCGGTTATTTACATATGAATGGCGGTGCCCGCTCCAGCCAAAGAAGATACAGCACTGCAACGCCCAATCTGCCATTAACTACACAGCGGGGCAAAGGGTTTTTGTGAAACCAGCCGATGCGCGGTGTACGTCAGAATGGCCGGAAGGGATTGTGACCTCGGGGACTCACGGCCTTGGTGTCGAGGTGAACGGAATCCGAAGACATGTGTCGGACGTCAGGTTAGTTCCGGACGCTGAGCCAGTATTACCGGCTCAGCTGCCAGCACCCTCCCAGATAAGAGGCGAAGATGATGAGTATGCTGGGACAGAGGAAAGGGGCGGCCACCAGCTTCGCATGCGGTCGGAACTGCAGCACCCACGTTGGTTCTCCGACTACGTCATGGACTGATCTGTACGTCAGGGGAAAAGAGAGTTTGCTTAAACGATTGTACAGTGCGCTACTCACATTGCAGCTGGCAACTTGTGACCTTAAGGTCAAGGGAGCGTGTGGTCTGAGTATATGCAGGCCGGTACCGCTCCTTCCTTAAACAGCTGTCGGGAGCATCACCGGTGGTGCATAGCTGTGGTCCGCCTGTGGTGTGGTTTGGACAGGCCGGTAACCACAGTCAGATGGTGGACTCACCATCGGGGTCGGCCAAAACAGCCGTGGGCGAGGAGGGGGATTCAGTGGGGAGAGAGGGCCGAGTGAAGTCGTGCTCCCTCTGCTCTGTAGTAGAATAAACTGTTGGTGTTGGTTCTGTGCTGGCGTTCTTCGTGCAAGGCGTTCTTCGTGCAAGGCGCATCGAAGCACACACCACACTGTCAGTCGTGGCCAAGGTACCGGGATACCGGAGACTTAGCATGCTACATTCAGTCAGTTCCCTGCTGTCATGCGAAATTGCAGCGTCTGAGAAATAATTACTTTTGCAACGGACATCAAGATACACAGCAGGCTAACCGCACTATCATGAAAGGTATGCATATAATGGTGAGCCGCAATGGCTCACTAGGTAAGGCGGTTGCTTGTCACGACGTCGGCCCCGAGGTCGTGGGTTCGAATGCTGTGGTGGGCGATCCTGTATCGTCAGTGCAAGCGGTAGTGATAGCCGTCAAAGCTCTTCTGTCGCTTTACAAAAAGAGGCTATTAAATCAGCTTTTTTTTATATAAATGCCACTTAGCTGAGGTTAGATGCATCTTAAAAGATCTAGAACTAGCGATGATTCTGGATTCTCGTGAGTTTGGTTCAACTCTTGTTACATATTGGCTAGATTTTGGTCTCACAATTCCCCATAATTCACACTTTGAGCAGGCGATTTCTCTTTTGAATCCCAAATATTGAAAGAGCAAGCAACTACTTCAGATTGAATAATAATAATACATTTTATATAGTGCCCTTAGAAAACTCTATATCTTTCTCGGCACTTTAAAATTGCTGCAAAGGAAGCACGATCGAATGGTTAGTGGTAGCGTGCTCAATGGCAAAAGCATAACAGATACTTTATTCCCCAATCTACAATCATTTACCACAATCTTGCAATTAATTGCCTTAATCGACAGCAATTAAGAATACCTATATCTTAACTGCCGCTGGGACTTTGTTAAGCTTGGGTGCCGCCCTAAGTATCATAAACTAGTGAGCTGGTTCATCAAGTGCATGCACGCAGCCAACCCTTATGTAGGACCCATGAGCTAGTAGCGGTTCTGATGTTGAGAAAAGTTGTACTCTGGAAATATACGAATATAAAATGTTACAAGTTCTGATGTTACACTTTTGAACCCCTATGGGCTAAAGTATGTAGTAACATCAAATCAGCTTTCTGCAAGCGTTAATATGCGGCCTTCGATGCAATCAAAAACCCTGCTAAGGGATTTTCGCAGTGCTCCACCAACGTATAGGGATGGAATAAATAAATAATGTCCGGGGAGTAAACAATCTTCAAAAGTCTTTCCAAAGTACATTCACCTTACATTTATTGGCACCGTAGTCATTCTATAACGAAAGCAAGCCAACAAAAATGCGCCGACAAAAGTGCCCTGACAAAAGCGCCCTGACAAAAGCACGACTAAAAAACGCCCCAACAAAAGCACGCAATGCTAGCAACCCTTAAAAATGCCCGCATGACAAAAGCGCGTGATTATAATTTTTACCAAGTATGTGATTTAATTGATTTCAGTGGTTTTCTGTCTTCCAAATCAATTGTTATTACACCAAGATGAAACAAATATTAAATTGTACGTATGATGCGGAAATAACAATAGTATGTCCACTTTCGCCAAACAGTAATGCAATTAGTTTTGTCCAGCAGTAGTAATACAAATATTATTACCCTAAAATTAATGATAACTCCGAATTTGAGGTTGCAATGGCTACCCTAAAAAGCTATCATATATTAAAGTTGGCATATCAAACACAGAACCAACTGGTTAAACCTATACTAGTACAGTTCAAAATGTATCCATGAGCAGCAAACAAATTAAATTTGACAATTTTTGCATGGCCTGTG
Organism: Cristatella mucedo; assembly: GCA_009760855.2. NCBI lineage: Eukaryota > Metazoa > Bryozoa > Phylactolaemata > Cristatellidae > Cristatella > Cristatella mucedo. The sequence goes on from WPIO01000002.1 coordinate 666,372, forward strand.
AATCGTGAACTGTGACGACTGAGACGACTTCATTACGATTAGATTGAAATTTACGTATAATTAGCATATGGAATGGTATGATGTTGCTATTGAACATTTTTGGTACTAATTGAATTACAAATGATATTAAAATTTTTCAGATTTAATTTTACGTAGCATTTATTTTCTTAAATAAAAAACTAATTATGAATATATATTTGAACTAGCATAATTTAACATTATTTTGTGCGTACATTTTTACACGCGCTTTTGACATGCGCCCTTATATCATTAAGTGCTTTGTTGGTGCGTTTTGTCGGCGCGCTTGTGTACCGCGTGTTTAAGTCGGATTACCACATTTATGTAAATGAAGAACAGTTTTTCAGTGACACACCCGTATCATTATTAATACTCTCAATTTTCAGTGGTATATATATATTTATTCATTTATTCGTGTAAAAGAAAACGCGCATTAATTTATGCATGAAAATCCTGTCCTGTACAAAGCCACGCCATCTTCTGGGAAGTCCTCATAAATCTCAAAACCCTGAATTCTGATGTCAATTTCCCGCGAATCCAGCTCCTGTAAAGCCACTGGCCCCAATCTCTCATGTCCAGAAATAGAGTTACCTTTAAATGAACTCTTCTTGTCAATGTAGCCTGCTTTTAGTGTATTGTCAGCATAGCGGTCAATGATTTTATCCCACGAATTCGTACCTTAAGTCACGAGCTCATGCAGGCTTGGCTGTACAGTGTTTCCTCACTAGTCTCCTTCTATTTTTTAACTGTAGTAATTGAATTCCATTCACAAACTGCTCATGAATTGTTTGGTCACTGTATACAGAAAGTGTGGAGATTCGCAATAAATCCTGCGTGAATTACTGTTTAATCTATTATTCTCTCTGGAAGGAAGTTCGTAAAGTCACAGTGAGTGGTGACTGAATTCCTGAATATATAATTTTTTGGTCACTTTATTATACAAGTGGCAGCATTTAATTAATCCACTTCCTCATAGCAGTTTGTTTGCACACATATTTTTGATTAAAGCAATCTAAATGCCCAAAATACATCAATATTTTCTTTGGTGCTTAGTGGTGATATGAGGTTGGAATTTTTCATCCAGACAAATTCCCAAAATCCAGAGAGCACGTGCACTTTCGTAACTAGTGGTGGGACTACAAATTGACGAGGTACTCATCTGATCAATTGTCAATTTAGATACTTGGCCCATGAAAAGTACAGTTTCATCTATTGCAATCATGTTGGAGAGTAGGTATTCGGAAAAGTTAATGCCGTCAACTAAGGATTTGAATGCAAGCGCACGTTTAGTAACTTTAGTAACGTTTAGTAACGTTTAGTAACTTCAGTATCTTCAGTAGCTTAAACAGCGCCGTAGATCTCCATAGAAACAGTTCACATGGTTGAAGTACACCATACTTCCAGTGTTGTATTGCGTTGAATTAGATTGACAAGTAGCTTGGATAGGTGTGCTGGAGCTAAAGAATGCTGGGACCTAACAGTGAGTGACATAACCTAGAAGTCGATGCGCTGCTTGCTAGGCAGCCAGCGTATGTCTGTGAGAAGTGGTATAATGAGGCGATCACTAGATTCACATCGGACAAGCCTGGCTGCAGATTCTTGGACCAGCTGCTAGAGTCTTATTGCACATAAAAGCTGAGAAAAGAAGCGAGTAACGAGTTACTCAAGTCGAGGCCTGAAGTTGCGCCAATGTACGGGAAAGCTAGGCGGCGGTATCCTGGCTATCCTGGCCGGCCCACATGCTTGCATGCAATGCTACGTAGCTGAAAGTAAACAGACTTGACAGTGTCGATCCTTTTTGGTCATCTTGTGAGAGATCACTTTGGAATAGAAAACGCAGACTCCGCGCAGATGCTACCGAATATGTGCTGGAAGAGCCCAGCTTAAAGATTTGTTATAGAAACTGTAGACTGACCCTAGGTTTTCCCATGACTAGAATGTTGATTTTTTATCATCATTCAAAATGAGAGAAAGCTCGCTGCTCTGCAAGTCCGAAGGTCAACGATAAACGCAGCAGAGTTGAGTTGAGAGAGTTCGACATGCTAAAGAGTGACGAATGACTAAAGCACAGGTAACTGCACCTGTACGTAATCTGCTTATAAATGAAATCCTAAATTGTGTTTGTTGACTACATCGCCATCAGGTAGAGTATACACTATACAAAGAAGAGGAGGAGGACCAAGCACAGATCCCTACGGAAGCCCGTACTTTACAAGCAGCTCTTCGGTTGACTATCACCCGAAGATACCATCAATGCTCAACAATTTTCCGCTGTGAAAGGATCTACAACATTGCAGAACCAGCTATGCCCACGCGCGATGACCGGTACTCATGCACTACTTTGTGATCAATAGTATCAAATTCTGCTAAAAGATATCCAGTAGAATAAGCAAAGAGACGCAAACTGGTTTGGCCCAAGGTTTAAGGTACGTGCGTTTGACGACCAAGTTCGTTAGCCTTTAGGAAGCGTCTGGATACAGGTTTAGTACTCTTAATGCTCTACAGAAATAAGTTATGTAAAATCCAAGTTATTATTCCTGAGGAAGTCGGTGTAAACTCGAAATGCAGTAGCTCCTTGGAGTGATTGGCTTACAATTAATAATAATAATAATAATAATACACTTGATAAAGCGCCCTCAGAGAACTCAATCTCTCTCTAGGCGCTTTACATTTGCTACAAAGGGAAATGCAATTGAATGGTAATTAAAATCATGCTTGACAAACAAAAAAAATGAATATCATGGTTAGGGGTGACATGCACAGGGTCAGCATGCACAATGTGGTTAGTGGCAGCATGCACAGTGTCAACACGCATAAGCACGAGAAGGACGAATCACAGGGACCCACTAAATGCTGTCCTAAATAGGTGTTTTTAAATTCTTTTTAAATATGGTCAGGTCAGGGGATGTTCTGACGCAGGTCGGAAGGGATTTCCAGGCTTTGGGAGCATACGAACTAAATGCATGGTCTCCAAAGGATTTGAGGTTTGTACGGGGTATTTGTAGGCTGTCGGACTCCAAAAAGCGGGTGGTACGATGCTTGGCCTGATGGGGGAGTATATCTGAGATTTTGTCCGGAACTTACTACCTTGGTAAGCCGTGAAGGCACACACGGTAAGGCGGTTGCTTTTTAAGACCTCGGTCCTGAGGTCGTGGTTTCGATTCCTGCGGTGGGTATTCCTTTATCACCGCTGCAAGCGGTGGCGATTGCCGTAAAGGCTCTCTTGTCTCTATACAAAATATTCTGCTAAATTAGCTGGTGTATTTATTGGTTTGAAGTTTCGTGTAAGAGCTTACCGATCTGCCACAACTCATTCAAGTGTTTTTGATAGAAGTGGCAGTAGAGAGACTGAACTGAAATTGCTTCAATTTGAAATAATTGGCAACAGAATTTTAGAGAGATGGAGGGACATGACCTGAAGAAAAAGTGTGTTCTCTTAGTTTGCGGAGCATCAGAAAATCTTTGTATCTCATACAAGGAAAGGTAAGTATTGAGTCCAGAGGGTCAGTAGCCCGTAATTGCAATTTAAGAGTTGCCGATCAGTCTATAGAAAAAATGATTTCCAATTAATTGAGGGTGAGCTGGATGACTAGAGGCTATGATTTGATGACCGAGGTCGTGTGCTCGAGCCCCGTGGCATATGAAAAGCGCCTGAATAGAGATTAAGATCTCTTAGGCTGGGTCACCCGACAAAATAGCCCAGGACAAAACAGCCCCGACAAATTAGCTCAATAAAGTTGATAATTTTTGGAGTACCTATAACATAAATATAACTAATACGTAATGAATACGAAATACATACATAAATAATAAATACAACATTGCATCGGTAAGGAAATTGTTTACTTGAACAAAACTGTTTTATGATTTGAGTCGAAAGTATAAATGTAATGTAAAATTGATATATTTTGATATCGTTTGAATCATACTTTAAACTTTTAAATTGCTAGCAATTTTGTTGAGGTAATGCAGACACTCAATGTAGGCGTTGGTTGGAACAAGAGTTTGAAGACGCCGATTGAGTTTTACCTACTTCACCTTCAATGCTTCTGGTTATCGAATCCACGTTTTGAATCGTGCGATATAGATCTCTACTCTGTCCTGTTTCTTTCAAAATTTTCCAATGAGTTTGAATACAGATTGGTGATGGCAATCGATGGTCTGTTGAAAGGGGTGGTGCCATGCTTACACAGAGTTGTTAGTGCGAAACAGACCATCAGTGACTCGATCCCGAGCACACCAAAGACGAATAACGAATAATAGTACTGCTCTCCGGTCGCGTCTCTGCTGTCCAATGTAATTTTCTTCTTAATAGTGGACGATAGTGTCCAGTTCATCCGGGCAACTTTTGACTAGCACTTTAAAGTTACGTAAGTTACGTTGGTACTTGAAACGAGTCTCAGGGCTAGTAAAATCTTGACGCGGAGAAGAATATTTTAGTTGTCACGGTAATCTTCGTTCAGATGAGAATCTTGAACTTTCCTCCATAAACACTACTAAATGAAAGAGGCGTCGGACGAGCTGCGTTGTGGGAAATAAATGAATCTAATTACAAGGATTGCTTTTTAAAAATCCGCCATCATACTTATTGGGTTCAAATGTGGCTTTAAATCATAGCAAAGCTTCTCAAAAAACGAACATATTTCGCTTCATGTTTATCTCATAGAGGAACGTAGATCAAAGGAACTGTAGATCTTTCAACCAAAGCATGCACGGTGAAAACTTGAAAAACTTTCAGAGGCGATTTTGATTGTTTCATCCATGAATCAATGACGATGCTACTCCAGAATGTCAAGATTTTCATTGGCGCCGAACCTTAGAATACAATTGACGTCTGCTCCAGAATCCAAAAGAACTAAATTAGTGTTTCTCGGTGTATTTTACTAAGCTCCAGGATGATGATGTCTGCAACTTTTGTTGGATTCCTTAGCGGCTTTTGGCTTCGTTTCCGCGTTCGTTCGATCGTTCGCAGTGCTTCTGTATATGCTGGAAGATGTCTTGCTGCCTCCAGTGGTATTCCAGCTGCAATAGTGTTGTACCATCTGCCTCGGTCTCTCTACACCAGTTGCAGCTCTTTTTCGAATATCGGCACCCGATTTTACGTCTTTATTCTTTGCCAGATTCGGTGGATGAGTGTGTTCTGTAATCAATGCTGCGTCGTTACTGATCACCTTCGCACGATATTGTCAATTTGACGCTACGCATCTCCGGGACGTAATTCCGTCAGCATTAATTCTTGTTTTCATATACTGAAACCTTTCATTTCAAATCTTTTCTTTTCTGCAATTCTATCTTATCCATATCGACTGAGCGGTATTCAGAAAACAGTTTTAACGTGTGGACATGAAAGATGAATAATTTGGCAGCATACGGAAACGAAAATCCATGAGAAAAAATGTGGAATTGAATTGATCAATTACTTTAATCAGTGAATTAAACTTGAATTATTTGTAATTCTGTGGAATAAAACTTTTGATAAATTTTCACTTTTAAGTTGTTTGATAACATAAATTTAAAAAGTTTATATTTTCATTATCATAATGGAACATGTTTTCAATATATTATAGCTGACGGCAATATAACAGATTCGCAAAAATACTTTTATTTACTCTGGACGTTTTGTCGGGGCTACTTTGTCGATGTTTATCACGTTAGAATATCTTTTATGGGCTATTCGGTCAGCTCCGATTTTGTTGGGATGGCTTATATTCTTTTACCTATGAAGATTTTGAAGAAATGTCTGCTAAGTCACCGCTGGGGTCACTTATCAGTATGCATTGTTTGTGAATGATAACAAGATGGCCGACTGAAAACATTAACACACTTTGGTTATTATTCTGTGATTCAAAAATTTCTCTATGCAATGCGGGTTAATCTTAGTGAAACTGGATAGATACAATCTGGATTAATCATCGAGTATTAAGCTGCTGACCATAAGTCACGACCGCTTGGTAATATTTTTAAGCCTGCGTTTAGTTCTCGTGGTTTTTGTTATATCAGCAATAAGGCTAAGGGGCCTATAAGTCGTTTAGACAGAATTCAAAAATCATTTAGGATATCGGCTATATTTGCGCCATCAGAGAGCTGAATCTCTATCTAGGCACTTTAGAGATGCTGTATAGAAAGCATTGCCAAATGATTGGTGGTAACATCCCCAAGCAGCAGGTACAGTGTAAGCAAGCATGTACACATTAAAGACGAATTACAAAGATCCACTAAATGATGTAATAAACAAGTGCGCTCTAAGCTTCTTTTTAAATGTCATCATGTCAGGGACGCTTTGACGTGCGTTGGTAGTGAGATCCATGCTTTGCAAGCGTACGAACTGAAGGCACGGTCTCTAAAGGTTTTAAGGTTCGTATGAAGTATTGCTAAACAACTAGAGTCAGCGCAGCAGTTAGTACGATTCTTCGCCAGGAGGGGGAGTATTTCTGATCGCTAGGCTGGAGCCAGAGCATGAAGGGGCTACTTATAAGTGAGTGACAGAACCTTGAAGTCAATACGCTACTTGATAGAGAGCTAGTGCAGGTCGGCGAGAAGTGGTGTGATGCGGCAACTGTGACGCTCACGGCAGACAAGCCTAGCTGCAAAATTGTGCACCAGCTGTAAGCACCTGATTGCACAGGCCGGTAGCCCAGTAAGCAGTGAGTTTCAGAAGTCGAGACGGGATGGCACAAATGCACTGACCAGTTTAGATGTTTAAGCAAGCACGAGTTTTAGCAATTTTATGCAGCTGATAGAAGGCAGATTTGACTGCGGCGATAATGTGGTGATGTGATCGTCTAATGAAAGGTCTATTTGGAGTACTTTGAACAGGACACCTAGCTTACATCCAGATTCAACAGGAGACATGCTGGCAGAGCCGATATTAGCGTTGGGTTTTCTAGTTTCCGAATCACACTTGGTTTGCTCATAGCAAGTAAGTTGGTTTTTTCGTCATTCAATTAAGGAATATTTGCGTCCATCCATAAGTGGATGTCATAAATAGATGTAGCAAGGGTGTGAACAGAATTCGACGAGCTTGATAGCTGGGAGGGTTAAAAGCAAAGCAGAAAAGACTAAATTAGAATTGATGCCAGTAATGACTGTGCCAAGTCTCAGTCGCCATTGCTCGTGCAGTACGTGCTAAAATTTGCTTATGCGCCGAGATTTGTTTATTTCCTTATACATTGGAATATTAACAATAATAGTAGGTCACGAGTATAGCGCCTTGAGAGATCTAAATACCTATTTACGCAATTTTCACTCACTACAAGAGAATAAGTAATCAAAGGTAAGTGACATGCACAGTAACGTGATTAGATAGGGATAAAAAAGAAGCGATAATTATTAGGCTAGCATGCTAAAGCAAGCTAGCAGGCACTAAAGGCCACCGGTTAGCAGAGCCTCTGGCTACTGATAGGCACTGAATTGCGTACATGCAAAGCATGCAGGAACAAAACAAAAGTGGGGCCCAAGGACAGCCGAATCGAACAGATGCGTCTTTAGCTGACACCTAAATGACACAAGGTCTTAGCAGGCAGTGAATACAGCTGGAAGCGAGTTCCAAACTTTTGTTAGATTTACTACGTAGCTACTTCTACCTGTAAGGTAATGATGGACCGTGGTGCTTTAGCAATTTGGGAATTTTTCCATCGGGGTTCCATTTAGAACGAAGCAGAAAATAAATTTGTATCAAAGATATCACATTTGAGCTCTGCTTGCAGTAATTCTCCAAATCTCCCTTACTGAGGCTGCTTAACAATGAGCATCTTAACCCTCAAGTAAGGGTTCAACGGTCAAAATTCATAAGATTAAACACGTAAAACTCTGTTATAACATTTTTCTGAAAAAGCAGTGTGCGACCACTTATAACATCAATTTTATCTCGATTATTCAAATTAATACCTGATATCTATTGTTTGTAATGCACTAATAAAATATATATTTTCAGAATGGATTTGATCCTATGATCAATATTTTCTGAAGATAGGTAATTGGGATGAAATATTGTCACGATTTGCAGGATTTCATCCGAAGGGCGTACTTTGGGCTCAGCTCTAGGTGACATGTTTGTCCATCCACGATACATGATAGCTAAATCATGGCCCGTCCGCAAAATGCAAAAGCAAAACTATGGTCTTGCCATCAAGAAAGGAAGGTAAGATGACTTAATGCTGAGGACTTAGTCGTACAAGAGTAACTGTAGGAGTAAGGAAGTCAGAGAGGAAGTCTGGCAAAAGCGAGCCAGTGAGCACCACAGATGATGTTATAATAAGAATAATAATTTTAATGCATTTGTATAGCACCCTCAGAGAACTTGATCTCTTTCTAGCGCTTTAGATATGCTGCAAAGGAAGCATGGTCGAATGGATGATCATAGCATTCTCAATTACAGCAAGCATAACATGGTTAGAGGTGACATGCACAAGGTCAGCATGCGAACAAAATATGGCTAGTAGCAGTATGGGCAGTGTCAGCACGCATATTCACACAAAGGATGAATCACATGGACCCACTAAATAATGTGATAAATAAATGCATTTTTAGCTTCTTTTTAAATATCGTCAAGTCATGGGATATCGCAATGGCAGTGAGAAGTGAGTTCCAAGCTTTTGGGAGCATAGGAACTAAAGGCACGGTCTCCAAAGGACTTGAGGTTCCCCTACGAGATGTAGCTAAACGATTAGATTTAGAAAAGCGGGTGTTACGATGCTTGGCCTCGCGAGGGAGTGGATCTGATAGGTAGGCTGAAGCCAAATAATGAAGAGACCTAAAATCGAGTGACAGAACCACAAAGTCGATGCGCTGGTGGACTGGGAGCCAGCGCAGGATGGCGAGAAGTAGTGAGACGTGACAAATAAACAATTACTTGTCACGTGTCTGGTTCCTAATGGTTATAAATCAGGAATAATCTAATAATCCCTCGCACTTTCATAATTTGGCCAAAGATTTTGTAAGATGCCAACGTGTCACGTGCCTGCTCCTTAATTAACGCCGTCACCAGCCGAGATAATTCAAAAAGCCTAATACTACCGTCTTTGGTGGGTGTGCGATAGCTGTCTACATTTCATCATCAGTAGCTGCCATCTGTTCTACCAGTTTGTGAAATCAGGCGACTGCAGCAGCGTACGATATGTATTAATATCTCTTGCGGCAGGGAGGTGAACTATGCGGACGCGGCTTGTTTTTCTGATGGTCACCCGCAACTCTAGAAGCAAGCACTCTGACCAAGCTTGTACTGGTAGGGTTGACAGAAATTTACTGGCAACCCGCGCTCGGGGCCACAGCTAAGCTTTTTCTAGGAGGTGCTGAGACGCTCAGCGGGGCCGGACAACGCCGTGAGAAAATGAATATGTACATACGCACAGATGCATTAAATATGTTTTTTAATGGGCATCAGAGCATTCGTGCCTGATGAAATCCTGGATGTGCTGGAGCTGTTGAGACTCCTCTTATGAAAAAGAGATAATTTTAATTCACTCGCAGAGCGCCCTAGGAGAACTTAGATTCTATACGGGTGCTTCAAATACGCCGAGGGGCTTGAGCCCACGACCTCAGTCGTTAAATACATTCACTTCGACCTCGATTGATAGAGTCAAGCACCTTAATCGCTGGGACAAACCAGCGTGACTTACGGCCTGTAGCATCCAAGTGGCAGTTTCAGCAGCTGTCAACGAATATTTTGACATGTAGCTGATGAAGCAGGCCTACCCAGTCAGATATCAATGAGGTACAAATATGCCAGTGCGTGCGCGATGCTCATTTCGTTTACTCAGAGAGCAAGTTAATTGGTGCAAAATTTAATACACAGAAACTGCACATGAGCAGTCGGCAACGAGGCAACGATGCAAATCCGCAAGAACGCGAAGCCCTTCACCCCGTCTCCTCGCCTCAAATGAGATTGCTCAGAGACTGACAGTTTACTTTTTATTATCGACAGTCTCGATTGTATGGCTCGATGTATCGCGTGCCGATGCCTTCGCAAAGCGAGGCTGGTCCATCCCTGGTTGGGCTCACGCACCGGCCACGAATCGAGCTCTGCAAGAAACACGGCGCCAAAGTGTTTCTGCATACGTAAACAAGCCTGTACGATATTCTATTTCACGTTCGATCTCGCTCCAGGCGACGTCGCGGCGGTCTCTCTTACCGGATGGCACACGTTGATGTTGCAGGCCTGATTCAGACTTGCCCTCGAACTTCCAGCCGACGGTATTTGCCGAACTACCCTCAGCAGGCTGCTGACGCGAGAGCCGCCCTGCCAAAACAAGTGGAGCAGGTGCAGACCCGCGAAGGCGGACGCCAGTGACCCTGCAGGTGTCCGTTACGTGGGGATAGCGTGGTTCTCAGCCTCACTATCGATCAGGTGATGATGCAGGCAGCTTTTATTAACAGAGCGATCTGAAAATCTATCCACAGTCAGCCGAACGTGCACATGCTTGGGCGCCGGGGAGGGTAGGGGTTGGGTGCTTAAACCGTCCTACCCTCGAACTAGTGCTATGCTACTGCTTTGCTAGCCGGAGCTGCCTGTTTAGCTGCAATGATAATACTTATTAAGTCGTTCGTACAGCCCCTCCCGCTTAGAGAACCGAATCTCCGATTTCAGACGCTTTACAGCTGCCGGCAAAACAAGGAAAAAGCAACAGACAATGACGAACAATGTATCATGCTTAGGAAAGCTTAAAAAAACACCAAGGTGTCGAGCGTAGACTGCTGCTCTTTATCCGGAAATAGGTAGGCGTGTCTCGCGAGCTGAGGCATGCCGTAGGTAGTTCTATTCGGAAGCGGTACCACCTCAGACTGGTCGATGCGGCTGAGGAATTGTCGAATGCTCGAGGCACCGCACATGCCTGAGGCGCACACATCTGTACTTTACTAATGCAAAAGAGCGTTCGCTGTGACGCCGCGAGGCAATGCCCTCGTCTTCTGGGACTCGAGCGCGTTCGCATGAGCTGAGGTGGGACGAGACTGACATGACAGGGCTTTTACACTTCACGAGTCAGTCTGCCGATTGCTGTCGACTGCGAGCGAGTGCGTGCATAAGCTTGTCTAAAGCTGTCAGAAAAATGAGATGAGAAAATGAGAGAGCCGGCAGGCCTTCGCACAGACTACAGGTGGCGAGCTTTTTAATCACCTCAGCCACCCGATCCTGTAAAACGCTAGCAGCGCTGCTTCGCGGAGCAGCGGCCGATGGGCGGCTGCTCGTTGGAAGTTGAGCATCTTTATCTACACGATTGACATCGCTCTGACGTAACCCTGCTCGAAAGCGGCCGCCGGCGATCGCTAAACTTGGCAATGCTTTCGCACGGCGGGGCGCTGGCGCTCTCACGAGCCCCAGCGCCCCGCCGGGCCGAGGCTCCGCGCACCGCGGAGCGTGCGCCGGTGCACGCGCTACCCGACGCACCGTCCACCCGCGGCCGGACGATCGAGTCTACGGGCTGCTCGCTGCTGCGGTCTCAGCTTCGCCCACAAAGGCAACCGCCCCGGCGCAGGCACACGGGCCGGCGGCGGTGGCGCCGAGGACTCGGGGCGGCGTCGTCGGCTTAGCGTCGGCCCCTTTCTCACCTCCGCCATTCTCGACGTCGATACGGTTCCGTCGTCGGCGACGTAGCCGAAATACTCGAGCTCGACACGACCGGATGCGCCCACTTTCTTCTTATACAGCTCGCCGCACTCGGCCGCCACCAGCAGACAAGCGATCAGAGCGAGGCTGGACTTGTGCATGGCCGCTGGACCGCAGCAAGCGCTGCAACCGAAGCGGAGCAGTGGGCGTCTCTCTGGAACGCTGAAGCGAGCGGCGCGCGCTGCCGCTGCGTCCCGCGGCAGGCGCGCGCGGGCAGCAGTCGACTGAGACGGTCGTGAGAGCGCGGAACCCTCTACCTCGTCGACGCCGAGGCCGACTGAGCGGCCCCAGCGAACGCCGCAACAGCGACGGCCTCTGAGGCAGCAGCAGCAGCAGCAGCAGCGGCAGCGGCCGGCGGGCGGGCTGGAGTAAGCGGCCGGCGATGCCGATCGGGGCTCGCCCGCCGGTGCGCTCCTACCGTTGACGAGGCTTTAGCGAGTGAATGAACGCTGCGACTGCGGCGGCGGAGCTTGGAGCTTGGAGCGAGGCTCTGCGATGTGCAAGCGCTTCGTTCAATGTCAAGAGGCCGCTCTAACCCACCCCACGGCGAAGAAACGCACCACCGGATGTAGCGCTGGGGACCGACGGAGGCCGCGCGTGGTGGGCCGTGCGCCGTCCTCGATTTATAAGCGGAGGCGGCGGCGGCGGCGGCGGCGGGGGAGGAGCGCGAGCGCTCGGCGGCGGCGGCGGCGGCTGGCGCTGTCCCAAGCCGATCAGCCATTCAAATTCAGTTACCCGAGAACCGCGATTGGCAGTGCGACCCTGTACCGCGTTTCCAAGAAAAATACCGTCGCCTCAGGCGGAAGCGCGCCGAGCCGCTTTTCAAAGTTAAAGCGTTGTTTTTCCGAGCTCCTCATCTCTGGTCTCGCGCTCGCACGATCGCTCGCCGCCGCCGCCGCCGCCGTCTTCGTGGCGCTCTTTTCCTCGGCGGCGGACGACGCTGCGAAGAAGTCTAGCCAGTCGCCGCGCGCACTCGCCCGGCGCCTGCCCAGCAGTCGCCGGCGGGGCCGCGAGCTCCCAGGCGCCTTCTGGCGGCGTGCATCCGGCCGGCCGCGAGGGCCGCGCCGCCGGCTGACGGCTTCGGCTATTTTCTGCCTCGGCGAGAGCGCCGATTCGCGTCTAGCCGCGGCCATAAGACTTGCGCAAAGGCTGCGGCGGCGGTGGCGGCGGCGGCTGTCCTGAATGCGACAGCAGGGTGGCTGCGCGCGGCGCCGCGCGGGTGCCCAGGCTATAGCCCGAGCGGCGCTCTCCGGTGGGTGCGGTGGCGGGAGCGCGCCGCCGGTGCGGCGCTGCGGCTGGCGATGAAGTGTGAGCCCGGACGGAGATGGCGCGCCAGTCGCCCGCTCGCGGCGGCGGCCGAGCAGAGCCGCGGCGTGCAGGAGACCGGCTCTCTCGCTGCCGCCGCTATCGCAGCCGACATGCGTCGACTGCCTGCGCACGCGAGCTCGCATTTCCTGGCGACGGCCGCTGCGATGCGAGTTGGAGCGCGTGCGCAGCGCTCGCGCTCCAACTCGCCCGCGCCGAGGTCGCGGCCGTCGTTTCGCAGGCCGCGCGACGTCAGTCGGTGCAGTGACGAGACGTGACGCTCAGGATGCTGGCTTTCGCGGCGCGTAAGCGATTTCCGGCCGGGCGTTCGACCGAGCGCTCGCGGCTGCTTTTGCGCCACGCCTAGGAGCGAGCGAGCGAGCGAGCGAGCGCTGGACGCGCTCCAAAATGCGCCCGCTGCTCGCGTCGCTCGCGAGGTCAGCAGCTACGGCGTTAGCTGCGGCGCTGCCAAGTGCGGCGCCGAGCGCAGATGACGAAGTCACCGGCATGTGACCTCAACCGACGTTCCGAACGTGCACGCCGTCCGGCTAAAACTTTGAGACGGATATCTGCCGACTGCGGGGGTCGCCGCGGCGGCGGCGGCGTCACCGCTCACGTAAGCATGCTCTGGCAGAGGCGGCTGCTTTTCACAACCTCGGTACCGAGGTCGCGGGTTCAAATCCTTCGGTTGGAGATTCTCTATTGCCGCTGCTAGCGGTGGCGATAGCCGTCAAGGCTCTTCTGTCGCTCTTCAAATGAGGCTGTTGAATCAGCTAGTATTGACTTATTATTTATTTAGGACACTGCTCTCAATATTTTTTTAACTTTAATAATTTAATAATTCATTTATATAGCACCCGAGAGAACTTCTATTCAGGCGCTTCACATATGCCTCGGGGCTCGAGCCCACGACCTCAGTCACACCTTGGTCGGGGCGAGCACCTTAACCACTAGACCAAACCAACTTCAATGGCCACGATTGAAAATACGCAGAAAATCCACTGGCTCATGCGGCGACGCGCTAGGCAAGTCTTCAGCTCGTTGTTCCGGCATTCATAGGTCTACGATGCAGTCCAATATGTGCGGGATAGAAGCAACGGCCCGGGCGTCGGATGAGTAGGCGATCCGATGCGCGCATTCTTCCGCGCAGACAGGAAGCGACCGCGATACTTAACGTACTTGGCTAGAAGAAAGGCGCGATAGGACAGCTGTTCCTTTTAAAGTCACATTCTCAAGTCGTCAGGTCCTTTCTGTCTAGTCAACCTGCCTTCAGCTACGAGGGAATCACCTTGATCAGGACCTGCTACAATACGAGTGCAAAAGCCAGACGGGTTCACGCGTCTGTGGCATCGCGACTGAATTATTGCGATGCTCTTTTTCAGGGCATCCGGCCGGTGCCCTTAGTTGTCTGCAGCTGGCGCGAAACTCGGCAGCTCGTCCGGTCTGTAGGCGACGGCGTCGCCGCTACATCACACCGCTTCGAAATGAGCTTCGCTGGCTCACAATCAAGCATCGATGCGATTTCAAACTCCCCAGTCTTGGCTTACAGGTCACTGGTACAGGTTACAGGTACAGGTTGCAGGTCACAAGTCACACGTCACACGTCAAGGTCACAGGTCACATGTCACAGGTCACATGTCGCAGGTCACAGGTCGCATGTTACGGGTCTGGGCTTACAGGTCACTTCGCTCGCTGGCACTAACCTATCTGTCCGACCTTGTTGCTCTTCCAGTTTACTCTTGCACACAAGACTCAGCAGCTAATAATAATAATAACAATGACAAAATTGTTATAGCACCCTCAGGGAACTCGATCTCTGTCTAGGCACTTTGCATTTGCTGCAAAGGAATCGCGATCGAGTGGTTGTCGGTAGCACGTTAAATGACAACAAGCATAGCTCGTTGTCTGTCTAGGCACTTTGCATTTGCTGCAAAGGAATCGCGATCGAGTGGTTGTCGGTAGCACGTTAAATGACAACAAGCATAGCTCGTTGTCTCGCTATCCCTCGCACTCAATTGAAATCTTTTGGTAATCGAGCCTTCAGCTCGTAGGCATCAAAAGGTCTTAAACTCGCTTCCGGCTACGGTCTCTACCGGAAACGACTTTCAGTTTTGTAAGTTTTGCTCAGGGGCGCATTTGCTCCGGCGGTGAGCATTTCCTTCGCCTTCCACTGAAATAGCGCATTCTCTGTTGGTCCGGCCGGAGCTTTGCGTTCGTACGCGTGCGCAGCACGTGCGGGGAATTTTACTAGCCGTAGCTCTTGTCAACCGGTTTCGCTGAGCGTCTTCGAGTTTGCTTGCATGCTTGGTGCCGTGCATGCCATCAAACTCGTAGAGGGAATTTATTTCCTGGTAACGAGTTGCAGAGCGAATAAATAGACGCTTACTTCTGCTAGCTGGCCAGCCAGACACGCAACTGTTACTTTTCTTTTTTGTATGGGAGCAGGAGCAGGTCGTCGTCGTCGGCTCCGATTGCACTGACGGCACGAACCCTCTCGGACCAGTACGCCATGGGTTTACTTCGGCGTCGGCCTGACGGCTGATCGGCTCCAGGATCCATTCGACTCTGGTAGAGCAGCTCGGAACAACGACTGCGAAAGTGCAAAGAAATCCTCCTATCTTACCTAAGATTTCCAATTAGCCGCCAATCTCGCTAATCAGTGTTTCTCGTCCTGGCGCCCCACGAAACGATCGGTCTAGACCGTACAGTGCAGAGATATTTGCTCTTTTGCGGTCGCTCGTGGCCCAATCGTGGCCGTTCGAACGACGTCTCGCAGGCCATTCATCTATTCCACTCGCTGCAGAGGCTTCGCTAATGCGCAACCGTGACCACAATTCCCTATCAAAACAAATTCATCCGCGCGCTGATCCAAGCAGCGGCCAATTTCTCGAAAAAACATCATCGTCCGGACTGCGAAGGAATTCGATGCCCCGATCTTGCGTGCTTGGCTCCATTGCTTTTCCATTTTGGTTTGGAAGACTGGCTGGTGGTCGTTTTGTTTGCACCGCTCATCTCTCATGCACGATTCACACTAGCTTCCGGCGGCGACCGGGAGGCTGAATAACATTTGGTTAGCCCAGATTCATCTGTACCAATGCGTCAATAGTTAGGAAGCTCCCTCGAGAACGATGCTCTGTTACCGCTTGCCAGACATCGTGTTGGCCCATCGCTGGACATGCTGTTTCTCTTCCTGCAGATGCTTCTTTAAGAGTACAGCGAGCCCTTTCAGGAACTTTCTTATTATTCTGTGCTAGAGTTGGCCATCTCGGCTGCTATATTCTGAGTGGCTGACTTCGACGATTGGTAAACATTTGTCTGTGCAACTGCTCGCACACTCACAATAGCTAAAATCGGGAAAGGGGTAAGGCCCCTACGTCAAGAGGTGTGAAGCGTTGCATTGTCAGCAACAACAACTCTGCAGAACCTCGGGAAGTCAGCAGAAGGCATTGCAGTTCAATGCAGTGCCAGAAGCGGTGCATGGCGAGCATGAGTTCTGAGATTACGTACACTCATTAGAAAAAGCTCCTCGCACTGTGGCCGCCCCTGATGTGACCTTAATTCGTTCGGGTATTAAGAGGGTTTCCTACGATGCCAGGTATTCTAAAATTATGTGGAGCATGTGAAAATAATTATTGACAGCCCATAAAGCAAACACGAATTGTTTCTTCTAGTGTAACATATTAAATCGAGCTCACAGCTTTACTGAAAAGTTCGGCTGCTGTTGTGCACCAAGTTACCAGCCAAAGCCGCCTGTAGATATCACTTCATGGTCGGTCTATGGGGTTCAAATCCGGGGACTGGCTGGACCACTACATCAACGCCATATAACGATGCGTCAAAAAGTACTATACTCAAGTTATTGATGGTCAAGCAAGTTGAATTTCAAATCTTGGATATCCTGCTTAGCGTTCGTTACAAATGGCAGTAAATCAACGATTCAAAGCACACTTCAAGGTCCCTGAAGTGGCTTTCAAAGAATCCATGTGTTGTACTCATGCAGAGAACGTTGTTGCATCTGCATGGAGGATTATTCCAACCGCAGTAAATAATCTGTCTGAGATCTATCTTATACGTTGTGGATATACCGTATAAGCTGCGTCTACAGAAATTTGACGCTGAGCTTACTTATGACTCAAATTTATCGCCTGAAGTGTCTGCTAATTGGGCACAAGCCTCAGTAATGGCACCTTAGACCACTCGACCTAGTTTTTATTACTCGTTCGGTAGCAACCCCTGCGATGATGATGTATTGCATTAAGCGGCAGCTTCTTCATCTGAAACACGGAAATTGCAGAGACTGGCTGTGATTTTAGATGATGCTTCATCTGTGCTTGACTCATACTATAGGTGCGTCTGTGACCACCACTCAGGTCGCTTTTACAGCTCCTTGAATGACAAGGCCGTTGAAGGCATGGCTTTTTGCTAGTCCATGTTTCTGCATCACAGGCTCTAGGAGTGGCGTTGGTATAGTCTCCTGCATACTCTGTTACCAAGTGCTACTACATATTTGGTTTTGGCGCGTTCTGACGCCGCGTCAGCAAGATTTCTGAAGATGAATGTATTCATTTCTCAGGGACCGAAGCGTCTGCACCGTCGGCACTCATTTCGCCAGACAAAGCATTATTCTGCTAGGAGCCTCCTAAATGCTGTTCTCTCCTACGATTTTCCTGAGCCTTGCGCCTTTTTGGAAATCCTAAGGAGGAGAAATCAGAAACGACAGTTTACCTCCGTGCGAATAAAGAGCTGGCATTTCCGATTACTCTACAGTTTTATTCGACGAGAAGGCTCTGGTGCTCACCTTGGTTTCCCAGCTATGGACTCTCATTCTTTGTATAACGACTTTTCTTTGTCTCAGTATCTAAGTACGAGCCAGTGCGACGAAGCAAGTTAATGGCACTTTCGAGGAGCCACAAGTTTGAAAAAATGGCGACATCTCGGGCAAGCCAGCTCCAAGCTCCATAGGAGAGACCATCATCAGCTCTGAGACATTGAGAGACCGATGCCCAGTTCCATTCCCAAGAGAGGAGAGTGTGTCACGGCCGCTTGGCACACTAAGCACTTTCCTGTTTTCGGCGGCGACCTCCACAGGAGAACAGCATGCCAGTGAGGAGCTTGCACGCTGTCCAGAGCAAGGCGCAAATGTAAAGTGCCTAAAAAGAGATTAAATTCTCCGAGGGCGCTATACGAGAGGGACGGCCAGCTTCCGCGTGGCTTCCTGTGATCTGCGATGAGCGATCGCGCTGGCTGTCCATGTGTGTCTTTAGTGTACCCAGCGGCTAACGTATGCAAATTGAACAGACGGGAAAGATTCATACATATTATCCAAGTCATTTTCTTGGTGTCACACCTTCCTTAGCTGGAATAAAGTCGATAGCTTTCGCTCGGGATTTCCGGTTCCTCTGAAACGCTGAGTCGCTCGATGATTTCGCTATTACGAAATGGATGAGTGGCAGCCACAGTGGCTGCTGCAGCCTAAGAAAGGCAGGTGGCAGCTGCAGCTTCTTTTTAAATTTCGTCAAGTTAGGAGATGCTGCGATGTCAGCCGAGACTGAGTTCAAGGCTCTGGGAGCTCTCGAACGAGAACTCGGCATCAGAAGAATGGGCTCCACAGGATTTGAGGTTAGAGGTACAGCTGCGTTGAGTAAGTAATATGAGTGTGAGGTGTATGATGCCCAGCTTGATTAGGAGCTAGCTTGGATAGGTGGCAATATATATCGCGAACATTGTGAACTTAACATTAAGAATACTAATTGGGTTTAGCTTGACTCCCAGCATTTTCCGGAAAAATGGAGCTCACTAACTGTTCTAAGGACACTTTTCTATGAGCGTCAAATGTCGAGATAGAAATTAGAGCACTTGCACACACTCTCTAATCGGAGAGTTGCGTCATGTAAATCAGACAGTGTTCAGTGCACTAGAATATGGGATAGCACTTGGATAGCCGGAGCAAGAAAATGAAGGGACCTAAAAAGTGAGTTAAAAAGCATCAAAGTCGATAGGGTCCTCGAGGATCGAGGAGGAGACAGTGCAGGCGCATTACAGGGAAGGTCACGTGGCAGCTGTGACCTTCACGACGGTTGGGCTTGACCGCAGAGCTGAGCGAAAACTGCACTGCACAGGCGCGCATATCTGCGAGTGGCGATTTACTCAAGTCAAGTCACACTGTACCAACCACAGTACGTTGACAATGCGCATACCTGCTTGGTTGGGGCATCGTTGCTTAAGTCCAAATTTCAGCCATTTTATGTAGCTGAAAGTAGGCAGACATGACAGTGGAGCAGATATAGCCATTTAGTGAAAGGACTCTTTGGAACAGGACACCGATATTTCCTTCAGATTCTACGTGGATACTCTAGCTGAAGTGCTTTTGAGATTCATAATATTTTTTTTCATAATCGATTTCACAGCAGAACGTGGCAGGGCGAGCCCTGCTTGGCAGGAAGCGTGAGAGCGGCAGGATGGCGGGACGCCGACGAGAATGGTCGAGAATCGACGAGAATGGTCGGCAAAGATCGATCGCACCGTCCACCGCCGCCCAGAGCCGACGGCTTTCGGCAAGCGCGCTCAGCCCGCACTACGAGCGGGCACCCTGGCCGCCGCCGCCGCCGCGAGCAGAGAGTAGAGAGCGGAGCTCGCGCTCCAAAGGCTTCACGCGCGCAACAAGGGCGGCGATGCCGACAGTTCGGGAGTGCGCGAGCTAGAGCCGTTCGGCCAGCGTCTGAGGCGAGCATTTTTGTAACAACGATGATAATTTAATAAAAGAGTAAAATTTTACAAAGGGCACCGGCTGACGATCAGTAAATGTTTGGTGTCACTAAAGTGCTAGCCAAAGAGCGGGTGCTTGTCCGACTGGCAGTCTCGGTTGAAAGGCTCCAGGTAGTTAGAGTCGATCCCTTGGCAGAAGACGGGTCCTCCAGGGAACGGAGCGACGCATCGTCCGCGGAAGTTTCTCTGCAAAAGTCAAGGCCGCCGTGGCGGTGTCGGCGCACTCAGCTGCGCAGCGACTGACGCTGTTCGAGAAGCGCGGAGGCGCAGAGGCAGAGTCCTCCTCGTTACCTGCGTGCACGTGCGAATGTAGCAAGTGCGCAGCTGCGGCTGGTTAGTCGCCGCGTCGGCCGAAGCGGTCGTCGGCGGCGGCCGCGGGCTCCCGACGGCATCCCTGGCGACTCGGATCAGTCTCGGCAAAACTGACTCGCTGCCCTAGAACGAAAGCGTGCCACCAAGATTAGCCCAGGCTGCAAGTAAAAGAGAAAGAGTGAGGTCTGAGCGCTCTGAGACCGAGCTGCTGAAAGGTTTCAAGAGAGCAGCGAAGAAGCGCGAGCAGGCGCCGCCGCCGCCGAGGTCGAGGTCACCCGCCGCCGCGGGCAGGCGCCGGCTCGCTCGGAGCAGCCGAGGCGTAACAGCAGCAGCGGCGGCGGCGGTGCAAGATGCGCCGATGGCGCGCGTGCGCGTGTGCACCCCGCGCGCGCGCGCGCCGCGGTAGTCGCCGTGGCCCTACGATCGAAGCGCGGGCAGCGCCGGCGCCGGCGCCTGTATACACTCTGCCCACAAGCCCGTGGGGAAGCCCGTCAAGCGATCGCTTCGGCGCCCGAGCCGCCGCCGCCTGCCGCCTGCCGAGCGCGCACCTGCTGGATCCTCGACGTGGACACGACGCCGGTCGACTCGTCCAGGAAGCCGAAATACGTGTACTCGACTGAGCCGGAGGCTAGCGTCTTCTTCTCGAACAGCTCGCCACATTCGGCGGCGGCGGTGAAAAGAAAGGCGAGTAGCGCTACGACGGCGACGACATTCTGCATGGTTGACGCTCGCAAACGACGGAGTCTGCTAAAAAGAAACGGCAGGCGGCGGCGCGCTTGGCGTATCCGAGAGCTACGGACGGCGCCGGCGTTCGCTTCGAATGCCGAGCGGCGCCGACGGCGGCGGCGGCAGCGAGCGCGGGTGCGGCTGCGACGACAGCGACAGCGGGTGACGATGCAGCGCGGCAGCCACTTACGGTGATATCGAGCAGAAGACGGCGAGCCAAGCCGAGCGGGCTCAATTTATACGGGAAGAGCCAGAGGACTTCGTTTCTATTAAGAAGGGGCGTTTCTTGGAGAACTGCCGCCAATCCAGACGAACTGTCATCCTCGACGTGCCCTCGTCGCGCGAGCTCTTCCGGAGATGAATCGCAGACGAAGAATCGGCCGCCGAAATCGGGTAGCACAACCTCGGCTCCGCGCCGCGGCTCAGTCAGCGTAGCGGCACTCGTTTCACTCGCGAGCAGCCCTTCCCATGCAGCGTAGCTTGGAGGCTCGGCGCCGAGCCTGAGTGCATTGAGTGAAATGTGGAATTCTGCGCCGCTCAGTCTCACTTCATTCGGGGTCACTCAGCCGCCGCTACGTAGCACCGTAAGAGGCTCGGGCAGAGCTTTGCGAGGGACGCTATAGGCCGTACGTAAGAGCCGGATGTAAGGAACTGGCAGCTCTCAATCTCAACTTCACATGCTGCTTGCCCGGGGCCGATGCCTCGATCGTTCCAGAGCGACGCTTTGGGCAGTGTGCACTCTATTGCTTGCGGAGTGCCGGGTTGGCATTGGATCGGTGGAGTTCATCGACTGGCCTGATGGTATGCTAGCTTGTGTGTGAAGCAATATCATCGCAACGTCGGCGTTACGGTCCAGTGCTTTATCTATTGAGCTGTCGATGCAGCAACTCTCGGGCGCTCGATGCAGGGAGGGAGGCTGACTAGCCACGATGGCACACTAGGTAAGGCGGTTGCTTCCACGACCTCGGTCCCGAGGTCGTGGGTTCGATTCCTTCGGTGGGCGATCCTTAATCGCCACTGCAAGCGGTGGTGATAGCCGTAAAGGCTGCTCTGTCGCTATACAAAAAGAGACTGTTTAATCAGCTAGTATTTTTCTTTTTCATTTCCATCTGCTTGCTCGAGCCGAACTCGGCTAAATTTTGCCTAAATGCATTTGTGTGCCTTAGCAGCAAACGTATGCCGAGCAGCAAAGTGCTCGAGTTCTGTGAGATTTGTGAAATTCACAGGCCCACATCCTCGTAACACGAAATAGTTCACTGATTCAGTCGTTTGCTAACCCCTGCTTATGCTAGTGTGCTAAAGTGTTGAAGTTGATTCGCAAGGCAATAAGCCACGATTCTACAATTACCGACAAGCTAAAGGCAGTACCAGGCTGAAGATGGTCAGCATCTGTCGAGATTGGAGTCACGATAAGGCGCTCACTCTTTACGACCGAGGTCGTGGGTTCGAGTCCTGCAGAGGGCAATCCTATATTACCAACTGCAAGGGGTGGTGAGAGCCGTTAAGGCTCTTCTGCCACTATAAAATGAGGTTTTTAAAAAAGCTAACATTTAAAAGTTCCCAATACTCGGACTCCTAGTTTAGGAGGCCGTCGGTTCAGCTCCCGGCGATGACAGAGCATTTCCAGGTCGGATTAAACAAGTGAAAACAAACTACACAAAACGCCACCTGGAAACTGCGTGAGCAACGAAGCGGCGAGGCACGCTGAAAGGTATTTCTGAGAAGTGGACAACTAATATTTGGTTTTGCTGGCCCCATTCCACTGTTTGCCTCTTCCTGATTTTAGCTAGACAATTCACGATTCTTGGAAAGCAGAGATACTTAAAGAACAGTTTCGCACTCGCAGTCTTCCTGCTGCTCCGTTGGCTGGCGGAGAGTGCCTTCAGTGGTGTCGAACGCGCCTGAATAATGACTGCTTCCTACTCATGCACTTTCGCTAATGTCTGAGCATGTACTTTCGATTGAAGACGGATCAATTAGCATATTATTCGGCGAATATTGACCATTCCTCCATGATTTTGAGATCCGCCAACGTTAACCTCTTGTTCGATCCCACTACTCTGACGAAGATCGCAGGTGATGCTTCCGTGTAAAAGTGGATCTTGCAATCGAATAGGGGTTTGAAAAGCCAAAGGTTTTCCAAACTCTTAGGTGAGCATCTAGCTTTTTATGGAGAGTCAAACCATAGGTCACTGTTTAACATCTATCAATTCGTTATTCGCTCCGTGATAGGTATCCGCATGTATCAGCAAATGTAAAGTGAATGAGATTGAGTTCTCTGAGGGTGCTATATCATATGCATTATTATTATCATCATCAGTAATATTATTGGCATTAGATCTTGCAGAGGCACATAGAACGTTGCTCAGTGGAGAAAAAATATACCCTCACAATGACAAAAATAGCACAACAAACATGTAATGGCTTCAGATCGTCTACTAGGAATGCACCGAATATTTCTAAAAACCTAGCAAAGCCTAAATCTCCAGCCATGTACGACTTGAATAGGGGCGTGTTTTCAACATGTAAATACGGCATAAATCGCCCTAGTCGTCGTTTGACCTCTAGTGTAGCCCTGTGAGTGTTGCAGCGTCATTAATTCATTGAATGAGCATTGCATTGCTGCTCTAGCAAGCTATCACTCGAACTAAGGTTTCCGTGTCAACTCTCCAGCGAATCCAGTGTCAAAGTCAAATCTCAAGTGAATTTCAAAGTCCTCTCAGGCTTGAAGCTTGATTCATAGAAAAACTTGTGCAGTAGGTAGGTACCTGGTACCCATCTCTGTGTGAAAGACCACATGACAACAATGTAAGCCCACGGTATTTATATTACTTCTAGCCAACCTTATTATAACTGAGGGAAAATGTTCAGAGCTTGTTCATCTGTACGCAATTTGAAGTCTCAACGCTTAGAGCGATACGAATGTGCTTAAATTGCCCACTGAACCACCCAAGGTATTGGGAAACATGCTAGAATTCATGAGGATAGCCACGAAACGAACAATTCGAAATCATTCAATCGTGGGGTTTCTGCACAGCCACGCTGTAATGTAGCCAATAAACCCTATTGGCTTTTCATTCGCCAAAGTGAGCTCGTCTTTTTGGTTCTAATGTGCTTTGAATGCATATCTGTCCAGGATTCAGCTCATATTACTGACCATAGCTCTTATTAGCCGGTGGCCATGTTTACTTTATGGTCTTTAAATTTACTTTATCATGCTGGCCTAAGCTGGCTGTACCTACTAGCTTTTGCGTGCTGATACCATGCATGTCACTAACCGTTTGGTACTGATTCTGTTGCAGTGGTTGCATAGGGCTTGGATATAGATCTATTTCTCTTAGGATACTATAAGAAATAACTTAGTAGTGCCACTATTATTATCACTAGGGTGGTTATGAAGTAATGCAGGGAGGAATGAAGGAAGTGAGAGAGGAGAGAGGAAGAAGGGGGCGGAAGAATTGCACGAAATGCTGATGACCGGTTGCGCTATTTTCCTGCTATTCTGTGGTCACTAGCAACAAGAATAATATTTATAAGATATATTTAATACTGCTATGACTCAAGAAAACTAAACCCACTTGCCAGCCTGGAAACGGCTTTTCAACCTGAAAACGGATAACCCGAGCTGGGATGACTGATTGGTGTGCAGACAGAATATCAACTTGACGAATCGTTACAATTTCTAACTCTGATTGTTGGTAGCGTCGTCTTCTCAAATGATAGTTTTTGAGAGCAATAATAATCAAGAAGAGATTACTTGTCATGCCACTACCCTTAACTTTTTTTTTAGAAGAAGCCACTGATGTCAGACAAGCATTCTTCAATATTCTTGCCGAGTTAGATTGACTCAGCTGAAGTAGCAAGCTGAACATTCTGCAGGAAGTGCGCCGAATAACATTTTTGAATCCATTACTCGTGTGGATTGTCCCGCAGCTAGAGTGATTCTTTGAGTGCGAGTTTCTTCTTAGCGCATCTGTAAAACGGTCTTGATATCTAATCGAACAACTAAAGTAGACTCGTTGCTCTAGCTGCATGGACTGAGCGCTAGCTAGCACCCTCGTAACGATCAGGTGCCTAGGAACGGCAGCAGGGAAGCAGCCCGGAAGGCTTGTAATTCATTCTTCGGAGCTTTTGCAGGACAGCTCATGAGAGAAAATACTGACCCGGATGAGCATTTCATCAACTCGGTGTCTAATCACAGCACTGTTTTCTAGTTGAGCAGAGGACGAATAATCAATCGTCCTCCGAACAGTCGGTAGCTTAGAGACTTACAGGCGCATCGCTGCACGTTTTCCCAACTGCTCTGACGTCACGCCGCCGTCGCCTATGGCCAGAGCTGGCAATGAGCAGCGGCGAGAAAGCAAGCGCAAGATCGGTCCCGGTTAGTGCTGAGTGCCGTAGGTTAGCGACGCAGGGCGCAGCTTCTCGAAGAAGAAGGCGAAGGCGACTCTTGATTTCGGTTAGCATTGTTCCTCCTGCCTGGCAGGATCATCCAATTAGCAAGCATCGAGGCGATTCCGAGTCCGGCGGAAGTGCTGTAGAAAGGTCATCGCCGTTCAAGCTCAGTCGCTTGCCTTGCGAAAGAGGACTGCCGGCCGTCTGTACATTGTGCACTTCTTGGCTAGTTGCCGTTCAACTCCCTTTCCTCAAGCTGCCGTCCATCATTTGGCTACATTAGATGCTTCGGTTTCCGTCTTACAAGGCAGCACGACCTCAATCTACAAAAATCCGCGTAATCCGGGTAATTATATAAGCCTACCACCAAACGCACCGGACGGAGGAGGACGCTCACTGCGTGACCCCCCCAGCGAAGTGGGCACTCGGGCCTTGATACGACTGCTACATTTGGGGCTTCGCAGCATCCAGCTTTTATCTTGACACTGTTCCTCCTCAGCTGACCGCTTCTGCTTTGGACTCGGGAGGCAATCTGGAGGCTGGATTAGAAAGCTGCTGTGGCGTACACCATTGTTGCGTCTGGCATCAAACGGCGGGGGATTTCCCGGGGCAACGCCCTTAGAATCTCAGGCCTGAAGTCTCGTCCACCAGGTCAAGATTTTGACCGGTGGATACCGTCCGCTCCTTTCAGAGAACCTGAGCGGGGAGCGTTTGAAAGCCACGTGGAAGTCGCTCACTGGGTTACGCCGTTTTTTTAACCAAGCGTAAGCGCACGCCAGCGATACTCGCCCCAAGCGAACGCTGCTGTAACGCCTTATAAAGCAGCATTTCAGCCGCGAAACAAATCTCGTCCCATCGATCGAGTAGTGGAGGCTGCCTGGGGCCCGGGTCCCGATTCAGCGAGCGTGAGAATTCACTCAAATTCACGCCCCAATTTATGGCTCCATAGCCTCTGCTTTAGCAACTTAGCACTTGAAATCAACACGCTAGGAATCGACATCTGTGCTAGCGAGGTGAGGGTCGCCTGAGCGAGGCGCGGTCGGGGTCTAAAAGATGCTTGGGTAAATTATCTGAATATTATTCGGACGCCGAAACTCAACACTTGCCAGTGCCTTACTACAGTCACAATATAATAAATAGCTGATTTATTTGTTACATCCACATTGGTATTATTATCGAGCCAAGCCCGGCAAGTTGGCTAGGCAGTCGACCATCACGTGGGCTCGCTGTAGCAGTGGTATAAACGAGCGACCTGCTAGTTGTTTTCATCTTTCCGGACCTTCTTGTCCACGCACAAAAAACCATCCCCTTAGGTGCTCCGAGCCTGGTTAGGCTGGTCATGTTTCCTGATGTATTAATGCAAGGCTTGCGTGCTGCACATTACTGGCCTTATACAACAATTCGTACAACACAGCGCATGCCATATTCCCTTTACAAAAATCTTGTTTTGATTGAATCAACACTCGTGACAACTCACTGCACAGGAAAGATAAATGTAACCCAAAACCCACTATCCGAGCACTTCCGACACACTATATCTATGGGGATGCCGCATGCCTTGCGGTAGTTGTACTCAAAGCCAACAGGCCGCTCCAGGCTGGTGTCCATTACTTCTCTGCGTGCTTCTGTACAAGGTGTTTACAGAGCCTGCCTATCTTTACTGAGTTAATTGTTCAGCAATTAGGGCGGCGCCTGACAGCCGGAGCGCAAAATGGTCGGGTAACGCTGGCGGACGAGATAACAATGGCTCTAGCACCGTTGGCCCCAACGGATTACTTCGACCGGCTAAATATCTTGCTTTTAGATTCAAGATGGTTTTAAATGAGGGTTTATAACTGCATCATTATTAATACAATAAGAGTTTAAAATAGTTTGCCTGTATAGCGGCCTAAGAGAACTTAGCCTATATTCAAGTGCTTCACATGTGCCGCGGTGCTTGAGCACATGACCTCGTCGTCCAATACACTACATTCACCTTGACCTTGGTCGAGACGAGTACCTTAATCACTAGGAAAAACCAGAGCGGCATCTCCATAGTGATGTATGATCGGAGTCTTAAATTATTTTAAAGCACTGCAACGATTGCCATCTTTGTTGGAAGTGTGCTCATTCAGAGTAATTAGCTCAGGTAGAATGCACGGATCAAGTTGAGCCTTTGACAAACTGTTTCTTATTCAACCTAAAATTGGTAAACATTTTAAATATGCCCAAGAAAATATTTCGGAACACTTTTTTGGTTCCTTCCAGAAATCTTAGAAAGAAACAGAGAGAGAGAGAGAGAGAGAGAGAGAGAGAGAGAGAGAGAGAGAGAGAGAGAGAGAGAGAGAGAGAGAGAGAGAGACAGATAGACAGAGAGAGAGACAGAGAGACAGAGCCCCTGCCTTACATACTCCGATTCGGCGGAGGCGCTTTCAGGCACAAAGCACGGCCCTTTATCTCGGGCACACTTCTCATTTGGAGCAGGTGGTCCCCTGCTGTCTGATATTTTACATAGACTGAGTTAAGCTACGCCACGCTAGCAACCCAGGAGCAACTTGTCATATGATTGTATAGCGGGATAGCCCTCCCCCCCCCCCGCTGATCTAGTTTAAACGAGTAAAATGCCATCCAGATCCTGCGGCACTATCAGAGTCAGACGACCTGAGAACAGCGAGAGCATCTTTATTTATCGTTAGCACATGACGAAGTAAATAAGAAAGACAGCTTTATACAAGTAGAGGGCTCCTGACCTTTCTTAAACATTTGATAGCGCCAAAGCCAGCACGCTTCGGCTACCGAGTTGGTGTCCCATCTGGCTCAAGCACACTGTGGCCGAGGAAGAAGAGGAGAAAGACTGCCCACGTTTCATTGAATGAGCATACTCGCTTTTTTTGGACAGGTTCTATTGGAAAGATTACATTAGAAAGACGCGGGACTGCGTAGGTCCAAAAGCAGTGTTGCTTCAGTATCGCAAAGAATTACGATCCTGCAGAAGCTGCTGCTTTAGAAGTGACGCGGCAACAAAAGCAACGACACCCTCAGGCGACTCCTCCAGGGCTCCAGGGCCAAAATGTCTGGCTAGCTGGCATACACTGGGAGGTTGGGAATTTTCTGAGCGAAGAGTATGCGTAACCCACACAGCCACACACTGTCTGTCGGCTGCTCTAGTTGTCGTGGAAATTAGAAACCGGGGTCAGTCAGACAATGCAGCGCTTGTCTGGAACCGTAGTCTAAATGCTTGAAACCAAAAATAATTGCGCCAATTCTGATCAGCTTCGTGTGGGGCCCCTAAGCTGTTCTTGTAAATATTCAAGGGTGGGAGAGTCATTATCAACAGCTTGTAAACCTTTCCTTTAAGGCAGCGTTGTACCGAAGGGCTGGCCGGGGGCGCATGTGTCCGGGCGCTGGATCAGGGGCACTGGATGGGGGGGAAGCGCAAAAATGGGCGCCTAATACTGGGGGGAGGGGGCGCCATCTGTGTAGTTCGTCGCCGGGCGCACAATAACCTAGGAATGCCACTGCTGTCAGGCACAAGCAATAATCCGGGCGACCTCATATAGGCTTGGTTCATCGTAGCTGATTCTCCACTTTCATTGAGCACATCGTAGCTAAGCGGCAGTTTGAATCTGATGAATATGATCGATTGTCCGCTCGAACTCAGACGCTATCGCTTCATCTTTTCGGGCATCGGGTTCTTCCGCAGCACGAAGGCGGAACTGACTATAAATTGAGTCGCACAATGGCCTTCCACTCGCGGCTCAAGGTCCTTTCAAGATGGCAGCATACAGCGAGCCTAAAGATGCTGTGCAGTCGCTAATCGCTCAGCAAGTCGCCTGTGATCGTGCGCCAGAAAAGGGGCTTTCAGCGCTAGGTTATCAAACTTAATGACTTAAAAAAAGAAGCTTGACATTCACCCGTACCTCTCAGCATTTTGTTCGTCCCTGTGACATGTCAACAGTTTGCTTACTCTTGCTGATATCGTGCAGACTATCGCTAACCTATCGACACTATACGCTTCTTATCCAGAAGATGTAAAGTGCCGAGAAAGTAAGTTCCCTCAAGCCGCTGCACAAATTTGTTCTTAGTGTCCTGGTCATTGATTTTTAGTCTTCACGATCGTAGCCTCTACATGCAGTTGAACGCCGATGCAGGTGTATGTGACAGACAATATGCATCTGTATGGATGAAAATAGTGTGTAGTAAGCAGGTACTTCTTACAAGCTACCCGTTGCTTTTTTAACTGGCCATGATTTATCAGCAGCCAACGAGCAGCCATGCCTTTGTCACTTTCCTATTCAGGTGCAAAGCCGTCTGACTACCGTCCTTCAGGCCTCATAGGATTTACTGGCTCTGGAAAGATCAAGGTCAGTGTTTTATGAATTTCTATTTAGATAAATATTTATAGTTCCATTATCTATTTTGAATGAACTCGTAGATGTTTGAAGGCTTGGCTCCTTATTTTCTTTCATAGTCTTAGCTATAGATTGCACACATGAGGGTTACTTTTTCGATGTCGTGCATATGATCTTGCATTTGCTGAAGAAACGTCAGGCCTGTTTGAAACGGCTCTTTTAATTTCTGCATATATTAATCTTGAGCAACGTCACTCCAAGAAAAACCTCACATCCGCAGACCTACAGACAAGGACAGTGCCCATTTCCCTTTCGAGCTCATTCTTGAAGGGCGGCTGGGTGGCTAAGTTAGCCTCAAATGACTGTCTCTGGCTCAAACTCTTTTAGCCATGTCCCTCTTTTACTCCTAAACTCGGCTCGGCCGGCATACTCCGTGTCGCCTCTGCACGGAATTTTATATTAAGACTGAGCATGTTATTGATTCTAAGAAGCTGACATGCTTCCTGTCTACTGCGTTAACGTTTCCATTGTGAAATTCTGTTCACGCAGGCCGCTATACACAAACACACGTACGCACACAGGCGTACGAATAGAAATTTTTTATCGAACTAGCTTGTACCGACGAAAAATTGTAGGGAGATTTAACGCGAAAAAAGGACCTTGAGTGTGCGCATATATATATAGCCGTGCAAGGGTGGGGGGGGGGGGCACAAGGACTCACCCACAGGCAGATTTTTACATAGACTGACTGTCCCAATCAGAATCTGTATTGTTATCCTGTCCAATCATAGATGATTGCCATGAATTTTATATAAATAATTAGATATCTATGATCAAACGTCTGCTCGGCATTATGCGATAATTAAGTGCACAATTCAGTGTAAGATTTCAACTAGCAGATTGTACGTTTTAGCTTCAGATCAAAATTTGAAGTTATCTTAACTGATAACTATTATGTGACACTCATCTTGGTGGTACCTTCATAGTAGTACTATAAATATTAAAAAGGGCACAACGAAAGTAGTGACTTATGTTTACGAGCTCAGGACGACTCAGGGCAGATGTACACATTAAAAATTACTTTTTTTCAATTATGAGCACATTTCTACCTGCACATGCATCTATCTCAATTCTCTATAAACACTCAGTGCTTCCTAAAACCCTCTTATTGTATCTCGTCCACTAACTATTTGCAGTGTCAGCATAGTGGCAACTGATCTAGTCATCAATTTCTACGAAGGGCTTATCGCCTAAAAAAGATAGTTTCAAGTGGGCGATCAAAGCACGTAGAAAGAACGGATGACTAAAGTAATTATTAAAGAATATATGACAAAGAAACGTTCACTCCGCTAAATCACGGAAATAATGGGGGGTGCAGGCGATCATACGACAACACACGCCTTCTTGAAACGTTCTATGATACACTCTCCACGCTAGCATGAATTCAGACTGCAATCTGGCATTGTTTCAAAGATGCTGCCAGCATTTCATTTAAAAAAATTTCGCATTACTGCCGCTTGGAAAGTTGTTTCGACCAGATAGCGCATTCAAGTACATGGTTTAACGACGAACGATCACATACTGTAAAGCGTCATCAAAGATGCATGATGACTTCGCATGCAGTTGTAAGAGTGTGAAGACTCTTAAGTCGCTTGAGACCTGCAGACACTACAAT
>WPIO01000002.1:700000-847500 GCA_009760855.2 Cristatella mucedo
TTATCCCACCAGTAATCTAGGTCAAGAGATAGGCCACGAATGCGTGGCGTCTTAACTGCTCATCCTACGGCGTATTCTGTTTAGTCTTTTGGATGGGAAATCATAACAAACCTTCGCAAGCCAGAGCAGTCTGAATTCTAAGAACCGTGTGAGAGGTGCAACTTTGACCGTGCCTCGCGTCGAGCAATTTCGATTTGCTCAGCGATGAGTCTTTTACGTGAACCTGTCAGCAGCGAAGCTTTATGGATGGCACCTGCGCACCGCTTTTCTGCTTGTTAGGAACTGAAAATTACTCTGATAGAATTTTATGAAACCTGCTGTTTCTATCCAAGACGGTTCCACCTTTTGAAAGGCAAGGAACGAGCACAATGCAAAGAGGCTCTCGCCTAAAAACTCTACTCTTGGATTGCACGCAACGTGTTATCGTGAACGGAAACCCGAAAATTCGAGATCTTAAGGAAGTGCTTGAAGATAGCTAGTGCTCTAGCGCAGTCATTGATACAGAGTCTGGACGAAACGGGCCGCCGGGCGCGGTGCAAGCAGCGCATCGATGTCAAGGACATTCATTGTCATTCACTTTTACGTTCCTTCGTTGTGTTGCTCCGGCTTACCTCTCAGACTTGCTTATTTCGCACGCTTCGCTTCGCACAAAGGGCTCCTCGTCCTGCTCCGAGTCTGATCGCCCGATCGCCGAGCCCGTAGCCGGCGTCGCATTGTACAGTGACCGCGCATATTCGGTTCTTGAACGGCGAGAGCCTAAAGACGGGAGACAGACGGGGAGTCTTTTCTAAAGACGAAAGCCTCAACTTGGTCAGGCGACTTGACGGAATTTACAGCATTGCTAATAAAGCGTCTGCTACTCTTGGTACGTTGTCTTCTTACCACGCCAACCTTTTTGCATGCACGTGTGCAAGATAATGCTTCCTTTCCGTTTTTCCTTAAGGTGCTAAGAAATGCACGTGCATAACTATTAACCAACTGCGGGCAAGGTGCGGTAAAAAATGTGAATAGGGCTCACGCAATATTGTAGTGTTTGACTTCCCCTGAGTGCGCCATAGTGCTTTGGCTCGTGTGACCGAGTTCACCGCTAGCTCACCTTTTGAATTGGCGAAGCAAGTAAATGTTGATTCAGCTTGCAGTGTAGAGAGCCAGCACGCTACTAGCTACTACATGACACAATTTATATAGGTAAACCCTTGGTTGCAATGACGCTGCTTATGCAAGACGCTGCTTAGACTTGGCGATGACGCTGCTTTAGCAAGCCGGGCAGGGCAAAAAACAGTGTTTCTAGCATTCTGCCAGCTCCGCTCTCATAATTTCTCGTGAGTCCTGTCTCGTAATTACCAGCCTTTGACCGACAAGCGATCGTCGGTACGCAGGTTTTTTCGATACTGCGGGGTCACCAAGCGCCTAATCGTCTCGCATGTCTTCCTACGATCTCAACGCTATCAACGATCGGAACCTACGGCGCTCCGACACGCACTCGGTACGCACATGAACTAACTCGGCGCTTCGGTGGCAGGATCCGAGCAGATGCGAGCCATTAAGTCTAGAGGACCCCTGGGGGAGAAGATGGGGGCACCGCGATCAAACCGAAGTTCAGTGCACGCCCGAGCCACGGTCAGGCGAGCGAGTGGTCTGCTGCCAACAACCGGTTGCCGGGGCAACTATCGAGACACAATACACGTTAGCCAGGAGGCGAGGCCGTCGACTGTCATCCTAGCCGTCGTGCAGTGCACGACGCCGGTTTACACCGGCGAAAACCTCTGCCGACATGGGAATGGCATCTCGAGCGAGTACATTTGGCTAGCCACCCAAAACTTTGCCGATCGGCTGCAAGCGTGGCGCTCCTCTCTCGATCCTCCGCGCCAGATGCAGATGCATCCGGGTCATGGCCAAGCCAGCCGGGCAGCGGCCAGCCAGCCGGCCTTCCGGCCGAATGGTAGGCACAGTGTGCGCGCGCCGTCTTGCTGCCTAGATGTTAGTTCTGCAGCTGCTGTCGCTGCTGATTTTCTTCTCTCTGATTTTCCCCCGCCGTTCTTCTTCTTCTCTATTTAAGCATCTTACGCAGTGTCTTTCCAGCTTGAAATCATCTACCGCATTAAGTCTTTCTCAGCCGCCAGTCACATCGTAGTCCTAGGCCTGGACCTCTTTCTTCATTCTCTCCCTTCGAACGAACGGTTGTCGTCTTTACCGTCCTGCCACTTTTCTTGTGTTTTCTCTGTCAACCCTTCAGTTCAATATGTGTTCGCCTTCCATCCCCCGCACGGTTGGCTTTGGCCAGCTTCCTTCCCGCCTCGACCCGCAATTCTCCGGTTTCAATGTTTCATTCCCTTTCCAATAGTTTCGTTACCTTCCTCACTCTTTATCCACCGTCAGCTTACTTACTCAATCAACTCGTTTTGTGTTAACATTCGAGGAATTTCATTAATGAAACGCCGCCACCGCCTGAAAGTTCTGATGATGGACCAAAGCGCAACTTGCACAGACTTAGCAACAAGGTTGTGTGCAGTTTATTCTGTACTTGCAAGGAGTTGCTGATTTAGACTCTAGGCCAAATGGTCTAGCAGAAGAGGCAGCGGGCCAATGGCCACCCAGACAAAGTGCGGGCAGCGAACTTGCGAATTGCGAAGCTGTAAACTCTTTTTTTAAACAGACGCGAGCAAGGTTTGTAAGCGAGCCTATTCATTTGCACTGCTTTCCTGAGAAATCAGCACTGAATGCTAAACTCGATCTTGGATATGAAAGAGCCCACAATAAAAGCAGCTCCTGGAGGTGTTCACACTAAAGGAGGCCATTGACGGGTCGAGCACTCGAAGCCGCAGGCGCGTTCTGTAGCTAGCCTGGCTTGTTTTCTAACATGTCTAAAATGCTATTGAAATTCAGCAGCAGTCGCATTACCGTGCGGCACGAAGCATAACAAGCTACAATCATATCCACGGTGACTGCCGGGAACGGATTATGTAACAAGTTATCATTCAAATCAGAATTGTCGGGTGGGGTGGGTCTCACACTTATTTAGGATCTGCCAAGGTCTTCTTGTACCACGGGCCCCGTGGATAGGCGATCGAACGTGACGGTCAGCAATGAACCCTGGCTGTTGGCATTGCGCACGTGCAGGTTCACTGATAGCTCTCTCTCTGCTGAGGAACATCCGCAGTTCGCCGCTGTCCCTTTATCCGTATTGTGCCTTTGTCCGGGCGGTGCTTTTGTTCAGCTACCGATGGTGATTTAATAGCCTCGTCGAGTAATGTTGGGGGAGCCGACTGGAATGCTCCAGGTAGTCGCTTACACCTTGGATTCTTGGCGCGTAGCATCTGCTGACAGCCTTAGCTGAGCATGCAGCAGCTGATTAGCCTCTACGATTTGCCAAGAAGACGACGCTGCTTTTTTCTGCTGGTATTTTCGGCTGTTCATAGCGCCACGATGGCACATTGATTGTGATAAGTCTGCATTCGGAAAAAAGATTCCAGTTTGGAGCAGGTGCATACGCGACGATTTACACCTCGCAGTTGGCATGGCAAGCGTGTGCGCAAATAGCTGTGCGACTAGTGCGTCTAAGAGGAAGATAAACAGATGTATAGACACGCACACATCCACACACACACACGCACACACACACACACACACACACACACACACACACACGCACACACACACACAGACACAGACACAGACACAGACACAGACACACACACACACACACACACACACACACACACACACACACACACACACACACACACACACACACATATATATATATATATATATATTGTATTTGTATAGCACTCTAAAAGAACTCAATCTCTATTCATGTGCTTCACACATGCCTCGGGGCTCGCGCCCCGTCTTCGAGGTCGTCCTCGGCCATGAAGCACATTCACCGTGACCTTGGTTCGAGGCGAGCACATTAATCATTCGGCCAAAACAATGCAGCTACGACATATTCGAGCTGCGGTAAAAGTTCGCTGAACGTCGGTCAGATGTGATTTGCGATTACAATTTATTTAAGGGCGCAAGTGTGTCCACAAGCGATTCCATTAAGGGACAATCACAAAGGGATTGTTAGACTGGAGAACCTACTAATTGTAAGAGGCTTTCAATTAGTACACAGTTGGTAACATTTCCTGCAATTCAAAGCGCTAGTACGTTAAACTATTTGCTGCACTGTATTACTTAAAATGCACAAAGGAAGTCGCACGCTCCTACTACCGGTGGTTGACAAGGAGATGCGAAACACTCAAAGCCTAACCGACTGCCAAACTACAGAGCGCGCTGTAGCGCGGGTAAGAGAATCACAGAAAAGCGTCTATAGTACAGAAACAAAAGTGAACCTCTCTCTCTCTCTCTCTCTCTCTCTCTCTCTCTCTCTCTCTCTCTCTCTCTCTCTCTCTCTCTCTCTCTCTCTCTCTCTCTCCGGCCATGCGCATATATCCATCCAGCCCTACTTGCATCGAAACATTGTATGCACCTCCACTCTGTCGTATAAAGCACGGCTTAAAGCACGCTACTTTCGAAGAAAGCCCTTGCCATCGGCCGCTGACATTGCCGCTGGCAGCGAAGGGTTGAGCTCCACCTGAGCTCTCACGCTCTGACCAGAATGAGCTTCCGCCACAGCACGATCAAGCAAGAGGCTGACAGGACCAAATCCAGCCAGCATAATGGCCATTTAGCGACCGCCGATAAACTACAACCAGCGAGCTGTAACGAAGAGCAGGTAGCCGCGGCCGGAAAGGACGCTGGAACTGCCAAGAAGTGTCCTGTTATCCCAAGGAGTTCGTAGCTATTGATGGGTTGTGCCAGCTGCAGGAGCGCTGCAAATGCTATTTGATGTCTGCAGCAAGTAACAGCTCCTCGACGCTGGTCTCGACTCAACTTCTAAGACGGAGGCTGGATTTTTAAAAGTGCCGCCTTGATCGACGCAACCGAGCGCTCTTGTTCCCAATGCCTTGACTAACTGCGCCTATATAACGCTTACGGACCCACGAGTTGAGCAGCCAGTTCAGCACTGACGCGAAGTAAAACAATTGCTGCGACGAATATGCCAAGCCTTTGCCAGAGGACCAGCGCTAAGTAAGACATTCTTCAAATGATGGGACGAGCTTTGACCATGGCAGCACTCAGTGAAGCTTTCCGAGTCACTTGATGCACTAAACTCTGCTAATAATAATAATAATAATAATAATGTACTTGATAAAGCCCCCTCAGAGAAATTAATCTATTTCTAGGCGCTTTACATTTGCTGCAAAGGGAAATGCAATTAAATGGTAAGTAAAATCATGCTTGAAAACAAACAAAATGAATAATATGGTTAGGGGTGACATGCACACGGTCAGCATGCAAATGTGGTTAGTGGCAGCATGCACAGTGTCAGCACGCATAAGCACGTGAAGGACGAATCGCAGGGACCCACTAAATGCTGTCCTAAATAGGTGTGTTTTTAGGTTCCTTTTAAATGTGGTCAGGTCAGGGGATGTTCTGACGCAGGTCGGGAGGGAGTTCCAGGCTTTGGGAGCATACGAACTAAATGCACGGTCTCCAAAGGATTAGAGGTTTGTACGAAGTATTTCTAGACTGTTGGATTCCGAAAAGCGGGTGGTACGATGCTTGGCCTGATGGGGGAGTATGTCGGAGAGATAGGCTGGAGCTATAGAATAAAGGGACCTAAAAGTGAGCGATAAAACCCTAAAGTCAATCCGTTGCTTGACCGGTAGCCAGTGCAGGTCGGCGAGAAGTGGAGTAATGCGGCAACTGCGACGCTCACGACAGACAAGCCTAGCTGAGGAGTTCTGCACCAGCTGCAATCGCCTGATCGCACATGCCGGTAGGCCAGTAAGCAGTGAGTTGCAGAAGTCGAGACGAGATGTCACGAATGCATGGACCAACTTGGACGTGGTATCCTTATATAAACAAGCCCGAATTTTAGCACTAAGAGCATGCGCCCGCAAATCGTACTAGTCGCTATCGCTTCGAACTGCTTATTATCGAAGAAGTGTATCGACTAGTCAAAAGACGCAGGAATTCGTGGAGAGCCGGGGAATCAGGACGCGGATGGTACGCGCCGAGGGGTAAGCGGCCCGAGCGCTAAGCGGCCGCTCAGATTCTTTCTTTTCCAACATTACAAGGCAGATTAATGTTCCCATTCACATAATTGGACATGCTACCCACCGCATAGTAGTGCGGTTTAATGATGGCCTCACCACCTTGCTACCGTTTAAGATTCAACTAAGAAAATGATGCATTCTGTAGGCGTATGTTCATTGACCTTTCGAGGTCCCAATAATGCCTCGTTTGGCGTCCAACGACCTTTTTTTTAAGGCTGATCGAACAACGTTCTCATGTATATTTTGATCCTTCCTCATACAATTAATCAATTAATCTCTTTGCACTGTGCATTTATACCCAATATATCAACTTTGGAAAACGTGAAGCATGCAAATTTTATACAATTTATCACGCCAACGCCAATTCTGCATGCATACGTAGTAAATTTAATTATATGCATATGTGCTATATATGAGCATGTATATAACTTGCTAATATACTTTACTAATTGCTAGTGCATCAACAAGTATTAAAAATGGTAATTATTATGCACAAACCAGCTCTGTGAGAAGCATAGTAATAAATTAAAAATATCAAGGTACTTCTTTTACAGAACATTGCAAATATAATTGTGGTAAAAATTTAGTTTCTAAATACAAACTATCGATTTATAAAGCATGTTTACGTGCATATTCATACTTTTAGAAAATAAATTAGGTAATCAAAATAAATTAAATTTTCATAACCAAGTTAAACGGTTAAGCAGTTGTTAACCTTTGTCTTGATCATCAGATCAAGTCACTGATATATGTTATTGGATTTTTTTATCTACTTATTCATAGCTGAAAATGATTAATACATTCGCTAGTAATAATTTTCAGAAATTTGTATTGTGATATTACTGCAGGAGCCTTAGTCACACCATTGAAGTGTGGTTCGTGCTGCTTACGTGGATATATTCCTGCATTTTCCCGAGGTGGTGTCGAGAGACTACGAGCATTTGGCAGACTATTTTTCTACGTCAATGCCAAATAATAAAACGTAAGGTGAATACTACCCCGCGTAAGCATGCGATAAGACGAGTGAGGTGAACAGGGCATTTTTAGACTTGCCTGTCTGGGATCAGGATAAATGCTAGGGTATCCCATTTAACCAGCCAGAACAGCAAAAAAAGCTCAGTAAAGAACGGCTGAAAATTGTTATTCAGAATAATTCTAATCATGATTCAAAGTATTTATGGTTTTGAAGGGATTTTCTTTCAATCATAGGTTTTAACGGGTGGAATAAGAGCCGTGAATTCGAAGCCTGAATTCGCTATGGAAGGCAACAGTTTCAAAAGAGAGCCACTAGTCGACCAGTGTAATGCTCTGATGCTACCATCGCACAATAAAAGGGCCATTATAATACTATTTGCATCATACATATATAAATATATATCTATATTGATATATACAAAGATAATTCATTTGTATAGGTCCTAAAGAGAACTTAATCTCTATTCAGACGTTTCCCATATGCCAAGGGGCTTGAGCCCACATCATTGGTAATCAAAATCATTTACCTTGACGTTGGTCAAGGCGAGCACCTTGACTACTGGGCTAAACTAAATTGACAGCTTTGGAGAATCTTCGAAACGTACTGCCGAAGCTGAGCGAGGAAAATTTCAAAGTGGGTGTTTCTGTATGCTCACAGATAAAACAAAAGTGAGTACGATATACTCCCCAAGCGCTCGCTGTTTAGGAGAAAAACGTTTTGAAGCGGCTTTGTCACAGCGGATCGTGGTTTCCTATGACACAACAATGCGAACAACCATGTGACTAATAGTAATACATTTGGTATGGTGCCCTCAGAGAACAATTCTCTTTCTAGGCACTTTAAATTTGCTGCAAAGGAAACATCCTTGACGATAAGAGGTTCTGAGGGCGCTTTATCAAGTGTGTTATTATTATTATTATTATCCACGATTCTCATCCTGATAAAGTCCATGAGAGCATGTATAACTTGCTTGTATGTATGGCGATCGCTGCCACGAAGATTTGCTGGACTTGGAACGCCGTTATCAAAGATGATGGGGTGGGAAAACGATGGTATGCTACATTCAGGGCCGTGATAGCCCAGGAGGTAAGGTGCTCACTCTTCACGATCGGGATCGTAGGTTCGAATCGTGCGTTGGGCGATCCTTTACTGTCAACTGCAAGCGGTGGCGATAGCCGTTAAGATTCTTCTGCCGCTCTGTAAATAAGGCTGTTAAATCAACTACTATTAATATTTGGGTGGATTCGTAAATTATATACAATGTAATTGTAAATATGCAAACAATTCTCACTTGTAGACCGTAAGTGGTCATTTTTGTATAGCTTCGGTTTAAATACACGTCCAGCCTAAATTATTTTCCTTTTTCTGACTAAATATGAGTTTGAAAATGGGCAAACTTTAAATTCATTTTCTTGAAGCTTAGGTAATTTGGAAAATGAAGTAACTGAGAAATGCAGCAATATTATTTCGTATGCTTGTGACTGCATAACCAGCATAAACACTTAAAAACGACACTGAACATTAAAATCTCAATATTGCGCAATCCACGAAGATGCAACTCCGCGCGGGTGACGACAGTGACGAAATTAAGAGGCCGGTGAGGCCACTAACGCCACGAAGTGCCGCAAAGGATATTAATTAAAAAAGGCCATACCGCGGGCTTGGTTCGGACTGGAGGGGGGCGTTCGGGCGGGCGGGGGTTGGCTTGCGGGTCGTGACGTGTTAGCACGACGCAGCCGAAAGCTCCGAGATGCGGGGCCTCGAGAAGGTTTCGAACAGCTGGCTGGCAAGGGGCAGTTTACGCAAAGAGGCAGCAGCTTTAGGCACGCGGCGGCCTCGGCCTCGGACGTGCACTCGCGCATGCGCGCCGAATGCGCGCCGATCGGCTTGCCGCCTCCTCCGCCGCGGACGACCGCTGCTGTCGGCCGCCGCGCCACGCCGAGATGTGGCCACCGGCGGTGGCGGTGGCGCGGCAGTCGTGTCGGGGGCCAGTGCCAAGGAGTCGCTGAAGACTCCGTCACCTTGCCGACGACCGACGCTGAGATCAGGCTGCACAAGCAAGCAAGCAAGCCAGCCCCACCTGTCGCTGCGGAAAATTCGCGTCGTCGCCGTCGCGAGTCGTCGTTTTCTCGTCGAGGCTCCGTCGCGTGCGGCGGGCACTTGCCGACGGCGCGCTCCGCCGCCGCTCTATAGGTACTCGGCGCTTCGGCACTCCGCCGCACGAGGGCACACGAGCGCAGCCAGTGCGACGGAGCCCGGACCCAGAGAGCAGCGGATCACTGTCTCGCGAGTCGCTGCCTCGCTCTCGCTCATGCCGCCGGACATTTCGCAATCAGTAAGCTTTAAATGTACCGCACTGAGCGGCGAGCGAAAATCCATTGCCGCTGCAAATAGAATTTATAGGAAAACGTCAGGGAGAAAATCCTAGTAAGACCTCAGAAATTACACACTCGTAGCCGCCGCCGCCGCCGCCGCCGCCGCCGCCGCGAAAGCGATTCGAAGCGAGTGCGCCCTCGGAGGCGAACGAAGCGCGGTGACCGTGCGGCCTCCCGCACCTGTCCGAGTAGCTTGAGTCTTCGAGCATGGCCGCTGAGCGCTGCACAGCTGTTCTTTAGGACCACAGGTGACCGTATGCCGCGCGTTCTCTCTCTCTCTCTCTCCCTCTCTCTCTCTCTCTCTCTCTATTTCTCTCTCTCTCTCTTTCTCTCACCATTTTCATACTCGATGTCAAGCGCTGGTGCCTGGCCGTCTGACGAATGTTTGTCGTTCACTTCTGCTGTCACACCACGCGATTTTCTTCCGTTCCACCTTCGCATAGAGTGATCGCTACCAGGAGAGCTACTAATGGCATCTCTTTCTACCCGGGGTTAAAGTGGCCTAATAAATAAATTCTAGCTGCTTAAACAGCCTCTTTTTGTATAGCGACAGAAGAGCCTTTACGGCTATCACCACCGCTTGCAGTGGCGATAAAGGATCGCCCACCACAGGAATCGAACCCACGACCTCGGGACCGAGGTCATGAAAGAAACCACCTTCCACTTCATAACCCGAGTGTAAAATAGGCTAGGCTAAACTATTTCGTTCCAGGCCAGAATATACCCCATCTATAAGATAATGTAGAGCACGAAATAATTTTTTAGCTATAAGTAACTCGACAAAATTAACTAACAAATTCCTTTTAATTTTTCAGTGGCTATTATCCAAGCAGAGAACATTCGCAGCAGATTTCTACTGATATCCAATTAAGAAATTGCACCGATATTTAAAAAGCGTATAAATGAAAGTGATGTTTTCAATACGATCAATTAAAGCAGTTTTCAGAAACAGTCGAAGCTGCAGTCATGGTCTGCTTCTCGGCCGTTGCCGATGCTGAGCAGATGTGCCGGGCAGGCGTCTCCGATTGCTTGGCCTGCAGGTGTGCCCAACCGCTCGGCACGTCGGAGCTGCAGAGATGGCAGCATGCTAATAAAGTATCGCTTTGCCCATCGTGGAGCTAGCGGCGCAAGAATAGACGGTGCGCGCTGGACAATCGCATAGATTGCTCACAGAGTCGATTAATAGCTCAGATAGGCAGCAGAACGCTAAGCCTTTGCTGGCCTTGAATTCAAGTGTGGGAACCTTTGGTTCGGCCTTTCGATAGGTAACCACTCAGGTTGTTGAAGAATGGACCCGACGTGGCGCGATCGTCTAGCTTTGTAGACAAGCGGCGCTCCCTTGTTAACGGCAAGTTGAAAATTGAGGCAATTAAGAGTGCGTCGGCGCGAGGAGGTTCTGCGACGCAGCAATCGTGTCAACGAGCGACACTGAAGTCATAGCAGCAGGCAGCCAGAGGCCGCCGCCCTCCTCACTTCTCTGCTCCTTAGACTGCAGCCTCTGCTCCTCCTCCTTCCTTCCTCCTGCTAACCTCTACTCTACGCGTGCTGCTGTCAAAAAGCGCGAACTGAGCGTCATCGTTAACAGAGCCAGGAGCGGCATCGTTACAGGCTAGGGCGCCTGTGCGAACAGAGAGCGTGGGAGCGGCGAGATCCAGCAGCCTTGGTTCTGCTGAGCACAAGGATCGATCGCCGACGCGGTGGTCTTCGATTTGAAATACGGGACTTGAAATGCTGCTCGAATTAAACCGAAAAATACGTGCTGAAGCAGAAGTCAAATTTGAAAGCGACTTGCGATTTTGTGGATTTAAAGCCGAGCAGCGAGAATTCCGCACGAGCAGGGCGACACGGGCGACCGCCCTTACAACCGGAAACTAAATTCTGGGTTTTCAAGATTCCTTATTAAAGCGACGTCCGCCCATTCAGATTTACGCAGCATGTACATGTTTCGCCGGCTGCAACGGCGCCGAGTCGCAATGACTGAGCGCAGTGCTACGCTGGATAGTTTTCTACAGCGTAGCACAGAACCCGAGGGCTTTCGGTGCGAATACAGGCGAGGAGTGCAACAGGAGTGCCAACATTCCGACTTAAGAAATAGTTTCTAGGAAGAACGTGGCAGGTGAGAGATCGGAGTAACGAGTGCCTTAAGGTAAGAACGGGGGAGAGCATATAATGAGGTGCCAGGGTCGCGCTGGCTGGATTTTTGAGCCATCGCGTAAACATTCATGTGTGCATCGCTCAAACTATTGATATGAGGGGTATAATTAGGTCTGGACTGGTATAAAGTGGCCCAGGCCATAATATACTTCCGGGGTCCTTTATGTGCTTATGCGTGCTGACACTTCGCGAGCTGCCACTAACCACACTTACATGCTGACCCTGTGCATGTCACCCTAACCATGCTACTCTTGTTGCTTATTGAGCATTCTACTACTAACCATTCAATCATGCTTCCTTTGAAGCAAATGTAAAGCGCCTAGAAAGAGATTGAGTTCTCTGAGGGCGTATTATTATTATTATTATTATGAAGTGGCCTAGGCCGTTTAACCCCGGGTATGCTCTAAGCTATTACACCGGGCTGGACGAGTCGTTGAAGTTAAAGATGAGAGGCACTATTGGTAGAAGATTTCTCTAGTCGTTGTAATGCTTGAAGACGCCACACTACATTCGCTTTACTAATGTACTTGTGTCGGACGAAACTCGATAAGGTCTAAAGGCGGATATATATATATATATATATATATATATATATATATCGTGTGTATAGCCCCATAAGAGTACTCATCTCTATTTGGGTGCTTCACATATGCCTCGGCGCTCGAGCCCATGACCCCGGTCAGTAAAAACTTTCACCTTGACCTTAGTCGATGCAAGCACCTTAACCGCTGGGCTAAACCAGCGTGGCATAAGTTGCTGAAGCAGTTATTCGTAAAGATTGTGCAATGAACTGTGAGCATAGCAGCGCCCCGTGCAGTTTCTTGTAAGAGTAAAATGTATCCTTAATTTAGTATTCGCCGCTCCGTACGAGCGATTAGCATGAGCCAAGCTAGGAATCTTTGGTTTGGTTCTAGGAGGGGGGCTCACGCATGCACGCGCTTGCACAAGCGCGCGCGAACACGCACACACACACACACACACGGAGAAACACGCACACACACGCACACACACACACACACACACGTACACGCACACACACGCACACGCACGCGGTAGCACAAGCACACGTCCACGCACGGCACCTTCAAGCAGCAATTTAGTGCAGGCCTTGCGCGGTCAGAACACCGCTGAGCCGTCCAAGGAACGGCCCAATCACCCTAATGCGACATGTGGCTCGGTTTCCAGCCTCACTTAGCTGGACAGTGCACTGATACGTGCGTATTGGATTACGTCAAGCCGGACGCGAGGTTGGCCACCTGGGAACTAGCGTAAACACCGGTGCTCGTCGCGGTAAGCCGCTGTCTCTATCTCGGGCTAGCAAGACAGCTTGACCGGTCGCCGAGCAGTTGCCCCGACGAACTGACCCCGACGAACGGACGGTCGCAGCTACAAGTCTAAGAACAATTGCCTACTCTGCGCTAGGCGTGGCTCGTCGGTGCGGCGGAAAAGGCGGCGGACAGCGAGGCGGCGGCGGCGCACGCGGCCGGCACGTGCGCCGCCGCCGCCGCCGCCGCCGCCGCCACAGCGACAGCAGCGGGCGGGTCCAGCAGCAGAGGCAGAAGCAGAGTGCGGCCACCGTCGCGGTGCCCGCCTTTGCGCTCATACGCCTTTTCGCTACTAAACGAAGCTCTCGGCCCTCGGCCTCGACCTTTGCTCGCCGAATTAGGAGCGATACACTAGCACCTGTTGCGCCGCTTCATGGCTGGTCCGGTGCTTCCTGTTTATTGGGCCCTAACGAGTATGTGCACCACGCGACAAGCCATAGCACGAGACGTCTCGTCGGCATGATCGATAAATATGTCAATACGTGCACAGAATCGTCAAGTGAT
Source organism: Cristatella mucedo (assembly GCA_009760855.2). Taxonomy (NCBI): domain Eukaryota; kingdom Metazoa; phylum Bryozoa; class Phylactolaemata; family Cristatellidae; genus Cristatella; species Cristatella mucedo. The sequence goes on from WPIO01000002.1 coordinate 713,442, forward strand.
ATCAAAGCGAACATCCATTCTCTCATCAGCTGCATCGCATCCACGTTGCTTTTGTAGCATTGCTTTGGATTTTCATCAACCTACCCCTAAAACCAACGTGGCGTCAATGACTACAAACTTGGCTGTAGTTACAGACATCCTAGCCGATTTAGCAGCTGCTTTTGTTTAGCGACAGAAGAGCCTCGACGCCTACCGTCACCGCTTGCAGTGGCAATACAAGATTGCCCACCACAGGATTCGAACCCATGACCTCGGGACCGAGGTCGTGAAAAGTAACCACCCTACCTAGTGTGCTATCACGGCTCTAGTCAGGAGTCCCGTGGTCTAGAGTCAAGAGTCCACGGCAGGTGCTTCTCAGCTACCGAGCCCTGCACACTTCGCTTACAGCTCTTCTAGCCGAGATTCTGGTTACATTGACCGAGTGCAATGCTGGCGTGGTGGTTTCGACTGACGCTATCGTAAGCGGCGCACATCGCGGTTTCTTGCTGATCGGTGTGACTAATTCTGAACCCTAAGCTCTACGGCTCGAGTCCCAGCAGCTAATACGGCGTCGTTTGTGCGTAGAGCCAGGTCAGCCTCTGCTATGCGCACAGCGCCCATAGCAGGCTGTTCAACATTATCTCCAGCGTCTGTTTATATATCTGTACGCTAAATAAACACATTTCAGAGCTTTAGAGCTTTTTATATCACTTTAGCTTAAGTTTTAGGATTGTTGGTGCAGTGTTTATTATGGTGCAGGGTTGCATATTCTTGGACTTTACGGTGTATGGTTTAGTGGAAAGATTTTTAATTTTCTTTTGGTCTTGAGATTTCTTTTAGGGTTTAGAGTGTAGTGTTTAGGTTTTTAGGGAGTCTCTAAACAGAGAATATATATCTCTCAAAACTTGCTTATTTACTCATTATATAAAAAGACTCTGGAAACCATGTTAAACAAAATGCTACGGGTACGATGCCTATAACAGAAACTAACGTGGCTCGATGCACAAACGACGCTATAGCAGCTCGTTCCGTCGTTGGCTGGAGATACCGACAAAGTGGAAGGACCGTGGTGCTACGTGTCGCTCACGACTCCTTATAGAATAATAGGATTGATCGATCCAGTATAGTTTCAGCTGCCTCAGAGGATGCACCTCTGCATTTGCCTAAGATTGCACAAAGGGACTGAAAGCATTCTACAGGCGCACGCACGGGTGCCACCCGCAGATCTGCCAAAGGTCTGCGGGTGATTTAGCGAGATAAAAATCAGAAAACACTCCATCGAAGCATCTTCAAAAATGCGTGAGGCCTACAAGGCCCTTTCTGGCGTGTTAGTCGGGGATCATAACGAAATGCTGGGCACCTCATTTCACCTGCTAGAGCTGCAAGATGGGAAAAATATCGCTCCAAGCTGTGCGAAGTAAAATGGTCAGTAATGTGTGACATAAATAATAATAATCAAGTGCAAAAATAGTTTGTATTTATTTATTTTTACCATGTTACCTTGTTTTTTTGCAGCACGGTGCCGATGGGAAAAAGAGCCTTCAATGTTTGCCTTCCGAGGGCTTTAGCAGGTGCCCAATGACTACTTGAGCAACTATTAGTCTCCTTGATTAAGCCTTCCGAGGATTGGACCGCCAAGAATGCACGGCCGTGAAGTTCGAGCACCGGGTGTGAAAAAGCACACAAGAAGACTCAAGGCCACTGTTTAGTATCGCCCCTCCCCGTCAGTAGCATGAACAAGATAATGAACAAGTAATAAACACCACAAAAGGACAAGTTTACTCAAGGTGTAGGGAAAACTGAGCGTAGCAAATGCTACTTAAGCCAAGGCTTTAATTATTCAAAGCCAATCAATGCACGCGGCGACAGACGTCAGATGGGAGGCTCATGGTTTCAGCAAATTCGAGCGAACGACCCGATCGCCACACTAGTGCAATGTAATACTCCCGGAATGGCTGACGAGCGGGGGGGGGGGTTCGAGATCAAACAGGAGGAGCAGCGAGGTTGACTAAGTCGGATGAGTAGCTGGTGGAAGTGAGTGAAGCGATCTGTTGGCCAGCATGAGGGTATTGACGTCTATTTGATCCTTGATAGTCAGTGGAGCTCAGGCAGAAGGGGTGCGATGTTGCAGTGACGCCATTGAAGACGGATCTGATCGGCTGCTGAGTTTGCACCAGTAGTGACCGATTAAGCACACAAGTTGGCAGTCTTGAGTAGGGGGAATTGCAGCAATTTACAAGCGCATGAATTGGAAACGATTGTCATGAACGCTCATTGATAAGGGTGGTATTGGAACTAATGCCATTGACGCTGCATGACAACAGTGTAGACGACTCCAACAGTAGTCCAAATTTCAGGTTAGTTGAACTTACTTTTGGTACAGGAACATTGAGCCTTGATATGGTGAAATTATATCGTACATTCAGTAATAGCATAGACTTATTTGCTCCTGCAGACACTGATTTCAGTCAGAGATAATCTAGTTCAGAAGCATCGGAGTTCATTAAGGTCAAAGTGCTTTGCAGACGGCTGTTAAAAGTGATAGAACAAGAGCCCGATGCGGCCAGTTCAGATCTATGCGGTGTGGATAGTGTCTCCGCCCTTTACTCAAACAGGTAACTTTGGTAAGGCTTTTTAAATTAAAAAAGCCATTCTCCTGCAAATGTTAGCTAGTTTTTTGAGCGTTTTTCTTTCAGCATTATTTACAACCAAGCCTCCTGATCTTACATAGTGACAGCCGCTGACGTACCTGGAAACGGTAAGAGTGGCATGCTTGCAAAATGTATTAGTTCTTGGGCTTGAGCAGGAAATTTAGCTCAGAGTTATACGGCTCCCTGCACGAGTGTAAGGTACTAGGATTGATCTAATTCGTCTCTATGCCGTGGTTTTTTAAGCAAAACTAATAAAAAGAAACAGTCGAGGCGGCATGGGCACCATACTATGTGGTACAATAATAAGAATAATAAAAATAGTATATTTGTATAGAACCTTCAGTGAACCTAATCTCTTTCTAGACACTATATATGCTGTAAAGGAAGCATGATCGTATGAGTAGTGGTAAGATGCACAATGTCAACAAGGATAGAATGGCTCAAGGTGACATACACAGGGTCAGCATCCAAATATGGTTTTTGGCAGAATGCACAGTGTCAGTATGTGTAAGCGCACGAAAGACAAATCACAAAGACCCACTATATGCTGTGACAAATAGGTGCGCTTTTAGCTTCTTTTTAAATGTCGTCAAGTCAGCGGATGTCGAGGCGTCAGTCGGAAGTGAGTTCCATGCTTTGGGAGCTTAGGAACTAAAGGCTAGGTCTCTAAAGGATTTGAGGTTCGTAAGAGGTGTAGGTAAATGAGATTATTCCGAAAAGTAGGTCGTACGATGCCTAGCCTGATAAGGGAGTAGTTCTGATAGGTAGCCAGGGGCGAGAGAATGAAGGGACCTAAAAGTGAGTGGCAGAATGGCCTACTTTGCAAGACTACCTACGGTTTCAACCCATCGCACAGGTGTGAGCTAGTAATAGAAGATTATGCGTTGAGCTCAGCAAACCAGTCGCTTGGCCTTTATTTTTTTCGCGAAACAAAAGATATTTAGTGCACGGTGGCGATGCAAGCAGTGATGTCGAGGTGAGCCTGGTTTGCTGCCTTGCAGACTTTAGCTTCTCTTTTCGCTGGGGGATCAGCAAAAGCTCAACGTCGATCAGCTGATCGCGGAGCGACCTTCTAGTCGCGCCGCGGACTGGGTTGTGCGCACCTAGCCGAGCGGCAGAGCGCGTTGCCACGCCTCCTCGGGTCCTTTTGGAGCGCACGATTAGCTGTTCCATTCCTTCACTCATTGACCAATCTTGACCGAAGCTGAGGCTCTATAAAACTCGGGCTCCCAGTTCTTGCAGAACGACACCTTCTCCCCAGCCGTCAACTCTGACAAATCCTTTCGAGTCATCATGCAGCATGGACACTTCCAGAGTTGATACTTCAAGCTACTTCCGTTCTTTTTGATTTTCTCGGCCGCCCTCGTGAGTTGACTCAATGCTTCTCACTTTGTCGCTGCGGCTTGCGGAGGTGACGTCACCGCTGCTGCTTCAGCGAGTGTGTGTGCAGCAGCACTCATCGAGTGCCGCTTGGGCCGCTCGAGTGCACAGCAGACAACTCTCCAGCCCAACGACGGCTTAGTCATTGTGACTGTATGCTGTTAATTAAAGACAGCGGTACGTACACGCGCATACCTTCGTTCCGTGAGCAGCCCTTTCTACGTGCAGTTGTCTACTAATATCACGATACATAAAATGCGCCGGCCTCTTCTGAAGGCCGGCTTAAGAGAATGGCAGTCACATGCTCAGTATTCGAAGCACCGGTACGCACTGAGCTGAGACGATTGGTATCGGCTAGCCGGTTGTCGATCCTGTATGGATTGTAATTTCCGAAACATTGTTATTACATGCATCATTTAAGCACTGATGCATTATTAAAGCGACAACCGAGTAAGGTAACCGTCGCATGCCGATTGTAGCAGCGAATGCTCTCCGTTATTGAACCGAAAGCTACCTCTAAAGCTCAAACATTGACGACTGGCATCCGCCCGCTAGTCTGCGAGGTCAAGAGTGGCTAAAGTCGTGGTCCCGAGAGGCAGATTGATGCGAGCCGAATCCTTTAAGCGTTTATAGGGACATTTGCCTTTCGTAAAGGACAGGCGATGACTAGGTAGGATGATTCCTAGGAATCCGTCCTACGTCGCGATCGCGAGTGTTCCGATTTCGCGGGGCTCCGATCGCTCGCTCGATCGTTGGGCTCGGAGATTCCTGGGAGCCCTCCGACATTCCGCAGAGCAGTCGGCGCAAGTCCAAGTCTGGAGAGTCTGGAGAGCCGACGTCGACGGCTTAGGATTTCTATCGGGATGCCGCCGCCGCCGGTCCAGATTTTTCGCTGGCTCGGCATACTGCCGAAACAGAGTTCACGGCCGCGAGCGGCCAGCGCCACGTCGCCGGCCGCTCTCCTGCGAAAAGACGCGGCGGCGCTTCGATCGAGCGGAGCGACACCAAAGGTGCGGGAGCTGACGGAGCGCTCGAAGGCTTCGCGGCGGCGCAGTCGGAAGCGCCCGAGGTGCAGCGCCGGCCGCCGCCGCCGCTGGAATTTGACCGGAAGAGCTTGAAGCGGGAACGATCGATCGGCCTGATGGACGTGCGCAGACCCGAGTGCCGCCGCCGCCGCTGCTTGCAGGACGTCAACACTCGTCGCGGTTTTTCTTGGCATGCGCGCGCGTCAGATGCAAGCTAAACCCATAGAGTCGAGATATGGGCAGCCGGGCTGCTCAGCGAGTACAGCGAGCGCAGCAGCTGCGGCTCTGCTTAATGAATGACAGGCCCGTCCGCCCGCCCGCGCGCCGCCGCCGCCGCCCCCGCCGCCGCCGCCGTCAGCAGAGCTTCGTCTGAGTTTCGAGCCGATCGTCTAAATGGGCTTTTTGTTCTCAGGAAAGCCCATTGCTTTGCGATAAACGCAGCGTCTAGACGACTGCCGCGCCATTCTTGGCCGGACGCCGATGTCCCGAACACTCAGTTTGCACGTGGTCTCCGCCAACCGGAAATCGCACGGACGGCCGCGGGCAGCGGCTGCCGACAGGGCAGGCAGGCAGGCAGGCAGCTGCGACTTTGGCCGCTTGCCAGCCGTTCAAGTTCGGCAGAAGCACTCTTCGCTCACGCTGCGAGCGGCCGGAGCGCGAGCTGGGGGGGGGGGGGTGGTGGTGGTGTGTGTATGTATGTACACAGATGAAGACGCATTGGCTCGGCGCCATGACCTTGCTAGTCCTCTAACCGAGGTGAACCCACTGTGGCACCGGAGCGTGTACCGTATATCGCGTCGGTACCAGGCGAGTAAAAGTAAAGTATTGCAATGGTGCTACTGCTCAAAAATTAAATTAAAAAAAGTAAAGTGACGGCAGTGGACAGCAGATAAGACTTGGGGCTGCATCTGTGCAGAGGCAGAAGAGACCGCGGCGCTCGCTGGGGAGAATGCACCGACGAGCAGAAATAAAAACCGCGACGTCGCGAGGTCGGGAAATGCGGGCGCCGCCTCGCCACTCAGCTAGGACCCGGTGGTGTTTAGATTTTTGCACGCCTGCCTGGCGACCGTCCAGTCGCGGTCAGAGCCGGCGTGCTCTGGAGCTGTCGCTGTTCGTGGCTAGTCGCTCCGTGGCACTGTTGCTACAGTGCGGGGTTTAGGGAGTTGGACCCCTGGCGTACGGTCGGCAGTGGGTCGGAGCCATTTTTCGCCGGTTCTTCATGCCACACAACCGTTTTTGAAGCGACATTTCATCACTCTATCGCGTGCGTGCGTGCGTGCGTGCATCACCCGGAAGCTTTACCTGCTTACTTGAAGTTCCATGCATTTCACCGTCAACTTAAAACTCTTGACCTACGTGTGTGGGATCGATAGAGATCGATTTGAGATCGATAGAGCATCACATCGGCGGTCCGTGGCTCCGCCTGGCGGATTAATATCATCGACGCCAGAGTGTTGATGCTAGATAGAAACGCTTATTATGGTCGGCCAATGGGCCCCACTCACGACGCTCTTCCATTGACTACTTTCTGTGGAGGAACTAGGCTGTATCTCGTATTTGTAACTAGAGCGTCGTCGTCTTTAACTACAGCTAGTTTAAGGCAAACTTGTGAGAGAAATTTTAGCAGCGCCTTGTACGACATTCACATCGTTTTAAAATGAGGAGCCATTTATATAAACTGCAACGGCTGAATATTGGTCCGATATGCTCCGAGATTAAAATAAGCAGCGCTGAGTCGTGACTTCAGAAATTTTTAATAATGGATAACGAAAGACTCGAAGCGAATACTTAAAATGTCTTCAACGTGGACCGTCTGTCTATAAATACTTAAAATCAAGCATCTAATTTTTCCAGATGCAAGAGTGGGTGTTTTTATAGCAAAGAAGTATGAAGATGAAGTTATCAACAAGACTTTGAATACCAAGCTGTAGCTGGTCCAGCAGCTTCATCATATCCTCAGGTTCATCCTTGAAAATAGCGTGTCCTTTTTTTAGCTAGCAGAGACTGTAGGTGGCATCTGCTTCTGCTCAATCCACTTTGGCAGTTGTGCTAATACCCCAGCAATCCGTGACCGGCGCTGCCAGCTTTTCTGCCACTACCGAGTTTAGTTCCAATAGTGTCTATGTAACTCTTTCACTTTGGACTTTGCTGGCATGCTCGAGCTTCAGATAGCTAGCTCTCCATACAGGATTGCTTCGTAATAAAAAAAACTGTTTAACCATTGAATGAGCCACGGTGGTCCGCGGACAGCACTCTTTCCAGTGGCGATCTGCGGCTGTGGCTGTGCGATCGCACTGTCCGCAAGAACTACACCGCAAACCCTATTTTCAGCGGACAGGTGGGAGGAGGGGTACGCACTCTGAATAGCAGCCCACGTCGAGTCTGACCACGCGTTTCACTTGGGCGGTTTCTTGCGAGGCTTCCAAAGAGGAGTTACAACCTGCTGGGATCGATAGCTGGCCCGAGCCGGTTAAGCATGCATGCTCGCTAGTAGCTGCAGCGCGCGAGCGGCGGTTCGCGCTGCAGCCGTCACAAAGCGGGCGTGCCTCTTCTGGGACATGGGTGGCTAGCAAAGACTTTCGTTCGACTTTCAAGGGGCTTAAATCGGGCCTCGGCCTCGAATTTCCACTTACGTGCTTGAGCGCAACGCCGTTTTAGTGCATCGATTAGTGTGCTGGTTTGTTATCACAAATTGAGTGCCATGCTGCAACCTGTGCAACGCCTACTTCGTTCGGCCGCCTGACTTGTGCAGGTCCAGGATAGCGAGGGATACCCCTCCCACGGGTGGTCCACCGCCGCGTCTTTGGCAACCCATGAATGGCTGAATCCGACGTTGCTATGCTCCGAAGCCTCGTGCATCGTAAACGCTACGGCGACTAAATAGGGCAAATAGTGCTAATCCCGACCTGCACAGCTCGCTACAGAACCGTAGGGCGATCGTACACACTTGAACTCGATATTGACATCGCTCAAGTTGGCTGGCAGTCGGGATTGCGGGCTAGCTAGCCGGTTTTTGCGTCGAATTCTTTACTAGTGGCCGATAGCAATGACATATCGTAGCTCGATGCACCCTCCTGACGTCACTTGCATTCGCGGAGAAGAAAGGGCGGCCTCAGGCGCTGGCTGGAGCGCGTCACTAGGCTTCTGAATCGGATGAACGCACGAAGGCCACGTCAACGAGAACGCACGCTCCTACAAGCTCCGCACTCTCGTGCTTCGCAGCAACGAGCTTGTCGGCGGTCGGCCAATCAGCCGCAGCCGCTGCACATCCGGCGGAGCGCCTCTCGCATCGGTCTGCAAGCGACGCTGCTCTCAAATCATATCCGGAAGCTTGCTAGCAGCAGCCGCCGCCGCCGCCGCCGCGCAGTCGAATCGATACTTCGGTCCGCGTAGGCCAAATGTAACGAGATCCAACGAGCAACTGAGGATAGCCCGCCCGACGAGCGATGCTGAGCTATCGCTGTGCTGACCGCCGCTGCGCCGCTAACCTACCCACGAAGCGATGCTGCCGCAGAGGAGCTTTACGCCTGTCTCTGCCAGCCAGCAGGCATCCGCGCGCGCCGCGGAGGAGCGTGGAGGACGAGCGCGCGCTGCCAGTCCGTCTCACTCTCTGCCTCAAGAAAGGGAGCGCCACTCCGACTCCTCGCGCTTGAGCAGGGCAAAGATACGAGCCGCTGTCTGTCGCGTGCAATCCTATTTGCACTAAAGAAATGGGGCCTGCCGGGGTTGAACGACGCACCGGCTCTATGCCTGGAGCCGAAAAGAGTTACTCGGTCGACAGGCAAGTTAAGCGGCGAACGTCATTAGCCTCGACCGATTTTTTACGGACGGCTCTCGAATACAGTGGTTTAGCCGGTTACGCTGTGCTCCATTTTCTTGCCAGGGGAGACAAAAAAGTCTCGGCAGAGCTAAGAGTACAAAGTAAATAGCTGGAGAGCTTCTCGAGCAGTGCGGGAATCCTGTCTCTCAATCATCGCCCGTCATTTAAAAATAGAGGCAGGGACAGGGGGTCACGGACGGCACACTCCGAGAGCCCACGAAAAGGTACCGAAGCCCCGCGGCATCGCGCTGCTGCTGCTGCGCAACTATGTAAAACTACGATGAAGCTAGGGCAGAATTTATGAGTGAGAGTGAATAAAAGTAGGTCACACCGTGATTAAAGTGGGTGGTATGTGTCCAAAGCTCAAACTCACCTTTTCTCTCTTACATGCGGTTGACAGAGCTGTGCGCTTGTGCGCTGGATTATTGGCAAACGCACTTGACCTTTGCCTAAATTTTAGCTAGGCTCCATCGTTGAATAGGCGACGACAGCTAGACAGGTTTTCACTGGAGCGAGGACTCGTAGCTGCAAGTTCCTTGCACTTCGCTGGCTGCGTGGGCCCTGCAATCGTAGCTTTATCGCTACTCGGGCTAAATTGGTGGCGGTATGTCACGGCCGGTCTTACGTAGGAATTCTCCCAATTTCTTTTAGGCCACTTAAAGAGTTCTTTTTTGGCATAGAAGGCAAAATATCATACCAATAGTCAGTCTGCAATTTTTTATTCTGAAAAAATTAACCTAGCCTAAATGGTATTGTGCAGCAAGGCAACCACTGACGCTGCCTCTAAGAATCACTAACGACCAAGAATGACGACGCATATAATTAATTGGTATAGTGAGTGCTCTTAGAGAACTGAATCTCTATTCAGGTCCTTCGCGCATGCTACACGTCTCGAGCCCACGACCTCGGCCATCGAATTCATTCATATCGACCTCGGTCGTTAAGCACATCACCTTAACCACTGGGCCAAATCAGCGCGGTGAGGCGAGCATTAGTCCAGCATCGAGTATCACACAATATTGTTTCGGTCGCTGTTTGGCCTCTCATTCATTCCACTTTAAAAGCACGGCGAAATAGAGCATTGTCTAACCACTGGGTAGCGGTACTAAGCAGCTTAGGGGAACACCAAATAAAGTGCCAGTCCCACGTCACACGGCACTTCGCATTACTTATAAGAAGTCTGTAGTCTGAGCGCAGATGCTGCACGTTTTGATGCTCATGCGGTACGTGCACTTTTGTGGCACTGATAGGCACAGGGAAACGGAAAAATATAAACAGTAATTAAAGACGTCGAATTTTGAGAGAATTCGACAACATGACGCGAAATATTTCAGTTATCCTAGAGGAAGACGAACGTACTGCATTTAGCAGATAAAATATACTTTTAGGCACGTGAGAGAGAACAGTTAAGATTCGCCGTCAATTGACTTCGCCACGTTAGATCAGTTTAGCTGCGGTCCAGACAGGCCTGCAGCACCTGGGCATGGCTAAACTGCCTACGCCAGCTCGTTTGCAACTGCATCTCGCGATCGCCATCCTCGTCATGCATATTCGCTTCGTGGTACTCTAAATCATATAGATTATTACTTTTGCCAACTTCTGTCCTCTGAATGTAGTCAGATGGCGTTTGCGACCAATCTGAATAGAGACTGACAGTCGCGCACGGTCAGAGACGGCCAGATTAGGTCTGGTGAAGTCGCCCGAAGAAACTTTGCGGCATTTTCTATTTCTGGATGGCGCTGGTGCAGCGGTAGCTGCTGCCGCTGCCCTGAGTGCAGACGGCGCCTAGCACATGGGTGTCCAAGTGGCGGCTGCTAATGCAATTATGACGAGGCAACAGCATCTCAAGCAGCATGTGGCCGTAGCTGTTCTGTCGGTGAGCGTCGGTGGTGGGCAGCTGGCGCTTGGTCTCGATTGGAAGGAAACTACCCACCACCCAAAGGTCGATAATGGTCCGTCCCGACAGGTGCCAGTTGGACAACTGTGGGAACGCTGAAGACTAAACACCGATGGTGGTTTGCTTAGGGCACCCGCAGTAATATCAGCACCAGGCGACCACCTTTCTCAATTAGTTTGTTGCCACCTTCAACGGTCCTAGATCGGTCGGCCTAGGCTGCGTTTGGCATTCTCAGAAAGGTCAAGCAGCGAACCGAGTGTTGTTTTGAAGATTGCGGTAGATTTCGGTGCTGGGCCAACTAAAGGGCGCTGAAATAGGCCATGAACCAAATAGTGAGTGGGTCCGTCGAGAAATCCGTGCGATCTAATTTAGAGGCTTGAATGGCTCTTCGGTCGATATTATTATTCGGTCGATATCAGCCAGTTCAGTTCTCAACCCACAAGCACGCTATGACACACATGTAAAGCGCTCGCGGTTGTACCGACTGGAGTCCCATCTCTTCGATAGACATGCTTATACTTTGGCGTAACATGCAGCCACCATCGTAGCAGCTAAGCGACGGGCTAGTAAGAGAAGCTCGGACACTTGCCCGACCGGTCTCAAGTAAAAGCGCGCCTACGACACTTCCGGTGCACCATTGCTGGTTTTGCTGGTTTTTGAGATCGAAAAGCAGCCAGAACTGGCGTGCGATTTTTCTTTTCCAGCCTCTCAGGAACAAGAGCGCTTGCTCTCTCTCTCTCTCTCTCTCTCTCTCTCTCTCTCTCTCTCTCTCTCTCTCTCTCTCTCTCTCTCTCTCTCTCTCTCTCTCTCTCTCTCTCTTAATTGGTTACTCCGGACCCGGAGGCACTCGTGGGCAATCTCCGAGGGTTGGGCAGCACTGCGCCTGCATTTGCTTTGGCCTGAAGGCTCAGAAAAGTAGCCCGGTGGTAACAGAGTGGATGTCGAAGGGATTTTTCGCCTAAGCTTGAAACGGCTTTTCAGCCTGCCAATGTCGTTAAGGCTACCTACGAGGTCGGCTATTACTGCTGAAATTATCCGTGCAATCCCAGAGACAAAGAAACGTCGAGCAGAAGTTTGGCCATAAGATTAGGCGGCTGTAGATAGTCTTTGGGTAAATAAAAGGACCAAGCTTGCTCTATCCTGCAATGCTAATAATAGGTTCGAGGTTGCCCAGTGTTTCCTTCTCCGCTTTCTTCGCTCACCTCTTTATCCTGCTGCTTAGCTTAAAGGATCCTTTAAGCGAGTTCATTCACGTAGCTGAATGTAGAAGACATTGGTTGCCTCTTTTTCCGTGATTGGAATGGGCTTGCTATTGTTTTTAATAAACTCTGATAACGATCTGGTACAGACACTTGATCTCTTATCAAAGCGAAGCCAGAGGGTGTGACTGAACTGGAATACTTTTCTCATCTAATAGGTGTTGCTATTGTGCGACTAGCACCGCATGCTAGGAATTTAACAGTCATCTTTGACAGCTGACTGAATTCTGAAAGCTTCGTTAAGAAGACTGCTTCTTCAGCTACTCATCACGTCCGATCCCAATATAAGATTAAGGACCATCTGCCACGATGGCTTGCAAAAAATAGTTCCATGGCCTGGTATCGGTAAGATTATTGCGGTTCTATTTTGTCTGGGCTACGGAAAAACCAGCTAGACCAGCGGTTCTCAACCTGTTGGTCGCCACCCCTTTGGGGGTTGAATGACTCTTTCACAGGGGTCGCCTAGCACCATCGAAAAACACACATTTCCACATTTTGCAAACAATAATTTTATGATTTGAGGTCTCCACAACACGAGGAACTGTATTAAAGGGTCGCGGGATTAGGAATGGTGAGAACCTCTGAGCTAGACCAATGCAGCTGGTGATGAAGTTGGCTGCAAGGCTAGTTAAAAATGCCCAGAAGTGCTACCATGTTGTACTAGTATTACCATTCCTTTGATGAAAGAGCTTCGATAGCTTCCGGTTGATCAACGGATTCAGATTAAAGCTCGTCTTACTCTTACCCACAAGGCCCGCCATGGATTGACTCCTTCACACCTAGGAGAACTGCTGCACTATTTTATTCTCCTCGAGCCCTTTGGGTCGTGTATGGAAAATAAATTAGCTGTCAAATTCCTCCGTTTAAAGACGGTTGGTGACAGAAGCTTTTGCTCTGCAGGTCATAGACTGTGGGAGCTCAAACAGCTCTTACGAAACAAAATCTAATTCTGCTGCCGATTGTGACACTTATTTTTCAGCTGTTCTGAGCTGCTAATTCCATGCTACACACTCGCTCAACTGCCATCCTGACTCAGCTATGCTTAGATACTCAACTGAATGGGTCTCCTTTCAGAAATTGAGAAATTGCGATGCACGCACTCAGGCGATAAAACTGTGATCTTGACCCAACATGCTGTCGACGCAATACTTCAGACCCAACCTAATGAGTGGCGTGAGCCGCCTTAGCATTTTCCATTGCAAGGAAAACACTTAGGAAAACAAATGCAGTCGCCACTACAATACAGATCGATCGCGGGAAAATGAGGCGATTCCACAACGAGGCAATCACTTGGAATAAAAATAAACGCGTACATGCATTCAGGATAAACATCGGCAAACGGTTTGGGTGCGTACGCGTCAGCGGTCGTTCACGTTCTAGGCGATGCCCCTGCGCTGCCAGCAGAGAAGAGGTAGCATCGATCGCTTATTCGAATGAAGGCAGGATCGGTGCGTGGTCGAGCCAAAAATTGTCTACTCTCAATCCGCCATGCAGGAACTTTGGTATATCCTAATGCTAACTTGCTGCTCGGTTCTGTTGGCTTGCCGAGCTTTGCGCGACGACAACGCAGATAGCTAGCTACCCAATCGCCCGCTAAGCAGGAGCTTGGGCGGGCGGCTGTCGGTAGGGATCTCGCGTCGAGATGCTATTTGTCTGGCACCTGCATCGGCTGGCGGGCAGCCAGGTAAATAAACTATCTGGACACGAGACGCCCAACCCGCAAAGAACTGGTTGAATTACAATTGCAGGTGGCAGACGGCTCGGCGGTCACTCGCGGCTGGTCAAACCATCAGCCATTGACGACGAACCAATCTAGACCTCGCCCTAGAAACCCGCTCGTTAAGATCGCACAGCCCGAATGCTAAAACCATGACTGGCTGTGGCTCGACTTGTAGCAGCGCAGCCAAAGGCCTAGCGGCCAAAGCCACCGCAGCCGTATTCCCACCGAGTGCCCTGTCCAGCTTTTCTGACCGGGCGCTACGTTATTTATTTCGTCTCGACTTCCGCTTCGATTGAGCACTGCACCGGAAACCAGAGGTAATGATATCGCCTCTGGCGATCTCGTTAGCTTCGGCGATATGCCACCCTCTCGAGGCGACACTTTTCGAAGCCGCGAGTCTTCAAGGTAGACGGCTTTCAGTCGCTGCGAATTTGGAAATTTCCACCGACATCCCAGTTTTGTGCCTTTCCTGTAAAGGAGTTAACACCGTTACGGCTAAATATTGGACAAATAGGAGTGACACGATGAAGCACAGTGCATAAATGATACTTAACACTAGTAAATGATCCATTTAGACTGAGCTCCTCACTTCTCAGCTGAACCTATCTTGGTGCATATTCTAAATATCTGTACGATCCCAACTCTTCAAACATGGCGCGAGCCCTCATCCGGGGTCTTGCCCGCACTAGGTTCCGTAAGCAGTCAGAAGGTGAGAGCTAGTGGGGTGACATCCTTATGTGAAATACGCTGCAAAAATAAGTTGCGGTCTGCCTCTATGCTCATCTAGGTTTATTAGTTCGCTAGTTCGTCCATTTGTCCGTTCCTGACGTCAAACTTACATGAACTCTTTCGTATTGTTTACATAGTCGCACTGCAAGGGTAGAGCAACAGTGGGTGTCGAAAAAGGGGGAGACAGTTTACTAATTTGCATCTGTAGCTACAACATGCTCTTTCATGATTGATGTCGAACGTGGAAATGCACGACGCGACTAATAATGAGAGGCATCACTATCTTGCATCCCGTACCCTGGACTATTGATAGCCTTCCGCTTTCTTTAAAAGTAATTAAAAGTAATACAGTAATTTAATAATAATTTAAAAGTAATAAAGTTGCATTTCGATGAGGCGCATCTAGTGATTCGCTCGTGCGCTAGAGCATATTGGCCATTGACGGCGTCCTCCGGGATCTAATACAATTAAGTAAAGTGGTTCCAATTTAGGGTCTCCGGTTACAGCTGCACGAAGAGCTACGTTAAATGTAATCCGTTGGCTGCCCTGTATTAAAAGGTAAGCAATCGTGCGCTCAGGTCCCGGGAAAAAAGCGCGGGTTCATCGGGGTTCAAGAGCCAGAACTCCACTTAAATTTCTCTCCTTCGTGTAACGAGAGGCGTCTATTGAGAGCATCAGTTATTAGTAGGACACTGGCGTAAGGATTAAAGCCGTTCAAGAGTCCTTCAAGAACGGAAATTGCCAAATACTTTTAGATTCTGCTCTCTAGCGAGGTAAGCATCTGTGACCTACCAAGACAAATCAGCTCTCGCTAACAGGGTAAGCAGCTGCGAACTACAACGACTAGCCGTTGCACATCGCTTAGGGAGTCTTGCGTTCAGCAGCTTGGTTGCCTGACATTTCAGAGCAGCCAGATGAGTAATACCTTATCAACAAGCTCCAAGCCCTCTGTTTAATAGTTCCCTGCCGCGGGCGCCTTCCTGCTAGGGAGTTATAGGTTTCTTACGGGTTGAATTGAGAATCGGAATACTTTGGAGAACGCGTCTATGATAATAATTATTTCCTATCCTAGCATAGTTAAAACAGCAAACGTTTATATATTACCTATGTAGCAATGATGACAGGATGGGCACTGCCACAGCGCTGCTATCGGCAGCTGCCATCGACACCATTGATCGCGCTATGCAACTTGAACGATTGAGACGAGTGATTGTTTTTCAATCCGTGTCGTCCAGGGGTCAGGTCTCATCCACCAGACCAGTCACCTGTGGAGTCCCTCAAGGGTCCGCCATCGGTCCTTTGCTGTTCTCTATTTCTCGTCAAGCTCAGGCAAAGTGACTCAGGCCCATAGAATAGGCTAGCACTTTTATGCCGAAGAAACTCAGCTGTATTCACCATTTAAACCGCTGGAATCTGCTACAGAAACTAATAAGCTAAATGCTTGCCTTGCTGGCGATCGATCCTGGATGTCGGCAAATTTCCTTAAACTAAGCGACGGTAAAACTGAACTGCTGATCATTAGACACCCCAACCGTCTGGCTGAACAAGAAGGCTTTGATCTTGTAATAGATGATGCTGTTTGGCGACGGAATTTAGGTGTCGTCTTCCGACAGCTGCCTAGGTTTTAAAAGCTACGTTAAGAAGACTGCTTCCACATCACGTCCAATCCGTATCTAAGATTATGAACCGTCTTCCACGTGGCTTGCAAAAAAGTGTAACAAGCTCCTTAGTTCTGTCTCGGCTAGATTATTGTAATTCCCTTTTGGCTGCGCTACCGAAGAAAGCGACTAGGCCACTGTCGCTTTCAAGTACTATGGCTCCGAGGCTAGCTTACAAATCGCAGAGGTTTGACCATGTGCCTCCTTTTCTGAAAGAGCTGGGAGGGCTGCCGGTTGATCAACGGATAAAGAGCAAAGTTCTTACGCTGACCCACAAGGCCCGCCACGTCTTGGCTCTTGCATACCTAGCCAGACTGCTGCATTAGTTTCAGCCTTCTCATGCCCTCGGATCCTATATGGACAATACATTAGCTGTTCCATTCCTCCACTAAAAGACCGTAGGCAGCAGAAGTGTTAGCTCTGCAGGTCCTGTACGGTGGAACTTACTTCCACAATTTTAACGCAACGACTACTCTCCTGCTGCCGACTATGGCAATCCTTTACAGCGGTCCTGAGCTGCTACTTCCATGTTACTCACTACCTCAACTGCTCTTTTGACTAAGCTTTGCTTTTCACTTTCCCTTTGCTGCGTAAGATGAAGTCCGTTGGCTACCGGATGCGTAACGAAAGCCACTTGGGCTTTGAGAGTTCGCTAAACAAACTCTCCTGCCTAACACCCACATAGTCTTTGTGGATTTGTGGACATACTGACGAAGATGCATTACATTACATTACCCCATCATAAAAAGTCCGGATCGCATCCCGTGTAGTCGGCTACGATCCCGTGGGTAAAGGAAAAAATCGTTAGTGCTTGGTTTTTCATCATGTACCTTGATAGGTAGGGCATAAATCCCGCCCCAAAGACCAAAGGGTGATTTAATAATTATAATAATAATGCAGTAGATAAAGCGCCCTCAGAGAACTCAACTTCTCTCTCTCTCTCTCTCTCTCTCTCTCTCTCTCTCTCTCTCTCTCTCTCTCTCTCTCTCTCTCTCTCTCTCTCTCTCTCTCTCTCTCTAGGCGCTTTACAATTTCTGCAAAGATTTATGATGCGCAACTAAAGTCGCTGACCTGACCAGGCTGCCGCCATTCGCGTCGCCTTCTTGCAAGGGCGCGCGCCCCGAGCGCATGCGTTGCTGCTGCGTGGCCTTGGCTTCGTCTCTTGCCGTAGTTGCCCAGTCGCATCGTTGCTCAGCCCCGCGGCCTCAGAACTCGGCCGTCGGACGCCGCTTGCAAACCAGCTCACACTCGCGCATGCGCCCTGGGTAGCCAGCAACCCCACGAAGGCGGCGACCGTTCTCTCGACGCGGAACGGTCGTGAACGGGCGTGGTGGACACTAGCCCGGCATTCGGACTGTGACGTCATAACCAGGCGGCAGTACAGAGCGTTGAATTTGAATCTGTATTGCTGCTAGCGGCGAATGGTAACGGCTGCTAGACCGTCTGGAAAAAAATCCGATACAGCGGCTAGCGGATTAAACATTTTTGTCATCTCACCGTTGCTCGAATGCTACTAGCCCGTTACTTTACTAATGGAAGGAGCACGTTTAGTGGTATATCAGCGGCCAGCTGATTTACCCAATTCCTTAGTTGTCTGCATTTAAAGAGGAACAATGCTTTGCAAATTCAGAGATTTTTCTGTTAACCATACCTGGCAACAAATTACCCTAGAGCTTCGAAGGAGCACTAGCAAAAAACGGCTCACTGAATAGGTAATGCGACTGATACAACTACTGAACCTAGCAGTCAATAAGTTTTTAAAGCTTTGCAATGTTTTTAACATTTAAGTTCAGAGTCCGAGCTTTGTACGTACTTCAAAGTAGGTGCATACCTACTTCCTAGTAAACTCACCCAAAATACAAATGAACATGGCGGCCGAGTACCGGAAAACTTGTTTAAGATCGTTATGACATACAGGTTTAACGACTAAAAGGTTCCAGCTCTTTGTCGTAGTTAAGCAAACTTACAAGTTGCACGATGCTTTGCTGAAGATGGAGCCGTCAGCTAACAGTTTTCTAGCACGATAAGCTTGAGCATGATTGACAGTTGAATTGTGATATTGTTGCTGAGATGGAAGGGTTCGATAAGTAAGAAATGGTTTCGGTTGCAGATCTTAACTAGAGTGCTCTCTTTATTCTCTTGTTCTATGCATTTTCTCGTAATGTTTGCAGTGATTAGAAATAAAATACTTGCTAGGCTGCACTTCAAATGCTATGATGGTCAGTGCCATATCGTAGAGCCTTGCAGTGAATTATTTACCAGAGGCAGATGTCCGTGCTCACAAACGAAGGGTAGAGAATGCAGAAAACATCATGGAACCTAGGTCATTACTAGATGCCAAAGGGCTAATGCCAGCCATGCCATTGCAATTCTAGAAGACGATATATAAGAACACACATCACTCGTCTGACTAAACTGTGCGAGATTGCTCTCTGGCGCATGTTTATGCCTGATGGCGTATTGTGAGTATTGTGAATGTCTTCCTTTGCACGATGACTTTAGCCGCAAATGGACACTATCGAACATCAAAAACATGATTACCTTACTTTTATCAGGAGCATTTCTTTGTTGTATTTTTTAATTGAAATTATTATAGTTTTGTATGATCACGGCCGACTAATGATATTTTCATGTCTTTCATTTCATGTTAAATTGTATCTAGTCATTACACTATAGGCTTCTGTTATCTCCTAAATGTTGGTACTACTAAATGCATTTTACTGTGCAGAACTCCGGAAATATTATTCAATGGTTAACTTTCTTCCTCAGCATTTGCTGTCGTGGCTGATTTTGGCTTTTTGCAGATTTTGGCTAATTTTGCAAATATTTTGACCTTTTTGCGCTGATTTTGTCTAAATTTAAGCTTTTGTTCGGAGAATTTCGTCGGAACCTACAGATCGAGTACCGTCTCATTGCAGCAAATGTAAAGCGCCTAGAAAGAGATTAAGTTCTCTGAGGGCGCTTTATCAAGTGCATTATTATTATCATTATTACCGTCATCGACTGGTTCTCAGCGGAGATTTATTGCTCCTCACCTGGAAAAAGTAGCGTCGGCTACGTCAAATATGTCTAAATTTCGGTTTAGATAAGGATACCACGTCCAAGTTGGTCCACGCATTTGGGACACTCCGTCTTGACTTCTGTAACTCCCAACTGGCTGACCTACCAGCATGTGCAATCAGGCGATTACAGCTGGTGCAAAACTCCGCATCTAGGCTTGTCTGTCGTGAGCGTCTCAGTTGCCACATCACACCACTTCACGCCGACGTGCACTGGCTACTAGTCAAGCAACGGATCGACTTCAGGGTTTTGTCGCTAACACTTAGGTCACTTCATTCTTTGGCTCCAACCTGTCTCTCAGATCTACTCCACCACCAGGCCAAGCATCGTACCACCCGCTTTTCGGAATCAAACTCTTTCTAATACCTTATTCAAACCTCAAATTCTTTGGAGACCATGCATTTAGTTCGTATGCTCTCAAAGCCTAGAACTCACTACCAACTTGCGTCAGAACATCCCCTGACCACATTTAAAAAGAACTTAAAAAAACACCTATTTAGGACAGCATTTAGTGGGTCCCTGTGATTCTTCCTTCATGTGCTTGCGCGTGCTTACACTGTGCATGATGCCACTAACCACACTTGCATGCTGACCCTGTGCATGTCACCCCTAACCATGTCATTCATGTTGTTTATCAAGCATGATATTACTCATCATTCAATCGTGATTCCCTTTGCAGCCAAGGTAAAGCGCCTAGAAAGAGATTAATTTGTCTGAGGGCGCTTTATCAAGTTCATTATTGTTATTATAATTAAATTACCGGCATCGAGTTAGTCTTCCCTCTCGTTACTAGAGAAAACGAAGTTGAAGCTCGTGCACTTAAATTATGAAATTTTCTGGCCCTGATTTTAAGAATAAAAATGGCGCTCGCCGTTTAAGGATCTTTATGGTAGTTTCCCGGCTATGCATACATATCCGCTTGATGGGCTTGCACACATTTTGACCACGATTGCGAGTTTCTCGAGGACGTTGGTACTACACTCAAAAATAAACTGGAGCTGCGAGGTACTGGTGCTTTTGATAGGAATTATTTTTAGTTTAGCAAAAGCAAATTTGCATTGGAAGGCGATGTCATCGGAATTACTTAGCTAAATCACGCGTCGTCTCCTGAGGATCACTTCAAAGTAATCCTAATAAAGTCGAACGCAAGCTTTTATCAGTAAAATCATTTCCATGCCTGCTTTCGTAATTATCATGCGTTGATTAAAGTGGGTTCATTGGAATAGATGTACGCCATCTACAAAAAGATTATGATATCAGGCTAAAATTAATGAAATTTTATCAAATGTTTTGGCCACGGAAAGTTAGTTTTCCCACTGCCCAACACAATGTAGAGTATGTAAGGCATTCCTGGCTCTCCTTCCAAAGATAACTTTACTGATGCGAGATGCGAAGGTGGCTACATGACGCAATTTTCTCAAAGCAAGAATCTCAACCCCTAAGTAGGGTGTGCGTGGATTTATGACTCGCTCAACGTTACCATAAAGTCAGCCAATGTAATACTGGCATCACCTCATCAAGCCAATTGAGTTGTTAAAAATATTATAAATTATGAAAAGCATACCAATCATTCATCTTTTAAGCATTGATTGATAGAAAAAAGCTCGAATTTGAGTACCCAAGAAAGACGCTGCAAATATTTGACTATCCCGGATAAGCGTCGGCAGGGATTCTATCCCCTTGGGTTATAAAACTGATCTAACTTAAATTGCGATATTGCATCAAAATTGGACGTTAAAAAGATAAAAATATTAGCGGATTTAGCACCCTCATTTTTATAGCCAAAGAAGAGCCTCAACGGCTATCACCACCGATTTCAGTAAGTAATAAAAGATCGCATCGCAAATGACAGCAGTACTACGGGAGCACTAGAGATCTTTCAGAGCAGCGGATCCGGTTACAATCCACCGGACAAAGGAATTAGGATTAATTAATTTGATTAATTGCAAAAAATTATATACCCTACAGTTTTGAGCAACAATTTTTTCATTCCTGTCTTCCAGAGCTTTAGGTGCAGTTTTCGAAGATGAAACGAAGTATATTTGTTGTGATCCCCAAAATTCATGTCAAGTATGCCTTTTACATATTAAGCACCTTAGCACAGGCGTCCACAGAGTAATTTTTCTCGACATCGCCTCGATAAATAAGCCACAAACTGAGAAAAATACGTCCGCCAGATGTTTACAGCCTCTTGATGCAATCTTAGAAAAAAGTATTATGTAACCACTTTAGTAGCTAGAACTAAACTGAGCATATGGGGTGCTCGATCTTCAAGACCAAGGTCGTGGTTTCGAGTCCTGCCATAGGCTATCATTTATTGCCCACGACAACCAGTGGTAACAATCACTAAGGCTCTTCTGCAGCCATATAAATGAGGCTGTTGGGTCAGTTAATCTTCTGGATACTCCATTTATTTTACAATTCGTGTTACCGGAAAACAACAAATATAATTCACTCGTGCAGCGCCCCAAGATAACTCAACCTCGATTCAGGCGCTTAGCATATGCCTCGGGGCTCGAGCCCAGGACCTCAGCCATTGTTCGGAGCGAGCACCTTAACCAGTGGACCAAACCAGCTCTGCAGTAATGATAAGGAAGGTAGTAGTGGTAATGGATTCGAGAACTGCTTTAGGCAATTATTAAACTTTTAATTAATTAATTATATTAAATAAAATTAAATTATAAAATTATATTATATTAAACTATTAATTAATTATTAAACTATTAATTATATGTTAAGCTTTACTTTACTTTATCTGTGAAGAATAAATGCGCAGAACAAATTATGAATATCATGCCTCAACGACTTCGTTAAGTGATCAACGCTAAAGGTAGATGTATCACATGCTGAAGCTTTTACCTTTTCAACACAGTTTGATTGAGTTTGACCACAGTGTGATTTACGAGAGTTTTTGCTTAAGATATTTTTGTATTTTATAATATCACCAATCTTTTGGAAAAATAATTTAATTTCAAATGCACCGCTCTCATGATCACATAAGCAACCCTTGTGAAGATTAGTGGCTATTTTACATGCTTTAATTGTAAGGCATAAACAATTGTGAAATAATACCGCTTCGCAGGCACAATTTATTACAGATCATTACTGCCGTTCTAGCCTGTAGGACACGAGAGAGGGTATTGGGCTTTTTGGCGTAGACAAGTTCTACGAAGAACATTTTTTAAGTAGACCAGTTTCTTGGTATGGCATTGAATTTTTAAGTGGCGCTCGTGCACACACATTTAAACCCTTAGTGCTATGTTTTTGAAGTTCAAATACTTCTTAAATTAATTCTCAAGATTCTGCGCACCTAGTTGTTACGGCTTGTAGAGTGTATCCTCTAAATATCACGACCTTTAGCTGACGCGTTTTGGAGCAGCAACTCAGTAAATGTCTGGCCCATTTCAGCTCTCCAATAGATCGCTGCTTTTTTTTAATCCTTCTCGTTGACTCGGGCAGTATGCAGCCGCTTTAAAACTCGCCGGAAGAGAAGCCATGAACAAGGATTAAGGATATGCAATTTAAAACGCGTCAATTTTAGACAGCCATGAAAAAGCACACAAGTATATTGCATAGAGCAGCGTGCGAAAGCTCACGAAAAGATAGTCCAGGCCACCTTTTAGTGGAACCACTGGTTGGTAGCATGCACAGGTTCCTTTACCAGTAAGCATGCAGAGCATACAGAAAAAACACAAGTTCACTGGATGGCAGTGTTGGCTGAGTATAACAAATTCATCATTTGCTGTAACTTAAGTGGTGCCAAGTAATTGCAGGCGGTGACCCTAGCCAAGAGCGAGCTCCAAACTTATACTTTCGGTACATACGGACTGAAAGCTCAACCAATCAAAGATTTCAATTAAGTGAGAGAAGCGGCAAGATGACTAGAAGCTGAGGAGTCGGTGGTTGGAGAGCACGTGACTGTAGGAGCACGGAGATCAACTAGGTAAATGGTACCGTATTTGTATGAGGTTAAGTCGCACTTTTTTCCAATTTGAAAAGATAACAGCGACTTATACACTGCAAGTCAGTGTCAGTCACTGCATACAGTAAAAGTGACGATTCAGACAATGACAATGCTGCAGAAGACTATGAAGATGTTAGCAGTGATACTTATGACGCTTTTAAGAAACTTTTTTCAAACATTTTGACTATAAATTTAGGGTGCGACTTATACTTGAGTGCGACTTATACTCTAAAATAAGGTATGTGCGAGTGCAGCGTATGCAGACCAGAGAGGATTTTGAAGTCAATTGCATGCTTAATAAGGTACAAATGAATTTCTCATAGAAGTGATGTGATGTTGCAGCTGCGCTGTCGATGACAGGCCAGACGAGCTGCAGAGTTTTGTACTAGTTTCAGACAGTTACGAGCAGAGACCAGGAGTCCAGACTAAAGGGAGTTGCAATATTCTAAAGCAATGACAGAGACGCCTACTTAGGCTAACATACTCTCATCCAAGCAAGTCATAATTTTTTTAATTTCTTCAGTTTAAAATTGGCTGAATATGCAGTTGAAGTAAATGTGCTTATCCAGTTACAAGTCGTTTCACAATACATGCAGTAGTCACTGGAGTGATGCTGGATGAACCAATCCTGAGAGCGAAGTCTTCCAGCTTATGGGTGACTCTAGGCTCGCGCATAGCTATCCCGATGGTCCAATAATCTCTGAGCTTTAGAATGTTAGCAGCCGTCAACATGTAAATGCCTTTAATGCAGGCTGGAAGGAAATTAAATGAGTTGGGTGTGGAGTAAGGCTTAAAATGGTCAAAATCTAGGCAGAGCTGAGTGTCATTGGAGTACGAATGAAAGCTAAGATTGTGTTTGCGACGACATTGCCCAGCGGATGATTATGCTGGCCAGCAAATGAAATCTGTTAGTCAGTTTTTTCAATCTAATAGGAATTTCAAGTACATTTTGGGATGCTCTTTAAGAATCTGCAACTCCTTTATCTTAGCACGTCAGGATGTTTACCAATTTTTACTTTTATTTTAAAATACTTTCATATGCAATACATGAAGTTTATGTAATCGTGTTATAATACTTTCATTCAGGTAATGAACAATATAAACATTAGTCTCCTTCATATAGTCAAATGCTTTTAAGCTGCCTCTTCCATGACTTTCTGCTATGCTCAGCAGTTGGATTGCGGGGCTTCAGGCTCCAATAGTAATCGGCCATTGTTCATGTTAATATTCACGTGGCCTTGATATATACGCTCCATTTCATGTATGTCCTCATGGAACCCTGTTCCTTGATGAATGATCCACATTTGATGGGAAATAGTCAAGATGAGAGTTCAGATAATGTAATGTATCTTAACACTCATTCTGGGCTCGAGCCCCGAGGCATATGTGAAGCGCCTGAATAGAGATTAAGTTATCATAGGGCGCTATGCAAATAAATTAAATTTATTATATATTTATTCTGCTGTCAAGTACGGCGTAGCGTTGAATCATGTTCTCAACAATACACTTCGTGGGTAGTCAGCAGACTTTTGATTGCAGAGAAAGTTATCTACTACAGACTTTAATCCATTCCATGGACTGCAACTCTAACCCATTTGTTTTTAATGTAAACAGCGTGTCTTTGAACAATTCTTTCGTCTGCGAACCTACAAAAATGCCAGATTTTTATCTTTGCCTTGCTCATTTTAGGAAACCTTTCTTGTACGTACTTAAAGGCATTGCCGCCTTGGTTCAGAACCTTAGCACAGTTTTTCGTTAGTCCAAGCTTTATGTGCAAGGGAGGAAGTAACACTCTTGCTGTCGACAAGAGAGGAGGCTCTTGGACGTTGTGGCTCACAGGAGCAAAATGTGGTCCCTGTAAACAAGTCTTTTTTCGGCAATGTAGAGCATCAGCGAGAGTACCCCACAGACATAAAAAGCACGGATACTTTGTGTAGGCACCTGGAAGTTCAAGCAGAGAGGCAATGACTATTAAATCACCTTATATCAGCCACTGGTATTCTCTTTCATCTGAACAGATTTGCATCCAGCAAAGAGGAAAGTTCGCTTCCATTGCAAAGTAAAACTCCCTTTAAACTGCAGTTTGATGAATCAATTCAGAGTATCCACTCAGTTGGATTATAGCAATTTTCTATTTGGTTAACTAGACCTTCAACGTTGCCGCAATAGACTAATGAATCTTTCGTCGAAAATTACGGAAGAAACTCTTTTTCACGATGTCTATACCGTGGAAATGTAGTAACCAGCGCAATAAAACGTTTCTCTTTTAATCGAGAGCCGATGAGTTCAGCCGACTTATTGGGCAGGTCGAGGTCTCTCACTAAGTCATCAAGCTCAGATTGTGACATTAACGTAGGTTTTGGAACATCAAAAGCATCATAGTTGTCATCAACGCACCTTCAGTTGAACTCAAATCACTGTCAACCAATATGTCATTAAGTGTAAAAGGTGGATCATGAACTTTTACCTCGTTACTGTGCGGTACAGGCCGCATCGTTGACGGTAGATTTGGATATACAATGTTATGCTTATTCTTCTTGCTGAATCCCATCATAATAGTGATGCAGAAATAATAATCCGAAGGTTGGTCCAAATCACTGGTACTCCAAATGGCATGCATTTGCTTTGAACTTTAAACCGTTGTCTCAAATTTTCTACACACGGCTTGAACATTGTATATGGTGCCCACCTGTCTTATCGTGATCTCCCAGCTTGAACCCGAAGTAGGCGTGATAGCACTGCTTGACGAATCGGTAGCCGCTGCTCTTTTGTCGAGAGTCTCCCGCAGATGTAGCTGAATATATGTGGTGAATTCTTGCACTCCCTGGTATTGTAAATGGCAAATTTCCGTGGATTTAAAAAACTGTCAACCAACATAATGGCTATTTGCTGTACAAAAAATAACATACATCATTAATGGAATTAAGTGAGTGTAACGAGTGAATCTAATGAAAGCCAATATCACTATAGATTATGCGTAATTTCAAAGTGAACCGATTTTTGATAAACCTGATCTACCAAACCTGACGTGCTAAAGCAAGACCAACTACGCCTTAAATCATCATTCGCGAAAAATATTTGGAAAGTAGCAACAAGCGCCGGGTATACTGATACAATGCAGACCAGCCCTACAGGTGTGAAAAAAGAAGGGATACTAAATAGCCTAAGACTACATCCGGAGGTACCCCATAATTTTTAAATGCTCCTCCGATGTCCGAGAGGTATTTACGCCTACGCGCGGAGTAATCTCACTGAGGTAGTACCCAACCCATGTTCAGCACTGCGTCGGTGATACCCAAGCTTGTCGAGAGGCGCTCCGGAAGGATTCGGTGGTCAACTGTGTTAAATGCTACTGAAAAGAGGACTGACATATGTTGGCCCTACCACGATCAGCATCGTTCGGAATGTCTTTACAAACCTAAATAAGTGCAGGTTCTTCGGAAAGTTAGGCTCTATCCTGCTGGAACTCTCTCGCAAGATCTGACATGCCGATGTAATCGCTTAGCAGCTGCACCGCCAATCGCTCAAGTGTCTTTTATAAGTATTGCACGAGGGAGGCTGTAATATAAAAGTAATAATAATGCACTTGATAAAGCGCCCTCGGAGAACTCAATCTCTCTCTAGGCGCTTTACATTTGCTGCAAAGGGAAATGCAATTGAATGGCGAGTAATATCATGCTGTACAAAATTTACTTAGGTTCCCTTGATACCGGTTGAGCGTCAGCTTTTTAATAAGTGGCCAGACAACAGCTGCTTTTAGTGGGGAAGGTACATCGCCATAAACAAGGGATATATTTACAGTATTTGTAATAGCGGAAAGCAACCTGTCTATGGACTTCACCCGGAGAACATTTGGACTATGGATAACCATTGGTCTATTTAGTCTGTACATTTTCTTTTAGCGACTAATACAACCGAGCCGGGCCTGCAGGGGAGAGAGAAAAGGAGGACGACAACGATTGCACACAAGCACATACCACTGAGGGGATGCAGTCCCTTATCCGTTTAATTTTACCTAAAAAGAATTTTCAGAAATCCTCTCCTAACTTTTCATTGGGGTCGCTGGGCAATACGCTTGTTTGCGAGCGATTAAGATGATGGTCAATAGTTGACTAAAACTTTCGTGCTTTTGATTTGTGATTCTAATATTACTCATTAAAACTAGACTTATCTTAGCTAAAATGATTTGCTACCTACTTTAGTCTTTAAATGGCAAGCTGTCGACAGTGATTCCCAACGTTTTGACAGCCTTCTCAAGCATATGTTTAGCTTTCATTGCTTACTTTATATCAGAGATCAGCCAAAGGGCGACTTGGCGGAGACGAACCTGTCGTTTAGTCAAAGGTCCACTCATCTGGGACTTCCTGCAGCTAGCACCGTGCAGCAGTGCATTGCATCGAGGATAGAAGGTCGGTAGGACGGTCAAGCAGAAGAGTGGAGGACGAAAAGTGGACAGCATCGATGTCAAGAAACTTAAGGCCTCTTGACAAAAATGGGATGCAGAGGCACAACATATTCAACGAGGAACTACATACGCAAACAATCAAATATGTAGAAACGGGTCACTTTTGGGCTCGATAGAGCACAATCACGGAAGAAATTGTGATGTCATTTTATGTGTAGGGAGCTTGAAAGTGAGCACGGTGGCAGACTCAGACAGTGCACGAATGTTAGAAATCGCAGATCAGATGAACTAACAAAAAGGATATTAAAAATACCAAGAATGAAAGAAAGATTCCTAGTGCAAAGAACTGAAATAATGTCAGGAAAGACAAAGGTGTGAATGGGATTGCTACCTGGTGAACGATAAACTACCACCATCGGCAACTTACCACTAGTTGGACTAAGAACCAGAGATTCAAAAGATTGCTTAGCAGTAGCCGAGAACCCAAGACCTACTGCACATTTCCTATTTGAAGCAGCGATATAGCCTGCGTCAGTTGAAGCATACAACCTGAAAAATACGTTAAAATGCTAATTAAAACTATTAGCCAACGTGTTGCCTTAAAGCAAACTGGTCTCAGTGGATCAACCCTAGGTGAATCAGTTTTTGCAGACATATAATCTGTAATGATTGTCACTTACTCTAGCTTAATCTCACATATTTTGAGCTAGCCCTTGGATGGACTCAAGCTGAGAAATTTGAAAAACTGAAGCCAGCAAGGTAGACACGGTAAAAAGTTGTATCTTAGTAAGCATAACTAGTCTCCAAATACAAAACGCTCGATAAGCTACAGCTCGTTCAGCACAACTATAACAAGTGAGCTACTCGCACAGACAGCAAAAAGTCAGTTTAATTTGTATGATCATTAAATATATATATATTTATTTATTTATTTATTAAATAGGAATGTGCATAAATAACAATCAACAAAACCTACATGAGCTAACGATACTGATGTGGTCACACGTCCATGCAGGGTAACAAGATATCGCATCTTAGGGCAAGGCATAATAAAGATGCCTTGTATGTAAGCCTATGCCACAAACTGACATGAAGCACTGCAAAGGCAGTAAATCGGGCACGTACAAGTCAGCAAGTCAGCGGAGCAACACTACGGGCTACTGGCCGGGCAGAGGCTAGATGCTCTCGAGTATGCACTCCTCGACCAGCTTCTGCAGGCTGGGATTCTCCAGAGCAGCAGCTACTCGCTCTTTGTCGTTAATCTGCTTGTTCACTGAAAGAAAAGAGCTCTCTTTTAAAGACTCGACTAGCTACTGTGTCAGGTTGCAGTAGCTGGCAAGCACCGCGAGTTAAAAATCTTCCCTATCAGTCCCCTTCACAAATAGAGAGGCATCTGATTTTCAAGAGGTACCAACATATCTAAATAGAGACATAGCTATTGACACAGTCATGCACTGAACAGACAATACACTTTCAAAAAAGAGTCTACTATCAAATGAATACTTCCGTTGGCATTTCAACATGCCCAGGGCTACTTAAAGAACATGGCTCGCTACTGTTCCACTTACCATTTGATCATGCTTCCTTACAGCATATGTGAAGTGCCTAGAAATAGATTTAAGTTCTCCGAGGGTGCTATACGAATGTATTATCATTTTGTAACTCGTATTAGCTACCGTGCTCTCTCTCTCAGACTATTGTTTAATTACATGTTGGCTGTGCCGCAAAAAATGCCTTACGGCTTCCTGCTACCACAAAGTATGGCCACAAGAATTTTCATCGAATCCGAGAAATTCAGCCCATCCGAGAAATTCAGCCCATCTGAGAAATTCAGCCCCGTTTGCACTTTACTAAAGCAGCTAAGGTGGCTCCAGATGATCTGTGGATACAAACTAAAATTTGTACCCAGACATACAAGACTGCTTTGTCATTGCTCCTTCAAACCTACAAAAAACAGCTCTCTGTTCAGTCTCCATTACCTGGCGTCTTTTCAAGTCACTGCGTTAGATATTCTCTCTTTTCAATTACAGACTACTAGTCCCTCACACTCAATAAATAAATAAAAATAAATCAATAAATTAGTCAATAAATCAGAGGCTGACCGTAAGAGCTTCTCACCTGCCTCTCTGC
This sequence comes from Cristatella mucedo, assembly GCA_009760855.2. Taxonomy (NCBI): domain Eukaryota; kingdom Metazoa; phylum Bryozoa; class Phylactolaemata; family Cristatellidae; genus Cristatella; species Cristatella mucedo. The sequence goes on from WPIO01000002.1 coordinate 743,119, forward strand.
CAGCTATACCTTCCTCCCCTCAGCTAGCCAGGGAAGCACCTCATTAAAGTAACCCACAGCTGGCCTAATTGAACAATACCGAGTAGACTGCTTGATCAACTTAAAAATAGTTTAGTCTGTTATGCGGATAGAAACAATAATATTGGAGTTATTACTCCTTTGAAGGTTTCAGGCCACTGAATCGTGGCACTCTCAGGGCCCATTGAAACACCCTTCATACGATACACTGAAAGACATAGGACATTACCTTGCGAATCTGTACATTCGGAAAAAAGCTTTTGCTCCGAGACTATAAAACAAAACTTCCACAAATCTAACCTGATGATATATTCTTATCTGCTACCGACTAAAGCACCTCCTGTGCAGCCCTCCTATGCTGCTACTTCTACACTAGTAACTTCTGTTAATAACCTGCTGACTCAGTTATGCTTCGCACTTTTTCCTCTACTCTGAAACAATCAAGGACCGTTGGCTGCTATATGATCCCTTAGGCTTTGACAGCATCATGGAAAATGCCAGCCAAACAAGCATACAGCTCTTATGGCAGCAGAGCTACAGATCGAGATACACACAGCTAAAACTTGCAATCACGGCCAAGCGATGGAGCTGGACATAAAGCATAGAGCAACAGTTCTCAAGAACAATTAACAGATCGGAAACAGGTCTACACTAAACTACCAAAAGCCATGGTTGCCCCTGAAGCTCAAGCAATTTAACCAGCTTGCACAACAACAAAATGGGCATCTGGAGGACGAAAGCAGAAAAAAGCAAACACGAACCATAATTACACACACACACACACACACACACACACACACACACACACACACACACACAAAGGCAGTAATGCTCCAAAATCACGATCACTGACTATGGGGGCAGGAACAAATTTAGTGATACGACATGAAGGACAACTGGTGGGGGATTTTAAAAATTAAAGCAAACGTCGAGAAAACTAGACCCTAAGCATTGTTCAGGACTGTTTCCATCCATCGATCGACAACGGCAGCAAGTACTAAATGAAAGAAGCAGCATGGCATGCTGCGACCGTGAATTGTGAAACAAGAAGATCCTGCTATTATACCGACTCCATTAACTTTACCTTCTACCGGTTTTTTACTCAGCTAGGATCGACCTTTGCCTGGACTACAATATTTCTGAAGCAGTCAGAGAACCTCAAACGTCTTACCAAAAACCTATAAATCACACTCACTTGCTCACTGTTGAGCAGGTTATCGAGCAAACTCTACTCTTGTGAATATCTGCAACAACTTTCCACAATTTGGTGGTTTAAGCAGGCTTGCTACTCCAGCCGCTAAATGCTCAAGGAGATCGCTTGCTATTATATAAACAGCCCAAATAACTTTGAAAGGCCACTGCTACTTATGGCTAACAATCAAGGTCTAGCAAGCCCATTAGCCATACCAGCTAAGCCAATGTATCAGATATACAGACCGGATGACTTGAGGAGGATGCATGATTGAAAAGATAGGCTAGAAGCCGATCGGGCACTCGGCAGGCAATCAGCTATAGTCAAGACTGCTGGGCAGCTGCCAACAGCACAGGTTGCAGCAGCACATCACTTCTACTCCGCACCTTCGTCCTCGATGTTGTGAGTGCCCTTCTTGACGAACAAGTCCAGCTTAAATTTCAACGGCAAGCTTCTTTGCAGTTTGACACGAAGGCATAAGCCTGTGAACAAGAGCCGCGACTAGTCGCAGGACAGCTCACCAGCAGCCGACTACAGATAGCAGCAGAAGCAGCACTCGGGAGCACAAGAGGAGCATTCAACCCCAGCTGCAGCTGCAGGGAAATGATACGTGTGTGCAGCCGTTACCTATTAGAGCTGCCAGCGAACAGTGTGGCACCGTTGGCACAAAAGTTATAACAACATGCAGGGAGTCTGACGCTGCTATTCTTTTGACTTGCACACACTCCTCTGATAGCACGCTCAGATCTTCGAGGGACTCCGGTCGTTCGGGATCCTTGATGTCCTTCACCATGTCTGCCAGCAAACAGAGTACGCTGCAGGAAGAAAACTGCGGCCACTTGCGACCTAGCAACTTGTGGTGGAATAGTTTGAGCTTGTGCGCTACACTCATTGCTACACTAATACAATCATTGCCTTGCTGTCGCACAAATGGGCAAGCTATGCCACCCTTTAGTCACACTCCAGAGACTAGCAAAGAAAACAAGCAATTTCACTCGGCACAAACACAAATATCGATGATCACTATCGTGACTGTGGGTCGGGTACACCAGTGAGCTGCAGGTGTGTCCCACAGTGCCACCGGGCACCAGAGAACCACGTTGTCACGGTCTCACTCATCCCGAATCTTAAATCCTCCCAAATCGCCATTCCAACACCATCACAATTTCTACATTCTTAAATAGACAACGAGCAGGCTCGGCTAATATTGACTGCGTCGTGACATAACTTGAGCCCTACATTCTGACAACATACTGCTCGGGGACAGTTGAGTCTCTTGTCAGATCCAGCTACACTGTGAAACAGATTACGTTATTCTGACGACAGAAATTCGCGCAAAATTTCAGTAATGATAGATAAAACGAATACAAAATCCTAACTAAATATGTGCGTCAACAGCGAGCCTACACTGACTCGAAAACGATGAATGACAATGCTGCACATCTAGAAGCATGTTGGGTGCTACGGTCACAAGGCAGGCATGACCATTTCTAAACAAAAAGGGCACCTAAGAACTCAACACTCCGAACTACTGAACTACTAATCTTAAAAAAGACTTAATGGCAAACTTCGGGTCAATTTGGCCACATGCACATGCACCATAATCGGGTGCAAATTGGGCTGCTCATCAAAGAAAAGCTAACCGTAGTGATGCGAGCTCATTCCGTTAAGATTTGCTGACGATCAATGCTTGCATCTCGTTCTCGAGTGCATGTGCTTGTGCGAGCGGATGACTACGCGATTTACCAGTAGTCTTAGACCATTTGCTACTGCATCGCGGAATCCTTTGCTAGGCACCCACCAACATCGCGCGTTTTTTAGTGTTACCTCCGGAGTAATTCAGTTATTTCCGCCAAGTGCTAATTTTTAGGTATTATCTGAACTCTGTGAATGCACTTTGGAAGGACCGCAGAACAACTATCCGCCAGGCTTTAGAAGAAACGGACCGGCAACACAGTCGACTAACCGTAAATCTCCAGAGCTATGTCAGCAAGCTTACGTCCGCCGTAAATCCCCGGAGGCTCTAAATCTAAGTTTCGATTGAATCCTCTTTCTATTTCTTCCATAATCTTAGCACAATACGCATCCGCGTCCATAAACAAGGCCATGATGCCTCCAGCAGAGTTAGCCACGCCTAATAACGCGTGCGAATCCCAAGGTCGTCATTGACCTTCACGTATCAGTTTCCGCTTCTCGCGATTGAACGAGCGTTTGTCTCGGCAGCGGCCATCTCTTCACCGCTTGCAATCAACTTTGCTATACAAGTGAGATCATAATAATCCAATAAAAAACCTGATAGGCCTAAAATGTTGCATTCGTTGTGGCGCTGACAACATTAATGGCTTGAGGCACACGCGAGCGCTAACCTGTCAGGACGTCTGTTGAAGTTGAAATCAGATACCGCTATTTCTGTCTTACAACGGTCCATATAGGTCACTTCCTGGAGAGAGAGTGCATGATGGCCAGTCTTCTGCAGTACGAATGCCTAAGGCCTCAGCTCCTGAAGCTCAAACGCCGGCGCTGGCGGGGCTTACGCGTCGCACGTCCGCAACCGTCCTTAAGCTGGGCAATCGAGTATCCCCCGGACAAGGGAGCCAAAGTAGTGAACTATGGTACTTCCATCCGAAAATGCCGTCCTTTGGCCAGCCACTGTTTTCGAGCTCCTATTTGAACGCCGTCAGTTTGAATTATAGTCTCCAATGGCGACCGTTAACAAAATGGTGTGCAGCTCTGCTTTTCGGACCGGGAACTCGGCAGCTAGTCAGCATTATTCATTCCTCGATAGGATACCGCCACCCTGGAACACTATCTGTCTTAATTCTGGAGACCCTTCACTTATATAATGGTGAGCGGCGTCGTGGGTGACAAATGACCCCCGGTATTTAAGGAGGCCGATCCTACGAGTGTTAAGTTACGATTCTAGGGGCAAGCTACAGCCGTCTTTTGGCAAACGCTATTAAAGTTTGGGGAGGAAAGCGCGCTATTTGCTTATAGTTGTATCTCAATTTTTGATGCATTTTGTTTACATGATGCACTGCTTATTTCTGTGCCGCGCGTATTATTATGTTCGACCAGGCACTGTCGTACTCTGTTGGCTACCGAAAGCCGCTTAGGCTGTGAGTGCGCTATAAAAAACTCTCCTGCGTAACAGCCACATGGTCTTTATGACTTTGTGGAGTTACAGACGGAGATACAATACACGATAATGAGCTCTTCCTAATGGCCGACGCTAACTTTTGCTGACCTAGCTCAAAAATAAGCGAGAGCTCTGACGGGCAAGGGTGCAAGCGGTTTTTGGCGGGTGGCGCAGGCACTACTGCTTTAATCCATTTTCTTTTCTATCTACACGATAAGACACACGTGAAGTCTGCCCTGTGCAAAACCCAGGCCCGTTAACCGAGCTTGCAAGGCTGTCGTCTCTTTCGCTAACTTCAGCATCTAACTGTAGCGTCCTAAGTTTTCTGAATTGCTGCCTTTTACTATGTTAAACGAGGCAAAAGAAGCAGCGATTTCCCTACAGCCAAGCAAGGGCAAGCATAGCGCGTTCTAATGTAATGAGGCACCGGTTGTTACTATCGCAACGTTATACATAATCAGAGTGCAGAGCAGGATGCGAACGTACTTTGGCTACATTTAATCTTTCATTCATCATTACCCAGGTCGTAAGTTCAAGTCCTGCAGTGGGCGATCCCATGTTGCCCACTGCAAGCGGTGGTGATGGCCGCTAGGGCTTTTCTATCGCTAAGTAAATGAGGCTGTTAAATCATCCACATATTTATTTAGTGTCTGGATATCGCAAAACGTTTGCAATTTATTCATCCGTCCACAGCTATTGATATCGACGGAGACAAGCACCAAGGCAACTGAGCAGCGAGACGAATAAAGTACGTTAAATTGAGCTTTTCAAGATTGAGCGCAGCTATTTTAAATATAATCAACAAATCAGACTCGGTACTGAGCCGTTTCTATATTTCTGACAAAGAGCTCGGTTGCTGAGACTTGGCTAGAACGTGCTGCGACCTGCTTCGGTAAGCGAGAAGCTTGACTAGACGACGTCATATAACGCCGATATTACTACCCCTGGAATTTCGCGAAGGGGTACGGTGCTTGCACTTATCGACCCAGGTCGAGGGGAGCGAGTCATGCAGCGGGCAATCCCGTATTTCCCGCTGGAAGCAGGAGCGATAGTCGCGTCGTGGTTCTATCTGCAGCTATACAAACGAAGCTGTCGAAACGGCTATTACTTACGCCGCCTTGTACTGCTACGTTCTATAAATGCCGTGCTAGCCGCTACCTCGGCTAACGGGAGAGCGAAGTGCCGTCGTTTTTCTTATCAAACACGTGAGCTATGCAAAAAAAGCAAGGTTGGCTAATTTAGCAGCCTCGTTTATGTAGTGACGGAATAGCCACGGCGGCTTTAGTGGCGGTAAGCGAGATGCTTTCTACCTTGTCTATACTGTACTGAAACTGGTGGTATACGCCACATGCATTCGAGGGCAGGCCAGAGAAAAAGCCAGCAAGCCTAAAATCGGCATTAGACTGCACTAGATGAGGCTTGTCGCCTGTGACCCAAGGACAAATCGTCAAGGGCGGGCTTCAGGCAATTGGCCAATCCTAAGATGGCCTACAATGCACCAGTTGCGTTGAAGTAGCTCGAGCTTGTTGATCGAACTGGTTTGATCCAGTGGTTAAGGTGCTCTCCCCAACCAAGGAGGTCTGGCCAAGGTTGTGAGCTCGAGCTCCGTAGCATATGTGATGTGCCTGAATAGAGATTAAGCTCTCTTAGGGCGCTATAGAGATGAATTATATTTATTTTTAACTTTGTTTGAACGTCAACCTTTACTACCACAGCACGGTGAGCCTGAATTTAAAGACCTAACATCTCGTTTACCACACCGAAGTCAGAATTGCCGCTTGCGTTAACGAAGCCGACAGCTGTTCTAACTTCTTCTCCTGCAAGATTACCAAAATCAGACCGTACATTACTAAGGCGACAGCCTTCCTGTAGTCCTCAAACTTCGTTCCTTACTCTTCCTCAATTCCTCAATGTCCATCTTCAATCCTGGCCCTGCGGCCTTCATCTCAAAGTTTACTGCTAATGCTCTGTGTTTTCTGATGACTTTCTAAGCATGATACTTGAGTGCTTTTTCAGGATGCCTTATTTTTCATTAACTCTTGTCATAACTTCTTTTACGACTAGTTGTATAACACCAGAATATAGGTTCAGTTCTCTTAGAGTGCTATGCAAAGACCTATTAGGATTTATCTAACTATTAATATTGCTATTTTTAAAAGGTCATGACAAGTCCTTAATAATTTAGTCATAATTAGAGCAATAGTATTAAGTTGTTTACACCATCAGCACAGTCGCATTAAGGACCTGCTCTGTTTGTATCCTTCTAGTACGGCCAAGATTAATTCCTTTTTCTTCCATGATGCAACGTCCGGTGGTCACTTTGGCCGCGACGCTAAATTCGATGCACTGCGGGTACAGCACTGTGCATTTCTTTGCAAAGGGCAAACAATTCTGAGCCGCTGGCTCTGAGTCGCACCCTGAGGAGTTTCCACTAATTACCTTCTGTTGTGGGTGGCTCGAGGACTCTTCTTTTACGGCTGGCGGACACGAGAAACGCGGTTGGCTGGCTGCCTGTCATAATTCGATCCTTTTGGAAGCATTTCTCCTCATTCTGTTGTTCCAGATTCGGTTGCTCGCCCCGACCACGCAGCGAGTAGCTACGAAGTTCAAGACTATGGCTCTGACGCGATCATAGCCAATGTTATCAAGCGAAATAACAGTGTTGAGCGGGAGAGTATCTTTTGCGTGCCCTTTATCGATTGACGGATCAGTGTCTGCAGCTAGCTGTCAGTGGGAGGGCGTGCAGTGGCTCTTGCAGCCATTTCAATTTAGCAAACGTAAACGTCCAGTTTGCTGCATGATGACATCAGTCACGCGAACCACTGGTGAGCTGTAGTTTATTTCGCTTGCCTGAATACCAGAACGGCTGACTCGGGAAGGCCTGGTGTAATCTGCTTCAATTTTCGAACAAGGCAGCTAAGCTTACAATCAGAATGGCATTACATAACGTATCCAAATTCACTTTTAAAGCGCGCTAGTTGCATCCGGCCGCATGCACCATTATTTCGTAGCCATACAATTTAAAGGAAGGCAAGCTGTCGCTTTAAAATTGTACAGCAAGCGCTGCGCTGCGAATCATCTTCGCCATCTTGGTCAGAACTTCCGGCGACTAGCTTTAATGCCTCCCTCCAGCAAGCTGAGCGGATCATATTTCTGCGGAAACGGCATGCCTTAAGCTAGAGGTGGTAGCGTGCTGACGCATTCGCCAAAACTTACCACTCCCAATAAGCCAATCAGGATTTTACTTCGGCCAACTTGCCGCTTCCGAAATGCCCATCCCGATTTTACTTCAACTCTGCCAGCACCACTCGTAGGTGCACGAGTGTTCTAGAAATTTTAAGGATACAATACGCAAATTTCCAAAGATTGAAGCATGTTTGACAATTTTCCGAACTTTCTCCGTAAACGGCAAATATAAGGTTGAGGATAAAGTTTGTGCACCGTGGTTTTACTAATATTTTATTGAAATAATAATTCAATAAATTTAATAAAGATTAAATGAAAAACACGACGCACGAGTTTTTTGCTCAACCTTTTATTACACAAATAGCAAGAAACTGAAGCTGCTTCCGATGCCTACATGGTCGATCCGGATATGGCTCGTGCCAAAGGCTCTCGACGTTCAACAAAACATGTTGCAACATCCAGATGCGGTGGCGTTCCGAGTGTTAAAAAAATTCCCGGCGTGCGCTAGCAATCAATCACTTTCGAAAGGTAATCAATATTTTTACATGAAAAATGCTTACATTTGCAGCAGGCTGCTTTTTGACATAGCATTTACATTGCTTATTTATATTACATTTTAAGAGGCACTTTAATGGTCAGGGTGCAATTGCAGGAATGGTTGCGAAAGCTGAGAGCATTAGAGTAGTCTAACTACCGGTAGTATAGCCGCTGGTGATTGATCATGCAAAATCGTAGCAGTTATTCGTTGGCCCTTTGCTCAAAGAACGTGCAACCACACGTAGACGAGGCAATGGCTGTTGTTAACGTTGAGGAATTGCGCATTTTTGCACCTAGTACACTGCGATATGGTCTCGTGGAATACTAGTAAGAAAGCGAGCAACGAGCTCGATTACTGCGACTGTCTGCGCTTAGCTACGGCAGCTAGTGTATCCATGATCGTCTTTAGGAAACCCCAGGATTACAGCACACTGGCGGCTTATAAATTCTACGAATGCATGCCTAAATTTTGCTTCGCCAAATGCTTACGTCCTGCCGAATCCAACCGACCGCTTGTTAAGAATAAAAAGAAGAGCTAATGCTACAGCTAACGCTCTGCGACGCCGAAACTTTCTGTGCAGCAGAAGCCCGCATATCACACGCGTAAGATTAACGGGCGCTTTACATCCATACGATTGAGAGCTGTACGACGGAGAATTGTCTGCGAAAGAGCGGCCGCGGTGAATACTTGCGGAACCACCTTGACCTGGCCCATTCGCGAACTTAGCGATCCTTCGGCAAAAGATATTCGCGACTCGGTTCGATCGATAAACACAAGAAACACTTCAATAACGTTGTACAGGACGTTAGACTAGATGCACTGGCTGCCAGCTGCCAGGGATCGTGCGACAATCGCCGTCTAAACTAAGACGATCTCTACAACTACCAGCCCCGGCTTTTACTGTGGACCGAAGCTTGCGGAAAGGTAGAGCAGTATGCGGTGATCGTGAGGCAGAATATAATCAAGAGGTAGAAACGCAAACCGCAGTCAGCGGCCGATCGCAATGCAGACGGTAGCAGCTGCACGCTCAAGAAGGCGGAGGACCCTCAGCACCGCTTGGGTGCCGAAAAACCCCCGGTAGGTCGTTGGTGAATATCGTGCAAAGTCCGCGATGTCAAGGTCGTGATTATCATAAGGTTAGGGTAATCCTTAAAACTAGCCTAGAACATCCTGAGATGAGGTGTCTTGCCTCAAAGGGAATAGTTTTCGTAAATCGCACAGAGTACATTCTTACGTGAGCAGCAAATCGTATGCGTACGCTTAAAAAGGCACAATGTCATTACACTGCAACCTCCCTCGCCAGAGGTCTCTGGTCCAAGAAATGAATTAATGAGAACGCCTTCATTACCGAGTTAATTTTCTCCTCAAAAAGCACTCGATCTATCATCTACACTTAAGCAAAGACCCCGTGCATTCATAAGTTCATAAGTATCATCTATTCCCATGGCAAGATTGGTAGTGCCTAAATACTCAAAGATTTAAGTAAAAATGCATACTTCTGAAACTAACACTTTTCGTACATTGATTATATTTTAATTGCATTTATACATTACATCAATGTTGTTATGGCCAATACAAAAAGGTCAAATGGGCCCAACGCTTTCTGAAGATATTAACACCGCGTAATTCCCTCGCATGTGCGTTACATGGGTGCCATGCTCGCTGCAATACCAGAGGAGGAGCTGCTGCCACTGCAGTCCTACGTTCGCTTTAGATTCTCATTCACATAAGATAGAGTCCCTTACATAAGCCACAGAGAGTGAATATATTAGAGGTATTTTTTCCTGAGTAATTCCGATGCTTTTCTATTTCGGTCGGTGAAAATTGAGAAACTTTAGTAATATAAATTAGTCATTTTTAATCTAAGGAAACTCTCCACCCATTTTTGGTGCATCACAAAGACACGTTGGTTATATCACTAGAAAGGTATCTAATTAGACAGCCACTTAAATTGAATCAGTTAATCCATGGAGAGTCTGACAAAACTGAATTGATGTATCTTTGGAATTGAACATTCGAACTCGATGCAAATTTTTGGGGCTAAAAAAGATTCAAGAGTTTAAAATAAAGATACAATTTCTGGGATTATCCAAAAAATCAAAACTGACGGTGTGCACGTTGCGACCTACAGGCCAAAGCAATTTGCTCTGCATAGCACCCATATGAAATCTTCTTTTCTTTTTCTGTCTGCTGTCCTCCTTACTTGTGCATGAGTTAGTAGTGCATGCTGTTAACAACGAGTCTTTTTAACTAGCGGATCTGAGTGCCTTTTTGTGCATTTTTACGCTAGCCTAACCATGATAATTGACACTCTTGTATGCCTAAGCATGATAACGTTTTTCTTTGACTGTTAGCTCCTAATTATAAACTTAAATTTTATTAATTAACATTAAACTGCAGCGAATTTTAAATTGCCTGGGTAGATAGAGATTGTGTTCTCTTAGGTCGCTATTCAAAGACATTAATAGTATCAGTTTTAGCCAGCAGGTTACGTAAACGGTTTCAGGCTCAGTTCAGGTAATTTACTGATAAAATGATTGTATGGATTATTTTTGTCATCTCAATCGTCTACAGAATTCATGCTGAATAAATCGAAAGTTAAATTAGGTTAAAAAATTAGATTTTATTTAAGAAATTATAGGCAGACAACTTAAAATGAAATCTTTGAATGGCAAACTATGCCGAAGCCATGAACAGCTCAAATATGCGTAATAGCTACAATATTTATATTTTTATTTTTGGTTAAAATTAGGCTGCTTACAGTCTCATTTAGAAAACTGAGAGCAAATGAGTAGCTAGACTTTTTACGATCTACACTACTGAAATTAAGCATTCGCTCCCTGGGACAAGTAAAAATAAATTACTAGCTGCGGTCTATGACCGACTCACTTAAATTCTGGCTGTGAAATCAGGATGTCAGTTTGTTCTTGCAGAATTGCAAATATGCTTGGTACTCTCAGTACCTGTTTCTTACAACAGCGTTAGCCGGGAAGACCCCGCATCGCACGTAGTTTGTTGGACTTTAGAGTAGGACTGACCCTTTTCCAGCAAGTGAAAGCGAGAGCCAGTGATTTATAGAAAGCTACGAGCCGACAAAAGTAGGTATTTCTGTGGAGGCAACTCATTCTGCCTTGTTCAAACTTACCGTGAGGCCGCGATGTCACACAACACTACCGTACAATGGTTTCTTAAACCCTATATCTAAACGGCGTAATGCTTTAATTAAAGGGAAATACTTACGAAATAGAGCCTGTATTATCCAGATATGACATTAGAATAAGGGACAGCTTGGGATTTTTCTCAAAGGCGAATGCACCCACGAACGCTAGCCTAAAATTTAGTAGATGCGCGACGTGACGCTATCAGCAGCTAAGCCGTTACTATGGCTATGCTCGTAGAAGGCTGAGAGCCGCTGGTTTACGAAGCCCGCAGCTACGAGACGCTGGTAACGTTTTTTATACACTGCGTCTAAGTACCTTCTCACCGGATGGTCTCGTCATGCATCGTAAGCATTAAATTTGCTCGCTAAGGCCGGCACAGCAGCAGCCTAAAATCTTAATCAGACTTGGTTATGGCTGAAGGCAGCAGGCAGCCGCCGCAGCTAGTGCCGAGCATGCGGAAAGATCGCAATGTCAAGCAGCGTGTTGGACCGATATCTTATCATCTATATTCGCTATTCATGAACTGCCTACTTCATAAAAAGATGCCTGAAGAACAAGTTCTGATTGAAGCCGGAATGAAAACATCAGCGGACGACGCGGATGGCACTAACCGCAGGCAAAAGTTTCTCGCCTGGTCAAAGAAAATGGCCATCAGAGTGAACCAGCATCCAATAACCCCTGAGGTACAGGTTGTCTCTTTGGTATCGAAGAAGACGAACAAGGAAATTGTTCCGAAGGAGCACTTTCGACACCTGATAAGAGAGATCCATACTCGTAATGGAAGACCGGGTCAAAATCATCTGCCTATTCACAGCACTGTTAGCGAAATCAAGCACAAGTTTACCTTCGGACGGAGGGACTTCGGCATGTGTGAAGAACTGGTGAGAGACGTCATAAATGAATGTGATGCCTTACATTGCTACGCTAAAATATATTGCAAGACCTACAAGAAGCCTGACAGTGAAGCTATAGCTCCACTAGGAGCACTTCCGGTTCCCATGCAACAGCAAGCTAACTATGTAGCCAGTGGAGACTCAACAGAAACAATAGGTGAGATCCGCTTGTCGTATGAGCCTTTAGAGTACACGTAAGAAAACATTTTCCAACCGGAATGTAGACACTCTACCAAGATTGTATCAATGTCTAAGGCTGGCGATCTTGTTATAGTTTACGCCGGTCAAATGGCTTTTAATACGTTTATTTACACGGTCCGCCTGGACGACCAGAAACCATATTTCTCCACTGTCTCTCTTTTAATATCTTTTAATCTCTCTTTATATCTCTCTCTCGCTCTCTCTCTCTCTCTCTCTCTCTCTCTCTCTCTCTCTCTCTCTCTCTCTCTCTCTCTCTCCCTCTCTCTCTCTCTCTCTCTCTCTCTCTCTCTCTCTCCCTTCCTCTGTCTCTCTCTCTCTCTTTCTATCTCTAATTCCCTCAGTCAACGATTTGGGGCTACTTAGCACAACACGCTACATTTTTAACTAGCTCCCTGTTTTTCTTTGTAGACTTCACTATTTTATCTTCTTGTACGTACCTAGTTTTAAAACGAATTTCATCAAGCCCTTACAGTTAGTATTTAAAGGTGAACGTTAGATCGGTCATTAAATAAAAAACATATAATCGGACGTCAAGTTTCACCAACGAGCTGCTATATTACCTAACTACGTGATAGATACACACCATATGTGTATAATATTAATAATAATAATAATGCACTTGATAAATCGCCCTCAGAGAACTCAATCTCTCTCTAGGTGCTTTACATTTGCTGCAAAGTGATATGCAATTGAATGGTGAGTAATATCATGCTTGATAAACAAACAAAATGAATAACATGGTTAGGGATGACATGCACAGGGTCAGCATGCAAATAATACATTTGATGTAGCGTCTTCAGAGAACTTATTTTTTTCTAGGTAGTTCACATTTGCTGCAAAGGAAGCACGATTGAATGGTTGGTGGAAACATGCTTAATGACAACAAGCATAACTTGGTTAGTGGTGACATGCATAGAGTCAGCATACAAAACATTATTATTGGCAGCATGCACAGTGTCAACACGCATAAGCACGCAAAAGTTGGATCACATGGACCCACTAAATGCTGTGATAAAGACGCGCTTTTAGCCTTCCTTTAAATGTGGTCAAGTCAGGGGATGTCGTGACGCAAGACGGAAGTGAGCTCCATGCTGTCTAGCTCGACCCTGCCTTGGCGTACCCGATAGGTCTTAGCTCACGACAGACAAGCCGAGCTGCATATTTGTGCACCAGCCATAAGGCCTGATTGCACAGGCCGGTAAACCAGCAAGCAGTGAGTTACAGTCAAGACGGGATGTTACAAATGCATGGATCGGTTTAAATGTGGTATCCTTGTCTAAACAAGCCTGAGTTTTAGCAATCAATGTTGTAAAGCTGAAAGTAGGCAGACATGATTGGAGCTAATGCGGTCGTCTAATGAAAGGTCATTTTGGAATATGACACATAAATTTCATGCAGATACAACATATGCTGGCAGTACCTATTTTGAGCTTTAAATATTCCAATCACTGAATCACCACGATTTTCCTTTAACTACAAAGTTGGTTTTATCATAATTTAATTTAAGAAACTTGCTGCCATCCATGTGCGAATGTCATCAATACATGCAGCAAGTTGAGAGAATTCGACGTACTTGAGGGCTGGAAGGAATCAAAGCAAAGTTACATCTGAGTGTTAACTGCATAATGTGAAAGTCTAGATTGTGCTTGACAATCGCATTGGCAAGGGGGAGAGTATAAACCATGAAAATAATAGGACCAAGCACAAATCCCTGAGGTACCTCATACTTCAGTTTATCCTCGAATAATCTTTGTCCATTCACGTCAATACTTTGGAGTTTCCTACTAAGATAGGACCTGAACCACTAGAATGCAGTGTCAGTGATGCCCAGGCGAGATTAGAGGCGCTCAAAAAGGACTTGGTGATCGAAGGTACCAAAAGCTGCCGAAAGATTGACCAAAACAAGCAGAGAGACTCTATCTAACTTAACTATGCACTCTTAAGTAAGCCGTTGTACACCCGAAGCAATGCCGTCACTGTGGAGTGATTAGCTTTGAAAAACCAGACTGGAACTTACTAGCAAGGATTAAAGTTTCAATATAAGTTTCTATGTTATACAATTGATGGGTGTCACGGCTTCGTGTTTAGAATTGACTTGGACTTTACTTGCAAGCTAAGGTGTGTGCCCTCTGCAAATTAGCCAGTCATTTATAGTCACTTCATTTACTAATTCTGCATCAGTCTTATTTTATTATTAGGGCTCGTTAGCAGCGCGGAACTGGAGGTAAAGAATAGTAGCGCTCTCTCTGTCTCTGCGGAGACAGATCCCATAAAGGTCAGCCAACGAGATATCGGCTCAGACAGTCGAAAGAAACAGCCCATCGCTTCAACTGTTTTCCACGCGTGCGCCAGTAAGTAAGCTCGAGGCATCAATTGCTGGGAGATTTGCATGCATCAAGCTAAAGCGATCATTTCTCGACTGCTATTTTTCAGCGACGACCCTCTCGTCACCTACGGTGCCAAAAAACTACAGCGAATGCGAGTTACATGCTTTTCCCGCCCAGTCATCGCTTACGACAGAGCACGGCTCGGGTGGACTCAAAAGGAAGCTAGATGAATCGAACGACGTTGAGATAAGAGGAACTGCACTGGTGTCACTAGATCGAAACGGCAGCCGGAGCGCGACTGTCACCGCTAAGGTGAGTGCCGTTCTACGCATGCAACTATGATGCAACACGCACCTTGCATGTAGCCATGCTTACCCGCAAAGTACCTAGCGGTTGTAGTTAAATTATTAGGCCAAAATGTGTTTTGCATGACTTCATCTTCTCTCTATCCCTCTCTTAACTGTCTGGCTCTTTCTTTTCAGCCAACGAGCTTACCAGTGGACGGCGAATTCCGCGAGTCGTACTTGCGTCTGCTGCACTGTCTAGGCGACCTACGTCAGGAGCTTCTGCGGACAGCCTGCGGTCATCCGCTCGCCTTCGAGAGACTTTGCCAGAGCTTTTCCACGAGCGAAGAGCTCGTGAGGACGTGCAAGGAAGAGCTCACCAAATGTAATTACTCTCCGTCCCATGGCGGCGATAGTTGCTGAGCTTCCGAATGGGCCGCTTCACATCAGCAAAGAGCGGATCTCGCCACAGCGGGCGACGCTCAAATAGCCCAGCGGCCGCTAGAGGGCAGAGGCCAGAGGCCAGAGGCCAGAGCTGCGTAGCAGCTATCGCATCGGTCAACGTTCTCGTTTGGCTTGTGATGCTGATTGCAACGGATCTAGCAAGGTTGTGTGTGTAAATTTCCGAGTTGCAACTGCTGCCCAAGAACTCGCCGTCTTGCAGCTGTTTCTGAGATAGTATTTATTAAAAAGGTTATTTAGCTCCGCATTGCGTCTTTACACATACTAGTGTCTCTGTAATCGTTTCTCCTGTTGCTCATCCAAGATTAAAGCAACCTAAAAATATCGATATTTTGATATTTATTAAAAAGATTATTTAGCTCCGCATTGCGTCTTTACACATACTAGTGTCTCTGTAATCGTTTCTCCTGTTGCTCTTCCAAGATTGGAGTGCCCTAAAAGTATCGAAATTTCAATTAGTGAAGAAGCATTGCCTTACGATGCCGGTCGTTTATTCAATTCATCTTGGGAAGAATTAAGACGATTACGAGAAATTAGCCTGGCTATAGCTAACCTGAAGTATCTTCCTGCTTAAAGGCAAAGCTCAAACAACAGGAATCTATTACACACATGCTAATTGAGTCTACAGGGAATATCGCTCCCGATGGGAACTAAATTCTGAAAAGTGCCTACTAAATAGCTTACCCTAATAGGTATTAGTATCGTGTTAGCTACTGTTGTCCGTAAGGGCTCATGTTACAGCGATTTTGCAGTGGTAAGTTGCCGTACACGCTCAAGCCACCAGTATTGTTAGAATCCTACTAGATTATATCTTCACCTGATGTGCTCGCTGGCAGTCAGTTCCTCTTCCATCGATTCAGAAACGAACCGCTTTGTAGCAGTAGTCGTCGTGTTAGAGGTATCTTGATTATTCTTTTTCTACAAAATGTGGTGTGCGCGCGCTCATCGACATCTCTTGTTAAAATAAGTCAATCTGAAGGCTGCAAAGCACAGCTCTTGAATGACCTGCGTCAAATATTTGTCGTCGTTTACCGATCCTTTTATTAGGTGCAGACTGAAGCTTGCTGGTACTCAGGCGGATAGAGGTATTCAATTTAAATGTATTTTCAGGACAAGGCAACATGATTCACCATTCAGCGCAGCTGTTCCAAATAAAGCATGAAGGAAAGATCAGCAGACACGAGCGCAAAATCCCTGCTGTTGTGCTTATTCGAGTCATTAAAGTGAATGGTGGCCCAGTAGACGAAATATTCCATCAGTTTAAGTTAAAATTGCAGTTTTGAGCTATTCATTTCACTGAAACTGCTCTGCTGCTGGTTTATATTGCCTTTCTGATCAATTTGTTAATCAGGTTAGAGATTCGCCTCTAGGTGTCATTTGTGCCGATGCCCCTTTTGGAGCGCGTCTCGACACGCCTACGTATAAATAGTCCAATAAAATAAAAGTGATAAACTGGGTTTGGCCCTACCTTATTTAGAGATTTAAGAGTGTAGATGAAAATTGCTGAGGGTAATCCGAAGAGCACTTTAAGTGTGATGTAATTTTTGGGCCAAGTCTTAGGCCCGCTTCTTTTCACTCTCTATACTTTCCCTCTGGCTAAAATCATGACCGAACACAATCGGCTGGCTTTCATATTTACGCCGATGACAAACAACCTCTATCTATCCGTAAACCCGCGTTGCTCTACATCCACCTCACATACTGCTCAGCATGTCATGACATGTCACCATGTCAGATGGTTATGACGTCATTCGATAGTGAGTTCTAGGCTTTGGTAGAAGTCTTGTCGCTAGCTGCAGGCGTGTCATAAAATTATCTGGCTCTCACCTTATCGGCTGAATTCTTATGAATCAATTGAGTGAATTAATTTTGGAACTAAAGAGCTGTGCACCAGTAAGACTAGTCTGAAAGGCAATGACAGCAAAGATGGCGGTAAGGCTGGGCACTCTTGTTGAAAAACAAGTAATTCCTTAAGTCCGCATTAGCAATATAAATACAACTTCTATAGCACCTTAAGCGAACTTAAATTACCTATGCACACGCTTCACATACGCCGATGGGTTTGAGCCCGCGACCTCGGTCGTCGAAGATGTAATGTAATGTATCTCCGTCAGTAACTCCACAAAGTCATAAAGACCATGTGGGTGTTACGCAGGAGAGTTTTGTATAGCGCACTCACAGCCTAAGCGGCTTTCGAAGCATATTAACGCTGATGTAACCCAGAGCGGCAATATTGTAGTTCTGAATATAAAATTCCGTCTAGATGGCGTTTTTTCAGAATGACTATTCATATCAAGAACGGATGGCACGTAACTATAGCTACCACAGTATAAGAGGGGTCGCAACCGAATATATTATCCTGTGACGAAGCAATTGCACGGTCACCGATCAGCTGCTGCAGATAAAGCTGATCAATTTAGGAAATGTCAAAATGAATCGCTAAGCACAGCATAATTGTAGTGCTTTATCAGCCATTGATTGCCATGAAGTTACCAGGACTTTGGCTAAGAGTCCGATCGACCTGAGCTGCAGTAGCTTCAATACGGTAAGAAAAATTCCAGCGTATTCATTATGACAATAATTATGATATTACTACCTAAAGTTGTCATTAGATCGTGAATGCCTGGCCTATCGTAGCTACACACAACTTCTATTATTCACTGCCTGCATTAAATGCAAGCAGACACTGGGTGCTTGATCACTTCTTAATATCATCATACGATTTGCTCTATTTCGCTGGCGTAGAAAATCTACGTGTGCCAAGAAAAAGCAATAGGAAACAAATAAATAAATCCTAGCTGATTAACCAGCCTTTTTTGTAAATTTACAGAAGAGCCTTTAAGGCTATCACCACCGCTTGCAGTAGCGATAAAGGATCGCCCACCGCAGAAATCGAACCCACGACCTCGGTCCCGAGGTTGTGAAAGCGACCTCCTTACCTAGTGTGCCATCACGGCTCATCAAATACGCTGCCCAAGAAAGGCAATTACAAATATATGTGCCAAAAATATTTATGCTTGATTGTAAAATGTGTCAAATGAGAAATTTCAGTTATGTCCTACCAATTAACATCGCTGCTAACGTAGCCGGTGAACGATCAAACCTTTCAGTCACACACTCATAACTCCAGCGGCGTTCCACTTTCACTAAGCATGTCTATAGTAGTTTAATTTCAGACGAAAGTCAAACTAGTTCTAATCAATGTTCCGTTTAACTCTTTCTGACCACACTCACAACTTTTATGATGCATGAAAAAAGAAACTGGTGCATTCATTTTACATTCGCGGATGTAAAGAAAATGTCACTTGCCTTAAAAGACGAACTTTCAAGTGCGAACGAGAAGTCGACGTTTTTCTTGCAGGTCACTGATCTGGGTGAATGACTTAAGTTGCCGCCACCGCCTTGCCCTTGCCCAGATAATCTCAAGCTGGTTTTAGTAGGAGTAACCGGGCTCATTATTAGGCTCTCAAAATACTGAATCTTATCCTTAACGACCGTCTGTAACGAATAACTAGCTGCTTTAGCTCAAGCTCAAGCTCAAGACTAAGCAGTTGTAGCCCTCCAGCGTCTCGTGGTTGCGAAAAGTTCCAAATAAATATACGGTGCAAAAGTAATGCTAATAATGATAAAAAATAAAGCATCTGCATGCTACCCTAGGAGAACTAAATTTCTTTCTGGGCATTGACAAATGCTGGACAGGAAGCTTAGTCAGCTGGTTAGCTATACGAACCCGCAATTTCAGCACACAATAGCTTACAAAGGACTTTACATCGGGAGGGAGAATACGCTGTTGGGTTCAAGCAGATTTTCTGCTCTGCTTGAACCCATCAAAAAACCCAACAGCAAGTTTGAGGCTTTCGGAAGTATAAGAATCATGGCGTGGAATCCAATGAATGTGGCAGCTTTCCAACATTTATGGCAGACAAGCATGGCTGCAGAGTTTTGCAGAAATTTAAGCGTTTGATTGTACAGGCCTGCAAGGAGCGAGCTACAGATGCAAAGACATGGCACAAATTCTTGAACCAGCCTGGCAGTGACAGTTCTTATCTAAGCGTATTCAAAATGATTCATTGATATATTGCATAGCACAAATTTAGCTGACTACAAATTAATACCGTAAATTCACAAGGTTAGACTAAATGTTTCAGCTTAGAAAAAGAAATACTAGCCGCCTTTTAAAAAACTGCCTCATTTTGCATAGCGAAAGAAGAGCCTATAAGGCAATCACAACCGCTTGCAGCGGCAATAAAGGATCGACCACTGCAGGATTCGAACCCAGGGCCTCGGGGTCGAGGTCATGAAGAGCCACCACCTCACCCAGTAAAGCATGGCCCAGAGAGATTGTATGCACTTATGGTGGAATGTTTTCTTTGCAACATCTTTAAAGTGCCTAGAAAGATTAAGAGATTAAGTTCTGTGAGGGTGCTGCCCAAAGTTTAAGGGCGCTAGCCTCAAACCAAGGTCAAGGTAAATGTATAGGACGACCGAGGTCGTGGACTAGAGCCCCATTGTATATGTGAAGCACCCGAATAGAGATTACGTTCTGTTAGGGCGCTATAAATGATTTACAAACCTATTCTTATTATCAGCATTATCTTTGTCAGGATGTGGCAGAAATTGAACTCGGACCTACTCCCTAGAGCTCCAAATACTTTGGCCTGATGTTAAAGCCATTTAAGAATAGTCACATCACTTAGTTCTGACTTATTCTTGTTCTTAGTTCCAAGTATGTACTACAGTGTCATGGCAAGATGATCTCGATCTACTACTAACGAGAAAAGCCCTCGCAGTCAATTGAACGCAATCGCCTCTCACTAAAAGGTAGCGAGCATGCAGATTCCTCTGCGACAGTCGAGAATAAGCTGCAGTCGAAATCGAGCCAACAAAGTTGAGCAACTCCCTAGCTGACTCGGCTCCCCAGTATGAAGCGAACTGAGAAGACCACTCAGTCACCACCAAGTGTGAGTACATGTCTGATGCTGCTGGCAGCTACCTGTATTGGGGAACCCATCACGGCTTCACCTATTGGGACATATTTTACCTGTATTTGTATGCTCTGTAGCTCATTAATCAAATGTGGCCCGTGAGAATCTTCCATAAACAATGCTTATAGTTTGCTTTAGGATGCTTCTAGCTTATGCAAGTTGAGCTCCGCCAGATCTGCAGATTTCTTAGCTGTTTTGGCAGCCATAACAGATTTCTCTTTAGTTTATGCGGGGTTATACGCTTTTCATGGCTATTGCTAAATACAGCCATGTTCAGATCTTTGCATTTCTGGCTAAGATAAATTAGGATACTGTTTTCAGTGTGAGTCTTGATTGCGTACACAGTGTAACATGTATTGACTATATAAAGAGGGCACCTTTTAATTTTGACTTCAATCTGTATTCAAATGATGTACCTTTATGTAATCGCCCTTCGCCGGAACGGTGGGTTGACTGGAAACCGGGCAGTGGCTGGTGTGAGAGCACACGGTAAAAGCAAGTCGATCTTATAGGTAAGCTGGCGCAAATGAACGAGGCAACCTATAGGTAACAGGGGATCCTAAAGTCGAATCGACATTTTACGGGGAGCGAGTGAAGCTCATACAAAAGTGGTGCGATGTGAGACCTACGCCTCTGACGAATAAAAATGCGCTGAGATGTTTACTTGTTTCAGACGATCGAGGGCACAAGACGCGTGCTGAATAAAGAGGATCGAAGTAGTCTAGACACCGTGTCAGAAACGCGCGAACTAGTTTGGCTTTCGTATTGTCGCCTAACCTGGCTTTAATTAAGGCAGTGTTTCTCTGCTGAAAGTAAGCCAGCTTGACAGCGGATGAAAAGTGCTCAGCCAGCGACAAGTCAGTTTTGGAACCAAAGCAAGAGGTCTGCATTACGAGCTGACGTCACGAGAGAGATTATTATGTCGTTTACCTTCAGGAAATTCTTGGCGATCCAGGAGCAAATATCGTCGCTGCAGGTTGTAAGAGAGGTAAGTTAGTCGGTTGAATAGCAAAGCTGAGAAGAGTCGGAGGACACGCCAGAGCCTCGTGTCATTGATGTAAAAACCGAAAGGCTTTGGATTGTGTTTGTCAATGCATTTATATTCACTCGTTCTCTGTCGCTAGCTGCGTCGTATTATTGGAACTCTTCCGCGGCGGGTCTTCAGAAATACCAGCGCAGCTACAGTCACTTTTTTTTGCAGGGCCTCGCAACTGGTTTTCAAAGCTAAAAATTGAGCCATACGTTTCTATTAGTGAAGGAGCTTCGAGTCTTCCAGTCGCAGATCTCTCATTTTTCTCCAGCGCTCTGTAGAAGGCGCTGGAGAAACATTCGCTGCGTGCCATGTGAGTTATCAGCTTGACTTGGCTGAGATATGGAGTTGGATACGGTGCCGTTAAATAGGAGAAGACATTCGGAGAAAATGACAAAACTTTGGAGCGCACGGCGTATGCGAGCGGATACGACAGCATTGGCCTTTTGCATTGGGGACTGGAACCGTTATTCTTTTTACTTTTGTGTCACGTTACAGTGACTTATATTTAAGCGAAGTGCGTACAAATACATTTACTTTTTGAAGATATATACTATAAGTAGAAGAAACAGGAAAACATAGAACATGGGTGCGCTCGTGAAGTTAAAACGATTCGTTGGTTGCCGCCGGCAAAAAAGGCGTATACAGCGTGCCCGCTGCATCCCAGTACTTCTGAACGAACACAGTGAAAACGACGCGGTCAGGCAGCTCTGGGAGTCAGTTCACTTTTATGGGCCTGCGGCAAGTGGAAAATTATGCACCAAATTTTTCGCATGCCTCCGTTAGATGCCGAGTAAATTCTAGCACACGACGAAATGTACCACCAGGGTGACTACTTCACTTATAACCTGTGCCACACCAAAAACTGAGGTCACATACCTTTTGGACTGTCAGGTGTGCTGCTTTGTGTTGGAAGCTCGGTGTTGCTCCGAGGTTCTTGGACATTATTGCGAGTAAGGGACAAAGCAAGGGAATGAGTTGAGAGAATTTATACTTATTCCCCTTGCACTTAATGACGTCTTATTTTATGCCGTCACTCCATTCCTCCAATTCTTGCCATTTGTAGCAAACGAGTTTATATTGACATATATGAACATACAATTTTTAATACAGAATATAGTGAGACCACATGTAAAATTGGTGCTGATAGAAACAGTTCTATACGATAAAATAAATTGCGTTTGCAACAAAAAAGTACTGTTAACGCATTGCATCTACTTGGCTTTCTGCGTAAACCCAGGGTAACTTTTTACAAGGTTCGACCAGGATGTGTGCTGCTCCACACCATCTAAAACGCTACGCTTTTTCTTCTAGGTTTTTAGACGTTTCTTGTAGAACACTGCGATCTGCCCCACTTGCTGACGATTTGTAGCAATAGTAACGGAAAGTAAATTAAGAAATCTGTAGGACTTGATTTTTCAATTTTTTGCATACAAATTTGTTTTGACAAGGTGAATACAAAAGAATCTTAGCAGACTGAAAGAAATGAAAAGGCATATACGAGTTCTTTCACTAAGGAGTTCTTCGTGCTCTGATCCGGATTATGCGTCAATGAATCAAAGTAATAATTGTGATAGGAAATTACTCCTTGAAATTATGAATCACTATATCTAAAGAGCAGAAAAGTATTGCACACGATGCATTTGAGTGAACGAATGGACCGTTGTGGCTGCAGTGGTGACTTGGCTCTGTGCTAATACTGGCGATACTGTGCTGTCGCTATCAACACTGATGAGCAGTGCAGTGTGCATCCCGATCAAATACATCAGCTTGGGACATCCAAACTGCCAACAGCGTTTTGCCACACCATCCCTGATAATTAAAACTTTACTAAATTGCAAAACCTGTGTATAAGAAATTGCTTGATATTTTCCTTACGTTCTTCTCGAAAATTTCTGAGTAGCTCACACCTATACAAACATAAAAACCTCTTTTAAAGGGAAATGCAAGTTAAGACATTTTAAGCAATTAAATGCTGCTCTGCTATGGTTTTGCCATATATGCTATAGTTCTGAAATACAATAGCGAGTCACCGGAGTAACACTAGATCAACAGATATAGAGGGAGATGAATTCAAACTTGAGGGGGACAAGAGGCTTGCCCATAACTTTTGCGTGGTCTTATTACTGTTTAGTTTCAGGAAGTTATTGACCATCAATGTGTGAATTTCTTCGATGCTACAAAATGACTACAAGAAATTTAACTGAACAGGAGGCAAAGCAAGGCTGAGAAGTGTTCAATAATAGGTATCGCTAAACTTAAAAAATGTAGGAATGGATGCCAAGATTGCGTTTGGCGATGACATCGGCAAGGCGGTCAGTACAGAGAATGAAAAGAAAGGGTTCAAGACCAAAACCGGTGGTACCAAGTACTCCAAGATATCCTTGGATGACAAATAACCATTTGCCACTACACTCTGATATCTCACATGTAACACGTTTTAGAATTGGTCCGGCATTGGAAGCCTCGGCATGTCGAGAGGTATTCCAAATGGTGGTCAACAGTGTCAAAGATCAAGGATGCCTAGACCTGAGGCCCTACTCTGGTCAGTATTGTTCGGAAATGTATTGAAAAACCGAGCAGGGCAGTTTTACTTAAGTGTTAGCACAGAATCCCGACTAAAACCTTTAGCAAGACCTGATGAAACCGTGTACTCATTTAGCTTCTGGCTGTCATTTCGATCAAGTATGTCATGAATAAGAATGGTGGATGGATGAAATCTGATCCAAACTAATTTAGCTCTCATAAGCGAGGATCGACTTTAATTAGTGGCCTGCCTACTGATGCTTTTAGGGGTACTTTGACTTTACCGTTAGCCAGACACAGATACAGAGTTAATTAGTTACACAATTTGTTAAGGTGGACAACAGTAGATCTGAAAGCCTCATAAGGAGAACTTTTGGTGCAACTTCAAGGGCCAGTGTTATTTTAGACTGGTAGACACAATTTAGCAATGAGCTCATCGCTATCATTCGGTAGAGGATGGGAGAAAAGACTACCAGATTAGGAGTTACAGTCCGACAGGTTAGACCGCAAGGTATGGGATCACTCGTAGTCTTTTTATTACCCAAGACGATTTGGAGAACTGCCATGCCAAGTTACTGACTTTACTTTCTTTATATCAGCCGTAAACAAACAGCCGCCTGGGATAGAACAGGCTGACCACTTAGTCTGGGGTGCAAATTCATCTGGATCCGTTTTTCGTTGTGCTGTAGCAGCATTAAATCAAGGAGGCATGACCGATCCGGGGTCAATCTGTAGGGTTTAGTGCTTACAGTTGGTGCAAAACTCTACAGCTCGGCTTGTCTGTCGTGAACTTCACTGTGCCCTGTTACACCACTTCTCACCAACCTGCACTGGCTCCCCATCAATCAGGACATCAACTTTTGGGTTTTGTCACTAACTTAATTAGTGACTTCGTTCTATTTCTCCGGTCTACCTATCCGAACTACTGCTTATTCAGGTTAGGATTCGTTCCACCAGCTCTTCTGACCCAAGTGGTTTAGATGTGTTTTAACTAATCAGGTTAGGATTCGTTCCACCAGCTCTGCTGACCCAAGTAGTTTAGATGTGCTTTTAACCTAACTTCGATCCTTTTGATACCGAGATTATAATTTGCATGCTCCTAATGTCTCGAACAAACTGACGATTAAATTTTCGACATCCCCTCACCTTATGACAGTAGATAGCGAAGCTAAAAAGGCAACTGTTCCTCGCAGCATTTGCTGGGACAATGGGAATTGCCCTGTGTGTGCTTATACTTTATGTCATTGTAAATAATATCAATAGTCGATTTACATACTTCTTTTACAGTACACTTAAAGCTCCTAATATTTCTTTAGTTCTCATAGGGCTTTATAAAGATATTTTAATATTAATATTAATACTATTACTATAGGGTAGGAGGACAAAGTCTGTTGCGGACAGCATCAACGGTTATTGGTGAGCCGTGATGGCACATTAGGGAATGTGGTTGCTTTTCACGACCTCGGGACCGAGGTCGTGAGTTCAACTCCTGCAGTGGGAGATCCTTTATCGCCGCTGCAAGCAGTGGTGGTAGCCGTAAAGGCTCTTCTGTCGCTATATAAAAGAGACTGTTGAATCGGCTAGTATTAGTATTTTTTTATTGAATATAGGTTTTCTGAAGATGGAGTAATCATGAAATTCGAGACAGAAAACCTGGTTCCAGTAAAAATTAAATCCCCGTGCTATCATGCATTATATTATAAGGAGAAATGAGTGACGTCGGGATCAATAATTAACAATCGTTGTAGAAATATCAGCCAATGAGTTGATTTTGTTTACGTGAAGTGAATTTATCAAGCGAAGTGAGTCAGGAAAACTCAAATAGTGAAAGCACGGTTAAACATGTCTGATCAGATGACCTACGAAAATTGCTATTAAAATAGCCAGAATGAATTGAAGGCGATTCCTATTGCAGAGAACTGGGAGAAAGTGGGAAATTAGGGGAGTAGTTGGTGTTGCTATCCTGCCGGCGATTAACTCCCATCACCATCAGTAACTAACCCTAGAACAGGGAACAGCTGAACAGGGAACCGGAGATTCTAAATATGGTTCAGCAGACGTCAAGAAAAACTTGAATGTGAAAGAGGCACTGCATACAACACTAACTCTGTCCCAAGATTTTGACAATCTCGGAGTATATAAAAGTAGAACACTTCTGGGGCGGCATCGGCCCAGCAGAAGAGTTGGCTCGCCTTTGGCCAGGTAAGAGTAGCTAAAAATAGGTCACGAGCGTCGGCGAGTATGAGGTTGCTACAAACTAACAATTTATTGCACAAAAAGTGTTCATTTCAGAAGCATTAGTTTTATTATAATTGGTCACCGAAGTTAGCGTTGGCTTTACCACTTTTACGTTAGAAAATTAGCGATAGTTCTGTAACCGCGCCTAGGAAGTTGCACTATTGCCCACTCAAACTTCCCCCAATTAATGATGCCGCTGTGAATCATGCGAAATCGCTGGGCAAGCGCAGACAACAACCGCAGAATTAACCTCTTTGTAGCAAAATTGCATGCGCCGGCAATAAAGGGGGATTAAACAATACTTTTTAAAACCTTAGGAGCTTCAGGGCTAGCCGAGGGAGGGTCGCGGAATAACGACGATGCAGGCGCTGACGAACTGTGAGAATCAGCTCTGGGCTCCACCAATTCTAGACGGCAACTGGCAACATTATCCCGGAATCACCACAGTATTGCCAAAGTTTCGATTGGCTACGTAGCGGGGACTCGCCCACGACGTCACGCGCTTAGCTCGAAGAATTAAAGACGATTTAACAGCAGCCTCGAGCGTGTATATATATATATATATATATATATATATATATATATATATATATATATATATATATATATATATATATATATATATATATATATATATATATATATATATATATATATATATATATATATATATATATATATATATATATATATAGCGGAAGAAGAGCCTTATTGGCTGTCGCCGCGGCAATATAGGGCAAAGGGCAATATAGGACCGCCCAGAGAGCAACACCGTTACCCACGATCTGGTTCGTGAAGAGCGAATACCTTCCTACCTCGAGGGCTGCGACCCGAGCGCAGGACTGCAGCGAATGAGGCATAATACTGACGGCAGAATAGGGGGAGCGAGGAATGCGTGGCCACTCGCGACCCGGGGCAACTGGTTTCTCGCGGCGGGCGTCCGTCTCCGGACGCCATGTCCTGGAATGCCGGAAACCATCATTCGCGGCGGCGAGTCGTGCTGAGTGACGGGTATCGCTCCTTGTCAAAGTCCCAGACATCCGAAACTCACTGGCGCTCCTAACCGATCGAGCGACCGCCATCCAGCTGGCCTTATCATACCACATTTCAACTGCCCGGACTAATTGTCCCTACTTGGGTATCGTATCGGCGGGAGAAAACTGGAAATTTTTAGTAAAACTAGCTGTCGTTTACGCGGAAGGGCAGGTGTTACAACTAGTGACAACGGTACGGATATTATATTGCCCCGGAAGCTCCTTCGGTACTTCCCCTCCGCCCGGCTCGGTCCGTGGGCCATACACACGAAGACTGACAAAATGCATGCAGTAGTACTACCTGAATAAGCAAGAAATTACGAAAGGCATACTGGGGGCATGTCTTTAAAACAAAATCGATGCAGCAGTCATGGTATCAGTCGAAGAAGACCCAGCAGTGAGCGGAAGCAATAGCTCGTCCAGCCACGAATGCTCTGAATGGCGTTGGGGGAAAGTTCTCTCTGGTTTCACTAAGCGTGTCACTAAGTTCTATTGGTTGCGGCGTGAAGCCCAGGTGTATCGGATCTCTGTTCTCAATGCTGGTCCTTCAGAAAGCTAACCATAGTAGGTCAGATTATGTAAGTACTATTGCATTTAAGAATAAGATCGCTGACATGAAAGCTGCCGGCTAGTAGCTTATCTTGCCGATCAGCAGAGATACAAGGAAGATAAATTATAACAAGAGGGCAGTAAAGGTGAGAGGCAATTTAAAAATATTATAACAATTCCTATTTCTAGAATTTATTCGGAGCTCTTCATAAAATATATTAGGTTATTCATCCCAACGAAACAGCAGAGCGATAGACTGCTTAGTGCTGCACGAATGCTTAACACAAGCGACGGTTATTTGAGCTGTTAAAAATAAGTAAGCACTTCAAAATTATCAGAACGTTTACGGAATTTAAATTTTCCCATTCAAAATTTTATCTAGATGAGTTTTTTTGGGGTTTGACTGCTCAAACCATTGACTTGCGGACCCCTTGTATTTGTGAGTGTATTTCCGTCATTGCAGCAAAGCTAGCCTGCAATCTACAACCGGAGAAGTACAACTTTATTTTCAAGTTTCTAAGCCATTAATTGGGTGTCTAATTCACAGATCAAAGAGGCATTTATTGCTTCTGTTGACGATGCTCGCCTCGAGCCAAGGTCAAGGTGAATGCATTTGATGACCGAGGTCGTGGGCTCGATCCTTGGTGGCTTATGGGAAGCACCTGACTAAAGTTATCTTTAGGTGTCATCACAATGAATTATGCTCGCATGCATTTTGAAGGAACGTGCTGTGAAAGCCCTATGTAAATATGCACGAAATCTAGGTATCCTATTCAAAAGTGACTTTTCATTAGATGACCACACAAGTGCCAAAGTCAAGTCTGCCTGCTTGCAGCTACATAACATTGCTAAAATTTGGACTTGTTTAGACAGGGATACCGCATTAAAACTGGTCCATGCATTTGTGACCTCCCGTCTCGATTTTTGTAACTCACTGTTTGTTGGCTCCCGGCTTGTGCAATCGGGCGTTTACAGCTGATGCAAAACTCTGCAGCTTGGCTTGTCTGTCGTGAGCGTTGCAGTCGCCACGCCACACAACTTCTCGCCGACATGCACAGGCTCCCAGTCAAGCAAGGCATCGACTTCAAGGTTGTGTCACTCACTTTTAGGTCCCTTTATTCTGTGGCTCCAGCCTACCTATCAGATCAAATCCCCCACCAGGCTAAGCATCATACCACCCAATTTCCAGAATCCAACCGTTTACCTATTGCACCTACGTACCTCAAATCCTTTGAAGACCACGCCTTTAGTTCTTATGCTACCAAAGCCTGGAACTCACTTCCGACTTGCGTCGCGCGACATTCTTTGATTTGAAGATATTTAAAAAGAAGCTAACACTCATCTATCATTTGGTCCATGTGATTCGTCCTTTACGTGCTTATTCGTGCCGATACTGTTCATGCTGCCACTAACCATATTTGCATACTGACCCTGTTAGTGTCGCCTCTGACCGTGTTATACTTGTAGTCATTGAGCATGTCACCACTAACCGTTCGATCATGCTTCCTTTGCAGCACAACTAAAGTTCTTAGAACGAGCTTGGGCTTTCTGAGGGCGCTACAAAAATATGTTATAATTATTATTATTGTTATTATAAACGCACTTAACCTACCAGCTAGCCCAACCTTTGCAAACCTATTCGAGTAAAGTCACCATAATGCAGAATAATTATTATTTTTAGTAAAAATCCATGCTCCGAGTGGTGCATAGATGAAATGGTTGAGTAGATCTCTTATTAATTAATAGACTGCAGTGGTACGCCTATGCGGCGACGCAGGGAATCGCGGCAATCTAGAGTCACGTGACGTATACGGGACTTGTAACTCACATCGGTTTCAGGCTTTCGACACTCAATATTAGGATGCACAATATAATTCATCGTAAAACAATAAATGCGTGTGCATCTATCCATACATTGTGTGCTGACGTTTATTCCAAGGCACTCTCATTATAGGTCACACGTTGTTACCTTACTATTACCACGGGACAAAGTATTCGTTGTCGGGCGGGCCCACTAGTGTGAATCGGCAAGTACTGCTTATTGTGCATTTAGTATCCATAGTTATTACAACGTCAGACAATTTTTCAAGTTTCGAATTTTTCTATTCATCCACTCGGTGTGTTGAGGCTGAGGCCGCTCGTGCAGGGGCGGCGTCGCTTTTGTAATTCAGGCCTCGACTCGCTGTTGCCTAATGCGAGTCGTGCGCTTTCCGCCGCTTCCTCCACGACTATGTTCGTTTCACCGCTCAAGATATCGCGTGTATTCAACGTTACGTGTAAATTCCAGATTGGTACTCTGCAGACGCGGGCTACCTGACCTTACGTCAGCGCATTTCCGGAGTTCACCGGCATTTTCTGCATCCTCCCTCAGCTCCGAAACTTGCAAGCCCATTTCTTGTTAGTCGGTTGGGAGCTTGCGCACCAGTACTATTAGATCCCTGTGGCTTCTTTAGGCTCCTTTCTCTTTGCTTAGTACGGCAGCGTGGTTAGGCATCGATAGCAAGGAATTGCGCTCATTAGTTCCGCGTTTGCTTGCAGCAGCGACATATTTTTCTGCCTCGCTACGTTAGCTTAAAGACCTAACCGTTGAACCATATCGTTGGCTGGCGTCTGTCTGTTATGCGATATATTTACTTCGGAATTGAACACGTCTCCTATTCGCGGGGGTCCTCACTGTTAGGAATTGGCCTCGCACGTCTTAAGAACGGGTGGCCATGGCTGCGTTTACCCGTCAGAGCTTCAAGTAAATATCGCGCATTTTTTATTTTCAAACAATAAGTGCAGTCAGGCGCTCTTTCTGTGGTTTTATGCTATCGAAACAGCTCAGTAATCGCCGACATCATTTAGAATTTTTGCATTCTTATTTTGCTTTGTATCGCAGCTTGCATCAATGGCTCCGAAGTTGCTTTTATAGTTCGGGTTGTCACTGTAGTATGAGGACTGTTAATCGTTGCTAGGGGTTTGCCGGTAGCTATGGTTCAGGCTTCACCTAAGGCCAGTGTGCACAGTTAAGAATGAGGAATTCCCTTCTATTATTCCAGTACTGACCTGCTCACCGAAACTCCGGGATGCACTGCAATGTGCAGATATTAGTCCGGAACCTTCGAATCACTCTTCGTCATGGCCAAACTAGCCTTAGCCGATGCTATATAGATCACCTAATTAATCTTGGCTCTTTTTATAGCCTAGCAGTTAGGTGCTCACACTTTGTGACCGAGCTAGTGGTTTTGAGTCATGTAGTAGGCAATTCTACATTGCATGAAGCTTGCCATGGCTCGTCTGCCATTATATAAATTGGACTGTGAAATTGACTGCCTTTTTTTTACCAGGCAGGCCTGTTACTTTGTGTCAATGAAATAGGGCTGCTAGCATTAGTTTATAAGCAAGTGAGCACCGGTTCAACCCTGCCCATACAAAAGTGTCTGCTTGTCACCAGAGAAGTAAGATTTGACATAGCTAATCAGCTGGTGATAGGGGAGTAGTTCTAGTGAACTCGTGCGGTGGCCGGTTCCTTTGGAGTATCCATATTACAGGTAGCATGGTAAAGCACCGAGTTGCTTCTCTATTTCACCCGATGACGTAATGGCTCGATGGCACCCATACAATTCGTAGTCTTGACCGTGCTTCTTCATGCTTAAGTCTGATTACTCCAATCACAATCAGAGCTGCTATGCTAATAATTTTTTACAACAGGCCAACCTGATTTCCGCCTTGCTGTATCGTTCATCGGTTGAGCTTAGCTTCAACATGGGAGTTGGTTTGATTGTCTGACTAGCTTGTTGCTTCGTAGTTATTTCATGGTCGACCCATGCAGGCAAGCCGAGTGCAATCTCTCGCGGCTATCTATCCACTCGAAGTGGGGTACCATAACCGATTTATGTGCGGTACCTAGCGCTGGTTTATGTGCAGTACCATCACCCACCATTTCCAGGTTTGTATTGCAGACAGACATGGCAGGTGCCACTGAGGATGCAGCTGCTGGCAACTCGGCAGACTCTTCACTTATGATGCCTGCAGCTACCGAGCAAGAAAAGGAGCTCGGCTGCAAGGTGAGCCTCTGGTACTTGGCAATCCCTTCCTGTGTAGTCGAACTACCAGGTCCCATTGTATCGTGAAAATAATTAGGCTCGATAATTTTGCGTTCGAAAGGAAAATGCTGGGAACCGATAGTTGTGGTCTCCCCCCCACCACTACCACTTTTGCCTCACACCTGGCAACCCATCGAGCTAGGCAAGAAAGGACTGGCGGCTGCAGGATCTGAGCCCGCAGCGGAACCTGCACTGTTGGCTCTGCCTTAGTATTCCTCCAGTGTTCTTGCTGTTTTTTCCAGCATATGTGATGCTCATTGACCTTGGGAGCTTCGATGGGCCATCGTCTGTAAGCAACCTCTTTTTGACTGCCCACTCTGCCCTCCTCACGACCCTGTGCCACAACTGTTACTGTGTGCTGCAGTGCCGCAGGCCTAAGCCAAAACAGAATGACTTGGACTTTCAGCACGCGCACACGTGTGATTGTCCTTTATCTGAACTATATGTCAGTTGCACGACTTAAGCAGCAACTCACCGTGTGAATAGTATGTACAGCTGCATTTCTGGCTTGCTTTTCTACAACCGGCATCCAGATTTTCCATCTGGTGTCTCCTTGAGGGCTTTCAGTTGCAATTCGAATTTTGCCTCTTTTTGCAGACAGCGCACCGAGGCGCTTGGCATCTCGTGTTCTGTATCGTGAAAGTGATTATATCTGTTCAAGATGCCTGTCTGCTACATTTGCTGTTATTATTCTTTTGATACGGCTTATGATAAATGAAGTGGTTGATTCGATGTCGCTGGTAATAACATGTTTGCTGGTAATAACATGTTGGTTGCTGTCTTATTGTAGTAGGGTGCCCTAGTTCGATCGACCTCGCCCCCTCACTGCCAGCAATTGTTCCTCCCCCCACTGCCAAGCACTCCCGGTGCCCCAATTATCCCTCCCCCACTACCAAGCACTATGCATCCGTGACAGCAAATGTAAAGTGCCTAGAAAGAGATTAAGTTCTCAGAGGGCACTCTACAAATGTATTGTTATTATTATTATCCTGTGCCCCAATTGTCTCTCTCTCTCTCTCTCTTCTCTCTCTCTCTCTCTCTCTCTCTCTCTCTCTCTCTCTCTCTTTCTCTCTCTCTCTCTCTCTCTCTCTCTCTCGACCAAGCACTACGTGGTGCCCCAATTACCCGTCTCCCTCTACCAAGCACTACCCGAAGCTTTGTAAAGTCGGCTGGCAGAGCTATTTATGCTTTAGCTTCTACAGTCAAGTAATGCAATACTATCACGGCACTTGCTGTGATGGAAAGAGTGAAGTTACACTATAGCGGGAGCAAATGTAATTATGTATGTATATTTTCTCTGATGCCTCAGTAAGTCATTCTGTAAGCATCTGTATTGCATCTAAATCATTATTGTGCTTTTATGATCTTCTGGAGAGATTAGTTGAAGATAGTGCAGTCAAGTCAAGCAATCTTCATTTGGTGACCGATATGTATGCACAGCTTTGCCATGGAATATATTCTTTAGGCCACCGAGGACTTTGCTAAGCGAGACTATGAGGCTTGCCTGGCATCGATTACAAAGTTGCTGGCTACTCGTCCAAACGATCCAAAGATTTTGCATAATAAGGCTGTTGTGGATTACTATATCAGTGGCCTTCGCAACTATGATACCTTCATGATGAATTTTAGTAAAGTATCAGGAATGGTATGTCTCTTTTCCTGTAGCATAAGCTTAAAATATGCTCAAGTATCTGCTGAGTATTTTGCCTGATAGCGTTGTTGCTATAGACATGCTTCATTTTTTCAGATGCGTTTGAACCTGAACACTGTCGGAGCAATAGATGACGTGGATCAGTGCATAGTCTTCTACAATCAGGCTGTTATGCTATATCACTCGAAGAAATATGCTGAGGCTCTGTCATTAATGGAAGCACTGTATCAATTCCTGGAACCCGTGGGTATGTTGACCCTGGGAGATTCAACACTATCCTGGACACTAGAGAAACACAACTCCCATCTTGTTCTGCTATTCCTTATGGAAATAGCAGAGGATGGGATGGGAGAATGTTGTGGTCAAGATCGAGAGAAAGAGGCATTGAATGAAAAGTATCAAATGTATTGCAAATGTATTGTAGATGCATTGCAAAGGGAAGGTTTTTGTTGATTTTCACCTAAACTTCACTTTCTGTTTCTCTTTTTTGCCGACTAGCCGAGGAGCAGCTGACTAGGAAGTCAATGTCTCTTCTTGTGGACCTGTACATCTGCATGTACCAGGTATGGTGCCTATAGCTTGCAGCAATTCTCTTAAAATATATCTGTACCTAATCGGAACTGTTGCTGGCGTTCAGGATGTGTTTGTACTCTTGCTAAGCGTTCAAATACTTATGTGAAATGGTTAGAGAGTTGCCACAGCCGTTTGCTTTTGCAGCATGTGGGCCACCGATGTATACAATTAGATATTGGCAGCTCGTGGTGTGCTAACGGTATAAACCTTATGTTAAATTAATTGCACAGATATTTTTTGAAGTTGATATCGCATGGCTGTTCAGGCTGCAAACTTACATTATGTTGCAGCCTGAAAAGGCTTTGGAAATCGTGAACGATGTGGAAAGGCTGTTGTCACAAATTGGAAAGGCTGGAGGTGAGCGTGAGAATTCCACAGCTGCTGCAGCCAGCAACAAGGATGCCAAAGACCCCAAGCCAGAGGACGATAGTGCGGCTGCTACAGAGGCATGGCGCAATAAGACGATTCTGGTATGCACTGTAAGCCGTCTTCTTGAAAGTTCATCCGGCATGTTGCACCTGTTTGCATGTTGCACTACACACCTTGTGTTGCAGTACAAGATCCAGTGCTGTCTGGCATGCAAGAACTTGAAGTTATGCAAGCGTGAATTGAAATCGCTTGGAAGCACAAATGTAAGTGGCTGTCTTTTGTATACTACATGCATGATCAGAGTCAGAGCTGCCTGCTTCATTACTGCCCACTGCCTCCTTTAAGGAAAACGGATGCCCTTCCCACTACCTCATGACAACCGCCCGTCAGTCGTATTGATGGTTTAGTAAGTGTTAACCTCGCATGCATACCTCTCGCTGATGACACATTGGTGTTGGCCAAGCCTGCGTGGAACTGCCACTGCCACTACAATGATGCTGGCCGTCCTGAATCGATGCTTAAGGGCAGTAGACTTGCCACGCCTGCCAGGAACTTAGCTCCTTTTAGCACGTGTGCGAGCAAAACGACTTTCCGAAAGCTTGGTGATGGACTCCGAATGAGTACAAAAGCTGTGCACTACTGTGCCGTCATTTATTTCTTGTGTAGGAATCAAGCGAGCTGATATTTCAGGCTTTGCAAATAAACCGAATTAATTCTGCCGTCAAACCTTATAAGCAGCCGATAATTGGAAAGTATAGGTGTCTGTCTTTACCTGTTGCTGCTTGCTGTCGGAAGCCCCTTTAGGCTGTCAATTTGAATCTCTTTGCTTTGGTAGACTGTCGATAAGCTGGGGCCTTGTGCAGAGATTGCCTAGGTCTGCTTCTGCTGCTGAGGTTCGCCTAATGCTCGAAGAGCTGGGTCGGCATGTGGTAGCTTTGCTTTCGGCAAGCAGTTTGCTGACAGTTAGATCCCCATGCCCACTTATTGCTCACCACATGGCATCAGTGTTTCTCCTGCCTTCGTTCAGCCCACTCGTGAGGCTATAGTGACATTAGCCATTAACCCTTTTTTCACCCAGCTGTCGTGCTCTGCATGCGCCCTCTCTTGTCTGTCTCTTTCAGCACCCTACAGCAGTGTACATGAAAGCAAGCTACGAATACCTTCGTGGGAACTCCCTAAAGGCCATGCGCCTTCTTAACTCTGCTGCGCCTGCCCCGGCCAACGGGGCTAGATCGCTGGCAGATGTAGCCCCAGCGATGCACTACAACAACTTGGGCTGCGTGCATGCCCAGCTTCGCAAGCACTACCTCGCTTCGTTTTACTTCAAGAAAGCCCTGACAGAAAACGAAGCACTCGCCAGGGATCTTCGTTTGGACAGCATAGGTAAGCTCGTCTTTCGAAGCTCTTACTAGCTGGTCCCTAATTCGTGCCGACATTTCCAGTCAATTCTGCACGTGTACTTGCATGGCTTCAGAGTCATAACTGTTGCTTGTGCTTGTCTAGCAAATAATGTGTTCAGTTAATTCGTTGCCGTTAGAATGAACTGGCATGACATGCTCCTTAATATTCAATCTGTAGTAGGTCACAGCCCTACGGGCCGGCCTCTGAACAGCTTGGCTGCAAGCCGTCATTATGAGCTTCTGCACAATGCTGGCATCCAGCTACTTCATAGTGGCCGACCACTGCCAGCATTCGATTGCCTGATAGAAGCCGTGAAAGTCTACTCGTCCAATCCGCGTCTGTGGCTTCGGATTGCCGAGTGCTGTGTGATGGCTCACCGTAAGGTATCGTGTCATTGCATCCGGTGCAAGCTAGTAGTGATGGGGAATTCTGTTTGCTGCAATTGCATTACAAAATACAACAGTTTTAGGTGTAATGCACCTGTGTTACCATGTTGGCTGTTTTTTTTGTCATACGAACTTGTACAGTGCATGGGTACTTGATGGAGCCTTCTTTCATTTCTGCCTCTAATCCAAGAGAGTAGCATCTTGTAAATTAGTGGCCCTTGCATGCTATTAATTTTGTACCAGTATATAGTTATTGTGAATTTAAATTGCATCATCGGGCTCGGTCTGGATTCTTTAAGGGCTCAGTGCTAGCCCAAAAAATCTTACCCTGGGATCAAGATTTAACCTCAGATATTTCAGTGTTTTATGGACTGCTTGCTCACACAATTTTACATAAGATTAATATGATATGATAGGAGCATAAGATTCATGTGAGTTAGCAATATTCGCTATAAATTATTCGTATCACCCTCCTGATTCTCTTACCAGGTGCAGAAACATTCAAATGACACATTTTCTGTATCGAAGGCTATTTCTGGCTCCGCCGACTGACCGTTTTGGCTGAAGTTCTTTTACAGTACCGTTTCGGCACTGCAATTAAAGATTTCTAGATGCATCAATATCCTCACCTCTAAAAATGAATCCCGACAACCTGTCGGAAACCTTTTTAGCAATCGAGAGTTTGAATTGAAGAGGGCTATTTTGAGTATGCCTAACCATAGGGTTGACATAGTTTGCAGAGATGCAAGAAATAGATGATGCTGTGATAATGAAATTTTGTTAACAGTGTTTTCAGGTAACCAAGGAATTAAATGCTATTTCCTATGTCTTAGCTCTCTTAATTTGCAAAATGCATCTATTAAATTGAACTACCTTTTCATAATATCAATGAAAACTTGTTTGCTCATGCAGATCACATTTGAGTTTGGTGTCTCAGGTGTTTGTCAAGACTCCTAAAGCAGCTTTATATGTCCCTATAGCTCTTTTTTCCTGAAGAAACTAGTTGGCTAGTTTCTTGCTTTAACTACACTACCGACTTACTGCGTAGTCTCAAACCAGCTCAGTGTATTCACTTTGCAATATTGCTCAGAGAACATTTCATCTGAATTATCAAATTGGCTTACCTCAGTAGATCCTGAAATGGTGCTAGTCACTCTCGTGAAAATGCTATTATTTTACTATGTTGCAATCACTCTAATGGTGGTGCAATTGTTTTACTGTTAGTGTTCATATCTTGCAATCGGCATTGGGAGTGTACTCCAGCAAAAGTTATTCTGCTGAGTCAGTACCTGCACACTTACTGATGGCTTCACTAGTCATGCCGGTGTTGTTGTTTTCACATCGAAGGCTTATTATTATGGATTTTCCAGAACAACGATGAAGATCGTAGCCTGGAAAGTAGGCGACGTGTGATCGACTCTGTTGTCGGTACCGGTATACACCGAAAGATAATCCTTGGTACTGGAAAGACTGACACCAGGGCATCGTAAGTCGTGTGCAATCAGGCTATCAGGCCGGCCACTGTGCTCTAGCCTCTTGGCCTCCACATTGACTTTGTGGTCAATTTGTGCTAACCAGTTTATGTTGCATCTGTTTACTCATCGGCCCTTTAATGTGTCTATTGCTTGTGTCAGCAATTACTTTTTATGGGGTGCCATAGTAGTTGGTGCCATCAAATGTATATGGTTGCAACTAAATCGTGTTAAGTATTTATTGTATTTTATATATATAATGGCATATAGTATCTGTGTATGCATATAGGTATAGCATAATGTGGGGGTGAGGTCGCTGTTCGGGTGTGTTCGTTTTCTTGTGAAAAACTCTGTGGCAGCTGCAGCCGTACCGGATTCAAAGAGAATTTGCCCAGTGGCTGCTGATTTCTATCTGGTTTTCATTGAAATAGCTTAGGCCCACGGTAGTGTGCTAACTACCTGCTTGATTTGGTGAATTGAGTAAGCATTACAGTGCTGTCGATATGTCTGCTGCACTACGTGACATTTGTGATGCAATAAAACCGACACTAGTTATGGTGTAAACTAGTGTTATTCAGAAATTGCAAAGCCTAACTCTCAAAATGGTCTCGGCCAGAATAACTCCTGTAGCATCTGAACACGATCTAAGTGTCTTGCTCTTAAGTGACTTTTCATTCAGCGCTATCAGGCTGAGTCAAATATGTGTACTTTCAGCAACATAACATTAAAAAAAAATTGATCCTGCTTAGATCAGAAAATCACCTCAAAGTTAGTCCGTGCATCCGTGACATTCGTCTCAAATTTTTTAATTGACTACTCGAAGACCTTCACATCACATGTGCAATAAGATGCTTACATGAAGTGTAAAATCTGCAGTTAGGCTTGGCTGTCGCAATTACTGCATTGCGCCACTTCTCGTAGACCTTCACTAGCTCTTCATCAGGCAGCTTATTGACTTCAAGGTTTTGT
Source organism: Cristatella mucedo (assembly GCA_009760855.2). Taxonomy (NCBI): domain Eukaryota; kingdom Metazoa; phylum Bryozoa; class Phylactolaemata; family Cristatellidae; genus Cristatella; species Cristatella mucedo. Next base: position 781,788 of record WPIO01000002.1, read on the forward strand.
CATTCACTTTAAGGGTTCCTTTATTCTTTTGCTCTGGCCCTACCTATCCCAACTAATTCCCAATCAGACTAGACAACAGATCACATGCTCTTCTGACTCAAGTTATTTAGGTGTGCCTCTATCCCAAGTTCAAATCTTTGAAAACTGTGCCTTTAGTTCGCATGCTACCAAAGTCGAGAATTCACTCCCGACTGACGACACATTTCTTGATTTGGCAACATTTAAAGGAACCAAAAAATTCATTTACTGGGTCCATGCAAATTGTCCTTGGGTGCTTATGCATGCTGACACTGTGCATGTTATCACTAACTAATTGACACATTTTCTTTCCGGAGTATGCAGTGACTAAAAAGAGGTTTAGTTCTCGTAGGGTGGCATACAAATATTATTACTATTATTATTATTATGCAGGTGGTGTGGTGTTGGGCCAGTCCTAGAAAGCAACAAGCCCCATGGGCCGAAAGAAGGTTGGGTAAAAAATGGCGTAACTAGATACTTACTTACACCGAGCCATAAGTATTTATGCAGGTCAGCAATATGACCGTTGGTCGATTTGCTCAGTGTATTATTCTTATATCATATATAGTATATCTGCTTGGTAACGAAGCTGTCGCCCAATAGTTGCCGAGGCTACGAAATACCAATGCTTTGCAGGACGTTGATATAAGCATTCTGGTCCACAATGCCTTGATTGCAGTGCAGTGCTCCAATATCAATACAAGAAAACGAGCCCCAAAAATGATCTTACCATTGCTGTACTTCACCAGGTGCTGAAGACAGTTGTCTCTGTATTCTTTACTTATTCTATGGTTTATTTGAACCCAATGTTGTTGTCACCAAAATACTGAAATTTGGCTTCATTTGTTCAACATACCGAGCACCATTTTCCAGGACTTTCCTATGCTTGGCATTTGGCCAAAAGTGGCCTTACAGCTCGATGCTGCATAATCAGCCAAGGCATTTTCTTGGTTACTCATCGGAAAATGGTCTCCTCCGCAAGTTGTCTCTGCACCATTTTCATTTCTGGTACTTGTAGAAGCTCCTTGGGACTGCTTAGCACTAGCTCTGCCAAGCTGGCCTTTTCTTATCACCTAAAAAATCCTAGCTGATTAAACAGCCTCTTTTTGTATAGCGACAGAAGAGCCTTTACGGCTATCACCATCGCTTGCAGTGGCGATAAAGTATCGCCTACCGCAGGAATCGAACCCACGACCTCGGGACCGAGGTCGTGGAAGCAACCTCCTTACCTAGTGTGCCATCACGGCTCACCAGTGTAGCCATCTTCAGCAGAAGCTAGGCTGTGGCTTTGGCTAACGAGCCCTTCCCTAATGTACTTTACCAGCTTATACATGACACAACCTTCCTTCATTCCCACATACACGGGTGATTTCTTTATTGCTCCAGCACTGTTTTAAAGGACTTGCAGAGTGCCTTTAGCAGAGTCGCCTTGCACCTTAGCCTTTGGCATGCTGCAGCTGCACTAGGTTGTACCAGATTTGGCCAGAAAGTGAAAATAAAACAAGCCACAAGATCGTGAGTGTCTTGCATTTTCTTGTGCACTAAAAACATGCATATGATTCTTCCTCAAGACTTGACTCTTGACTAGACTTGACTTAAGGCACCAGTATTTAAAAATGGCAGATTTACTCTCTGAAATTTGTTCATTTTTGTACATTGACCTAACAGAAACCTATCCTTTATGTCTTCACATAGTGTGGTCCATCGGTTCCATTGCTAAGGACGTCACTCCTGAGCCATTGTAGGCCTAACACTCAGAATATGGCCTGCCTTGGGTGTGTTTGTACTTAGTACAGGCACTGAATGTAGATAGACATAGCGATTGATTGATCGAGTGATTGATTAACTGATTGGCTGATTGAGTGACGGACAGACAGATCGGGTGACTGATTGATTATTGGCCGATTGATTAATGGATCTGCATGCACATATGGAATTAACACCCTGGTTTGGCCCAAGGTAAGGTGCATGTCTTGAGCAACCAATGTCGTGGCTCGAGCCTTTTGGTTTATGTAATATACCTGGATAGATATTACGTTCTTTTAGTTTGCTTGAAAATCAAGTTTATGTACTGTGTAATTCCATGTCAGTTGCAGATAGCTAGATAGATAGATGGATAGGTAGGTAGGTAGATAGGTAGGTAGGTAGATAGAGGCTCAGGTGCAGCAATTCTCACTTGGTTCTTTAAAAAAAAGTGCTGTCTTAAGTTATTGTTGGTCAAGCTAGTTAGATTTCACTGCTCAAATACTCTGCTTGGGTATTGTTATATTTGTCAGCATGCTAACGACCCAAAGCAAAGACAAATCAGCAAAGTACTTTTTGACGAATCCTCGTTGTGGTGCTGGTGCAGTAGTCTAGCCAGTTGCCTGATTTGAACCCTAAAGAACTTCTATTGAGCTATGTCGACAGGCAGCTGCCCACACCAGTAGCCGACATTTTCTGTGAAACTCAGGCTCTGTGGATTGTGCTACAGCAGAAGAGACAATGCAGAAGCTGATGACCTGTACGCTTGACCATGGGAGGTCATAAAGAATCGTGATGGGACGACGTCAGACTATATGCATTTATAACACCAGTATTCGTGTTTGTTTTGGCGCTTTCAAATACATATTGACTAATGCTTTGCATAACTTTACAACATGTTGCTTCGTAGAAAACCCTCTTATTATCGGAACGAATTTGCAGCCATGGCAGTGGCTGTCGTACTGCAAAGATTTTTTTGGGCTGAGTGTACTGTCCAGGATTGCCTGTCGTTTACATATGCTTTCCAAAAAATCATCAACCTGCAGAAGGCAAGCGACCACACTTCCCAACCTTAGCTGATTAGCTGAATTGTGTGAACGGATGAATCAAAGTTCACCATTTTTAGTTCTGTTAGGAGAGATATTTTAAGGTGGCACATTAGTAAAATATGCCACGATGACTGACTTCAGAAGACGGTAGAGTGTGGTGGTTGTGGAGTCATGGCATGAGGCTTTTGCCAGTGCAGCTAGTATCAGAATTCAATCGAATGGATGCCAACATGGTCCAGCATAGATGTTTAGACATCGTAAAACAACCTCGGTTGTCCAAGTGTGATAATAATAATAATAATGCACTTGATTAAGCGCCCTCAGAGAACTTAATCTCTTTCTAGGCGCTTTACATTTGCTGCAAAGTGAAATGCAATTGAATGGTAAGTAAAATCATGCTTGAAAAACAAACGAAATGAATAATATGGTTAGGGGTGACATGCACAGGGTCAGCATGCAAATGTGGTTAGTGGCAGCATGCACAGTATCAGCATGCATAAGCACATCAAGGACGAATCACAGGGACCCACTAAATGCTGTCCTAAATAGGTGTTTTTAAGTTCCTTTTAAATGTGGTCAGGTCAGGAGATGTTCTGACGCAGGTCGGGAGGGAGTTCCAGGCTTTGGGAGAATACGAACTAAATGCACGGTCTCCAAAGGATTGAAGGTTTGTACGAGGTATTTGTAGACTGTTGGATTCCGAAAAGCGGGTGGTACGATGCTTGGCCTGATGGGGTAGTATATCTGAGAGATAGGCTGGAGCCAAAGAATGAAGGGACCTAAAAGTGAGCGACAAAACCTTGAAGTCAATCCGTTGCTTGACTGGTAGCCAGTGCAGGTCGGCGAGAAGTGGAGTAATGTGGCAACTGCGATGCTCACGACAGACAAGCCTAGCTGCAGAGTTTTGCACCAGCTGCAATCGCCTGATCACACATGCTGGTAGGCCAGTAAGCAGTGAGTTGCAGAAGTCGAGACGGGATGTTACGAATGCATGGACCAACTTGGATGCGGTATCCTTATTTAAACAAGCCCGAATTTGAGCAATGTTTTGAAGCTGAAAATAGGCAGATTTGACTGTGGAGTTGATATGGTCGTCTAACGAGAGGTCACTTTGGAATATGACACCTAGATTTCGAGCTGATTCAACTGGAGATATGCTGGCAGAGCCAATTTTGAGAGTCAGCCTTTCCAATCTCTGAATCACACTGGGTTTGCCCTAAGTTAGTTTTATCATCGTTTAGTTTTAGAACATGTGCTGCCATCCATGTGCGGATGTCATCAATGCATGCAGCTAGTGTGTTTAGAGATTTTGAGGTGCTCGAAGGCTGGGATGGATCAAAGCAAAGGTAGCGAGAGATTCAGAAACAAAGCAACAGTAGAATTCAGACAGAGGCTGATACGGGCAAAAAAGGCATTGTGTTGTTTGGGTGTACTCTTAAACTTAAAGCTTTTTAAATTGCTGGACGCGATTGTGGGCGACCTTTGGGCAGCTGCAAATATCCCTGTCAGATGACTGCATTCTTTTATGAGCCAGACAATAGTTCGCCGTGAATGTGCTCAGCAAGTCAGCATGCACAAATTTGCACACACAAATACATATGTCTGCCCATGCGATAGCGTGCGTCTATGCTCTATTTCTCTGCTTAACGTTTCAGAATGGAGTCGGCTGCTATACCGGCTGCCACACTCCAGTTCGCTGGTCTTTGTCTGCAGAATGCGCTCCACCTGCTGGCTGTTGCATCAGCCTCAGCTGCCGAATCAGGTGGCGGGACGGCCAGTGGCGGTGGGCTCGGTGGCTCTGCACAGTCACAGCTATCCTCCGAGCAGACGGCCCTGGGCAGTGGAGGTGGCCCGCCTCAGGCGGCAGCAGCAGCTGGAGGCACCGACGGCTCGGGCGTGTCGTCCACTGGTTCGGCTCCTGCAGCCGGTTTGTCTTGTCCAGCAGCTGGGTTTGCAGTGCAAGCAGGCGCAGCATCTTCCGCTACTGGCAGTGGTTTTAGGTCGGGCACCCCTCAGTATACAGCTGCCCCACCGAGCAGTCCGATGAAGGCCAGCGAGGTGCTGCAGCTGAAGTAAGACATCTGTACTGGCCTTGGTTTTTGGTGATTGTTTTTCATAGTACCTGTTAATGATCTGTTTGTTGCAAATTGGGCTACGCTACCTTGACCAACACGTCTATGGCGCTGTCAGCATGGACGGCTACAGCAGCTTCAGCGCTGACGGTTGTGCTGCCTTGATGATAAGCAGAACGTTAATAGCCAAGCATAATGGGTTTTGGCACAGAAAGGAATTAAAAAAAATTATTGGCCCAGGGACTTTATAGGAAAAGTGCATTAGCCTTGGATTGTGCCTTTGAAATATCGTACATGCTCCGAGAAGTGCATCAATCTTTGCCACGACAGCTGTAAAGGCAGCGTACGACAAGATGTCAGTTCATACATGTTAAACCGATTCCTCGTGGCAGTCTCAAATCATGTGCTAGCAGTTCCACGAGGAACGCCAGCCTGTTCGATAGCAGTAGCCATCATGAGCCATAGTTATGAACAAACCCAGTGTTATTCGGAAATTGGAAAGGCTGAAGCTCATAATTGGCTCTGCTAGCATATCTCCCGTTGAATCAACTCGAAATCTAAGTGTGATTCCAAAGTGACTTCTTGTTAGACGACCACATCAGCTCCACAATCAAGTCTGCCTACTTTCAGCTACATAAGATTGCTAAAATTCAGGCTTGTTTAGATAAGGATACCATGTTAAAGTTGGTCCATGCATATGTGACATTCCGTCTTGACTTCTGTAACTCACTGCTTGCTGGCCTACCGGCATGTGCAATCAGGCGATTACAGCTGGTGCAAAACTCTGCAGCTAGGCTTGTCTGCCGTGAGCATCGCAGTTGCCACATCACACCACTTCTCGCCGACCTGCACTGGCTACCAGTCAAGCAAAAGATCGACTTTAAAGTTTTGTCGCTCACTTTTAGGTCCTTTCATTATTTGGCTCCAGCATATCTCTCAGATATACTTCCCCACCAGGCCAAGCATCCTACCACCCGCTTTTCGGAATCCAACAGTTTACCAAGACCTTGCACAAACCTCAACTCCTTTGGAGACCGTGCATTTAGTTCGTAAGCTCCCAAAGCCTGGAACTCACTCCTGACTTGCGTCAGAACATCCCCTGACTTGACCACATTAAAAAGAACTTAAAAACACACCTACTTGGGACAGCATTTAGTGGGTCCATGTGATTCGTCCTTGATGTGCTTATTGGTGCTGACACTGTGCTGCTGCCACTAACCACACTAGCATGCTGACCCTGTGCATGTCACCCCTAACCGTGTTATTCGTGTTGTTTATCAAGCACGATATTACTCACCATTCAATCGCGTTTCCCGTTGCATAGCGCTTAGAAAGAGATTGAGTTCTATGAGGGCACATAATCAGTGCATTATTATTATAGTTACGAGAATATATACAATAATAATAGTGGTGACATAGGGCGTCAGCTTTACATTTGCTCAGTTTTGCCAAAGTTTTGTTGAAAGATGGTTTCCGGTGCTTGTCCATTGGTTTTTCGTAGAAAGAAAATGTGTAGGTCATTGTGAAGCTAACTTCATGACGATTAACACTTTCAAAATGATGTAACGGACTATAGTGACCACTCACTGCGTAATGTCAATAGTGTTTTTTCTTCCAGGTGTTCGGTGCTTGCCAATAGTGCCTATGTGTCGCTCTGCCTCGGAGATTATCTGATCGCTTTGCGCCACGCCGAGGCTCTTCTGGCCATGCCATCCTTGTCACCTGCGCATAGGTAAGTTAAGAGCCTGGTTGTGGGCCGGTCTCATCATCAAGCTGGTTAACATGCTCTACTAGTGTTCAGTGAACTCTGCCTTGGCGAGTGACGTGACAGCTATTAGTCTGATGGTCATGCTTAGGCAGCAGTGAAAAGAGCCACCACTGAGCAGACCATTGCTATGCATTTGCCAAATGCGTTCGATGCATCATGCCAAAGTGCTATAAGCTTAGGAGACTGCTCGAGATTTACAAGCAAAACCAGTGGATATTCCTACTTTCAAGTTGATTGGATCACAGGGTGGCATTTAAAATGCATAAAGGCAATCGGTATCGGCTGAGAACGCTTGTTTGCAAATCATTGGGCAGGTTTCAACTGTGCCCTAAAGCTGGAGGCCTGCTAGACCCGATAAGACACTTTTTACATTGCATATGTCAACGATGGCCAGGGAAGAAGAAACATAAATTGGAACACTGGCATACTTGTCTGAGAAAGCTCAGTGTTCTAACCACCTAACCTGTCCCTACACCGGTTAGTAGCCCTTGTCCAAGTGTTTGTCGTAATTAAGCCCAAGCAAAACTAATCTAAACAAATTGGTACCTCTGTTTGGAAAATATTCAGCTAGCTGCACCGAAAACACTTCGTTGCTAGGCAAACATCTTCAGACCTATCTAAAAAGAAATGGCAGTTAGCAAACCGGCCTGCTCCACTGCCTTCCAACTTGTAATGCTCTTGCTGTCAGGGGCTACCTGGAGCACGTCGTGATGCAGTGGCAAGCTCATGCAATTTGATTATTGTGGTTGCTCATGTTGAGAGGGGGTTTGCCCAATAAGTCTTCGAAACTGCTGCAGATCCCTTTGAGCATAGCTTGTTGGCAATTCTGCAAAATCAAATGGCTTCGACGAATTACTGGAAACTTCTGAAAGCCAACCCAGTCTCCCTGCAGCGCTACAATTTGGCTGCAAAAAGCTAAAATCGCGATTGCATATTATTACGATTTTCATGTATAATTATTGAATATCTAGGCAGAAGCCAATTGGCACTGCATTGCCTAGTAGTTGAGATGCTGGCGGTAGTGCTTGGATTTTATTCTTGCCTCCTAGAGAGCAAGCTGCTCTGTCTGTCTGCCTGTCCCTCTCTCCCTCTCCTCTCTCCCTCTCCTCTCTCTCTCTCTCCCTCTCCTCTCTCTCTCTCTCTCTCTCTCTCTCTCTCTCTCTCTCTCTCTCTCTCTCCCTCTCTCTCTCTCCTCTTTCTCTCTCTCTCTCGATTGACTTCAAGGTTTTGTCGCTCACTTTTAGGTCTCTTCATTCTATGGCTCCAGCCTATCTTTCAGATATACTATCCCATCAGGCCAAGCATCGTACCACCCGCTTCTCGGAATCCAACAGTCTGGAAGTACCTCGTACAAACCTTAAATCCTTTGGAGACCGTGCATTTAGCTCATATGCTCCCAAAGCCTGGAACTCCCTCCCGACCTGCGTCAGAACATCCCATGACCTGACCACATTTAAAAGAAACTTAAAAACACACCTATTTAGGACAGCATTTAGTGGGTCCCTGTGATTCGTCCTTAATGTGCTTATGCGTGCTGACACTGTGCATGCTGCCACTAACCACATTTGCATGCTGACCCTGTGCATGTCACCCCTAACCATATTATTCATTTTGTTTGTTTTTCAAGCATGATTTTACTTACTATTCTATTGCGTATCACTTTGCAGCAAATGTAAAGCGCCTAGAAAGAGATTAAGTTCTCTGAGGGCGCTTTATCAAGTGCAATATTATTATTATATATATATGTGTGTGTGTGTGTGTGTGTGTGTGTATATACATATATATATATATATATACATATATATATATATATATATATATATATATATATATATATATATATATATATATATATATATATATATATATATATATATATATATATATGTGTGTGTGTGTGTGTGTGTGTGTGTGTGTGTGTGTGTGTGTGTGTGTGTGTGTGTATATATTACGTGTGTGTGTGTGTGTGTGTGTGTGTGTGTGTGTGTGTGTGTGTGTGTGTGTGTGTGTGTGTGTGTGTGTGTGTGTGTGTGTGTGTGTGTGTGTGTGTGTGTGTGTGTGTGTGTGTGTGTGTGTGTGTGTGTGTGTGTGTGTGTGTGTGTGTGTGTGTGTGTGTGTGTGTGTGTGTGTGTGTGTGTGTGTGTGTGTGTGTGTGTGTTTCTCTCTACCTTTTCGGAATCTGCCTATGACGTGAAGCTAATGCCGACACACTGCTCTTTCAAGGTATCTTGCCCAGATGTATGCATCAGAAGCAAACGTCCGCTTGGACATGATAGCTGAAGCCATACAGAAGCTCGTGCCGGATAGCATTGTCGATATATCTGTGCTGCCAGCTGCCTCATTCGAGAGCAATGCCGGCATGGGCAGCCTTGCTAACACCAATCGAACACAGGCCCTAACTGTGCCTGCTGCAGCGGAGTATGGTAAGCATCCTTGCTTATTTAATTAGTGGTATACCTTGCTTGAGGTGTGCGATTTAGCTATGCATGACAGATGCAAAGCTGTGAGAGTAAAATAATATTCCCCCATTGTTGGACCTTCGTGGAGGTTTTTCCCCGGCTTGTTTTTGTTTTTTTTGTTAAAAACTAATCTACTAATGGCAGACCTTTGGGTTCTGTAACTTCTACATGTCCAAACACATTCCAACTAATTTGTAGCACTTAGTTCACTTAATAGTTTGCTTGCTGCTTTGACGCATGCCACGAAACCTTTTTTGAGAGACGGTCTTGTGCTATAGACGAGTCCTGATAATCTTGCTTCTTTTATACAAAGAGGTTATTGCCCTAAGCGTTCTAAGAGGAACCATTAGGCCCTGGCCTCTCCTTGTGCTGACCCGTAGGCTGACGGCAGTGCACTAGGCACGCCCTTTCAGCCCTCTTGGTGGCTAGTCACCCCAGGAAAGTTAACTCAGTTAACTGTTAACTGAGCATTTTGGCCATAGTCACCTGAGGCATATAGTTTGAAGCATGCCGGAGCTTCGTCTTTACCTTAGCATTTCATTTAAAAAAAATTTGTTTCAGTTTTTCTTTCGTTTACCCAAATGCCTTTTAGCCCACATAATTCACTTGCTTTGTGGATACTTACCTCAACCAAGGGTGAGCTTTAACGCGACAAGTAATAGCTGCTGAGAAAAGCTTACACACGGCCCACCTAGCATTCATGCTAATCCTCTAATTTCTATTATGGGGGAAATCTTACTTCCATAGTAGAAATGCATTTGATTCACTACATCTACCTTATTCCCTTAGTTCAACCTTCTTTTGTACCAAGACGTATTATGTTTCCTATGTAAGTCATACAAAATGACCACTCAAAAGGGTTCATAGAGGAGTAGATGTTCGAGATTTGTTGCTGTACTGCAAATAGCTTTCCTGAAACCATGTTTTCTTTCCACTGTCCTTTCTAGTGACGTTATATCATGGTGAAAGTGCTTGTCTTACTCTTCTGAGAAAGCTCCCATATTCTTGAATTTTTCAAGAAGAGCATCAGGGATGCAGACTTTGAAGGACATTTTGCATCCCATTATGGCGTAGTTAGTTATGAAAGCCTGCACTAGCTGCTCATAGTTTTCGCCCTTGTCATTGCCCAGAATGACGTGTGTCACTGCAGCAAAACTGTTCCAAGCCTCTCTCAAATCTCTTCAGCTTATTGGCATATTCGTCACACCCTAGGATTGTCTTTATATGCCGCCCGACGAAGATATAAGCTTCTTTACTTTTGCCTCTCAGCTTTGAAAAGACATGTTGAAGGTACTTGGAAGCTGCTGACTCGTTGTCTAGAGCCTTGGAAAATTGCCCGATGAGGTTTAACTTGGTCTTTTCTATGGTCTACCAGTGGCTACCAACTAAAGCTGTTCTTACTGATGCAGAACTCGGTCAGCTGTGGCCAGTGCCTTTTGCAATAGTTTGGCCGTGATGTTCCGGCTGTTCCATAGTCAAAGAACAAAGAAACTTTGTGAAACCGCTTAGGAGGAACCAGACAAATAATACGTTTCAAAGTCTTCAATGGCAACTCTTTCAATGCACTCGGCAACATTGTGACACTGGTGTAAACCTCTTGGGGGTGCATAGTGGGAGTCATGGATACTTGTTCTTGTTATGAAGCAGCGCGGCTTTGAACCTGCTTAATGAACTGAATGAAAGTGTGTCGTTCAGTCAAATTGCAGGTGATTCCTCGAGTCTTGCATTGACCGATCGCGTTATAGCCAATGTAGAGCCCATTTTTCCGATTGAAGAAGTTGAAAAAAAGTTGGCACTTTCTTCGATTTGTTACTTTCTCAGTTTCATCCATTAAGTTCCATTCTCTGAATCCAGATGTCAGAAGCTCATCATTGGGCTTGGTAAGACCAAAGTCTCTTATCACATCTTTGAGGTCTGTCTGATTAGGGAAGCCGGGCTTTCTCTCCTCAGCTGCATCTTTAAAATCAGAATTTGAACCTGCTATATCTTTCTCGCTGTCTGACTTGCTTCTCTCTCCTAAAGATGGCCAATCACTCTCTGGAGGGATGGAATGTGTGGATCCATGATAGGAGCATGCTCTTGCCTGTTCGACGTTTGGAAGGCTCAACCATGCAGGAGTTGCAGATTGGTTAGTCGGCTGCTGCCAAATTCTTGGGATAGCAAACTCTATGGTTCTCTTTTCTCCCTCTACCAGTCTGTAAGCCCATCAGAATTATGAGTTAGCAGTAATATTTTACACATTGCATCGTTTTGTGTAAAAAATTCCATCTAGGGAGCAGCAATTGTTCACCTTACCTTCAAATATTCTTTTGCAGTGTTTGTATGAAAAATGAGGTATCTAGTGCTTGTCCTTGCACTCCGACCGGCATGCCAATGTATACTTTGTAGGACTTGCACCATCTTGAGAGACACTTTCACGGAGTACTTTTTTTTGCTCTTGTGTGGGTAAATTATCTACACATGCATAGCAAAATGTACGTGCTTGTTGCAAGCAACCTCATGATGCCATGTCAATCTAATGTGGCTATTCACTGTTCTCCTACTTTGAAGTAACATAAGTCGAAGTATTGAGGCACCTGTACTGGTACACTTCTATGGACACTACTCTCTAGTGTTATGTCTGTGTAATCTTTGCTAATCAGGGTAGTGGCACAACGTCTGCTATTTGTGGGAACCTGTTGTCTGCACTGTACCTAACTGCAAACCGGAGAATTTCAAAATATTGTTGTCCTTACCACAGAAGCAAAAGTTTTTTCTGGAACAAAACCAATTTTCTATTTATTTCGGTATGTGAGATTAAGAAAACTTGTTGTACCTAATCACAAAAAAATTGAATTGTGATACCTTATGTAATTTTTCATCACTGCTAATGCAATCACCGATGTGTCTTTAGACTTAAAAAAATATATTGATTGAGAAATGTTGGCAAACAAGGCATGGCAAACAAAATTAAGCTGAGTGAATTGTTCTCAGCAGTAGAACTAAGGCTGCTTAGTTGAAAGTCAAGATCTCCAAAAACTTGAGCAGCTTGGCATATATCAGAATGTTTCCAGCAAGATAATGTATACTCGACTTTGTGCTTGATTAGAATTTTGCCGTTTTAATTTACTCTAGCTGGTTCCAGTAATGCTTGTCAAGTCGACGTTATCGTAACTGTTACTGCATTTCAGATAATGTGCCGGGTGCCTGGATACCTGCTGATGTTACAAAGGCCAGAGCGATTATGTCCCACAACCTTGCTGTATGCTATTCAGCCCGTGGTGAATTTGACAAAGCCGTCACTTGTCTTTCTCAGGTGGGTGATTAGTATTCGCGACTTCCTGCTTACTCATATTGTGAGCACACATCCTTTAACTCTCCATTAATGGCAATCTGAGCTGGAGTTTGCTGATTGGTCCCTGCGATGTTCTGTCGGGACTATTGCCCATGTATCACCCATGCCCATGCACACCCTCTCTCACCGATGTGCTCTCATCCTTTCATGTTACGAGACGGCAGTTCCTTCCTTCCTCGGCTGATTGAGAACAGCTCGGCCACTGGCTTTGCATGCATCAACATGGCTCTGAATGAGCTTGGCACTGTTGCCACTGTCTTATAGATTTGGGCGGTCAGTGCAGTCTAACCACATCTCAAGGTGCATTAATAATTGTCCAGGCCTGATAATTGCACTTCAGTCAGATTGTAATTAGCTGCACTTCAAAAAAGCTGGGGCCATGGTGACCGAAGTGTGCCGTGCAATAATGAAATTGCTTAATCCCTTGCTATCGAGAGAAGACAAGAGAGAGAGACAGTTGCTGTTCCTGAGAATGGAAACACGGTACAAGCAGCCCACTCACCAGAAAGCTTTGTCCTGAACAATGCAGCACTCGAGTGGGTGGGCCGGGCTGCCTGTTGATGCAGCAGTAGTAGTAGTTGCTGCGGTTGGATGGCTGGCCGAGCCTCGACCGATCCTCTTCACTGCCAGCTGTCTGTTCAGTCAACATGTGGTTTCTTTTTAGTGCCTGCAAAATATTGGTAACCCACCACCTGCCCAGGTGTACTCTCTTCGCCTTTATCTAAATTTGGTTGAAGGTAAGAGGCTGCATGTTGAACTGCTTCACTTGGCGCTGTGATTTACCACCACGTTTGCTTGTGCTGATGCATAATCTTGTCCATTTGTGCGTAATCTTGTTTATTAGTTCATAGTCTTGTTCGGTGCATAGTCTAATCGTTAGTGTTTACTCTGAGAATTAAAGCTTGCTTCGTGTGAGTTGTTGCTGCGACTTCTGTTTTCAAACGAGTTCGATGTCGAATCCCTTAGCACTGAATCTGAATTACTTCCAAGCACAGTTCGTCACACACAACAGAGCATATCCAAATCTGTTGTTAGCCTGAAAGAAAATGAACTTTCTGTAAACTTTGGCTTGTGGGTTTCCTCGATATCCTAGACTGCTGTCGAATCTGCTGCTGCCTATTCATAAGTACTAATGTAGATGGTGTGAATCTTAATTTTTAACATAGAAGTGCTGCAAGGGAATTCGAACTTATACATAAAAATAAATGCTAGCTGATTTAACAGCCTCTTTTGTATAGCGACAGAAGAGCCTTAACGGCTATCACCACCGCTTGCAGTGGTGATAAAGGATCGCCCACTGCAGGATTCGAGCCCACGACCTCGGGGCCGAGGTCGTGAAAAGCAACCGCCTTACCTAGTGAGCCATTACGGCTTACCAACTTGTAAAGATCTTGAATCTTGCAAGAGAATTGAATTATGCACCTACATTTCTTGCGGTATGCAACGACTGGTAGACCGGCCATACAATTAACATTGCTGTTCTTCGACCATCAGTCTTATGCAGTTGCATCCAACGTGGTTGCTTAGTTGTTCTTATACCCTTTAGCAGCTGCTAAATTAGCAGTGTTAGAATGCTATACAATATGTAACTTATTCCCTACCACCTATCGTCGTGTAACCTGTTATCGGTACCTGTCTTGGTCTTTGTGTCTGTTTGACACCATACCCTTTAATTGTGTGCCTGTGTCAACGGATTTTTTTTTATTCTTCCCTGAGGCTCGCATTGTGTTGGTCGCAGGCCTGTGACGAATGTAATGCTGTGGGGCACTCTTGATGGCTTCCTTGATGAATGTCTGGTCGAAAGGCGCTGATGAGTACTTCGAGCCACGGCCAGCTGTGCTTGCTCCGTGCACTGCCCCTGCTATTTGTGTCATTTAGGCTAAGAAGAGCTTTCTCTTTCAGGCAAGAGAAAGCAAGCACACTCTATCATAAAGGAGCATTTTGGTCATGTGACACCGAACAGGATGTGACATTGCTTTTGCTGATAGCCTATCCGGTGTCCCGTTTGGGCATCCTTCGGCCATGACCCCTCAGCGGCTCCCAATCCGAGCGACTTCACCTTTTGTCAGACATCGTGGACCGTGCTATGCTTGGCAAAGCCATAGCTAGGCACCAGTAGCCGAGCACCAGCTTCGTTGACTCGACCTCCCATGAGGCAGCAGTGCTGCCCTTGGCATCGCTTTTCTTGTGGAGAGCCTTAGCAGCTGCGTTTCCTGCCCATCTAATAAATGCCCTTTCGATGGGACTCGGGCACTGTCTTGCGTGATAGCAGAGCCACTGCCTTAAGAAATCATCAGGAGTTGCCGAGAAAAAGCTGGTGCGCTGGAACAGTCTATAAGGCTACTTCGTGGATAGAGCCAACCCGGTAGTTTATTCTGTGAGACTCGACAGGTTTACATAGTGGCCTCAAGATTGATCGCCGTAGGTTCTGCATACTTTGAACGTACGTTTTGAATTGCCGTGCATAGTACGTGTGCCGTTTCGTCGAATTGTGAGGTAAGTAGCTGCTGAGCCACTCCGAACTGTCGAATTTTGATGCAAGCTTGTTTGTGACCTGAAGAAGAAACTTTTTTTGAGTTGTGTTACAGCTATTACACTGGCTTAACTAACTTCCCCCTCACCTTGCAAACATCACTTGTAACCTAATCCCATTTTGTATGTGCAGACCATGTATGCCACAAGAAGCCTGTACAGTGGATAGATATTGCAGCTGCCTGCTAAGGTAATGAAATTAATTTTGGTTGGATTCAGAGCAAAAAATGCCGAAGCTAAATTCGTACCGAGTTTAGGGAGTTCGCAAACTTGGGGAGTCACCTCTTAGGTGGCTTTTGCCCAGCTTGATGTCCACAAATTCACTGTGCTTAGATATGCAGATACTAGACAACTACGATACGTTATGAATGCTCTACACAACCAACACACAGTTGACCTATGCTTCCAATCGTATTGCTGAGCACCATTAATGGAAAACTGCATGCAGCTGCGAATTTGCTTGCAACGGTCCAAAAGCGTCTGATATCCACTCCAAATCGAAATCAGCCAGTTTTGGCCGATTCTGAAGCCACTGTTGGCATTTGACGCAGATACAGTTTTTGGAAGCCATGGCGAAATAGCTTCGTCCGATTGGTGTACGCTGACATTGTGTGGATATACCGGAGATTGTACTGCGTGCGTATTTTGATAGTGGGCTAAGGTATGCTTCCAGTAGAGGTCAAGGTCTGAAGGCTTCCCTAGTTTAAGTATGCAAAGCCCTCCACCCTGTCTAGCTCCCTGTGAAGCACAATGTCCATTACCAGGGTAGAAGCCAAGCTTGTCTGCGTTTTTTGATAAATGTGAAATCGCGTTAGCTTTTGAAACTCCACGTCAGTACACTTGTAAATGAAGCTGAATTGCGTACGTTACTCTTAATCACTACATACGCTTTTTAATAATCATAGTGGTTTACGTACCTGGATCCTGTTTTTGAGGTTCGGCCACCTTTTTTCGCACGCTAAGGTTGCCAGCCACTGTTTTTAACCAACATCCACAACTCATTCTTCGCCGAGTTTGTAATAATAATAATAATAATTTATATAGCAACTTCGAAGAGCTTAAATCTTTTTCTAGGTACTCTTCGTATGCCGTAAATGAAGTTTAATTATATTGTTACTGATATCATACACAATGTCTACAAGGATAACATGGTTGGAGGCGACGTGTACAGGGTCAGCATGCAAAGATAATTAGTGGCAGAATGCACAATGTCAGCACTCATGAGCACACAAAGAACGAATCGCAAGGACCCACTAAATGATGTGACGAATACATGCATTTTTGGCTCTTTTTTAAATGTTAAAGTCGGGAGTAAGTTTCTAGCTTTGTGGGTATACGAACTAAAGGCACGGTCTAGTAAGAATTTGAGGTTCGTACGAGGTGTCGCCAAACGATTTGATTTAGAGAAGCAGGTAGCACGATGCCTGGTGAGGGATTAGTTCTGATAGGTAGGCTGGGGCCAAAGAATGAAGGGACCTAAAAGTGAGTGACAACACCTTGAATTGACAAGCTGCTTGATTGGAAGCCAGTGTATTTCGGCAAGAAGTGGTGTGTTGTGGCAACTTCGAAACTCACGACCGACCAGCATATCTGCAGAGTTGTGCACCAACTGTGAGCTCCTGATTTTACAAGCTGCTAGACCGGCGCTTTCAGCTACATAACATTTGTTAAAATGTGGGCTTGTTTAGCGGGGATATCGCATCTAAATTGGTCCATGAATTTGTGACGTCCCGTCATTACTTCTGTAACTCACTGCTTGCTGGCCTGCCGGCCTGTGCAATCAGGCGCTCACAAATGGTGCACAACTCTGCAGCAAGGCTTGTCTGTCGTGATCGTTGCAATTGCCACGTCACACCGCTTATCGCCGACCTGCACTGGCTCCCAGTCAAGCAACGCATCGACTTCAAGGCTGTGTCACTCACTTTGAGGTCCCTTCATTTTTTGGCTCCAGCATACCTATCAGATTTACTCCTCCACGAGGCTAAGCATCGTACCACTCGCTTTTCGGAATCTAACTCACTTTACCTGTATTTCGCACGAACCTCAAATCCTTTGGAGACCGTGCCTTTAGCTCGTATGCTCTCAAAGCCTGGACCTCACTCCCGACTTCCGTCACGACATCTGACTTGCCCACATTAAAAAAACTGAAAACGCATCATTTTATCACAGCATTTAGCGGGTCCCTATGATTCATCCTGTATGTGCTTATTCGTGCTGATACTGTACACGCTGCCCCTAACCAAACTTGCATGGTGACCCTGTGCATGTTGCTTATAACCATGTTATTCTTGTTGTTTATTGAGCTACAACTAACCATTCGATCGCGCTTCCTTTGCAGAAAATGCAAAGTACCTAGAAAGAGATTGAGTTCTCTGAGGGCGCTATATCAAATATATTTTTGTTATTGCTATTATTATTATTATTATTATTAAGCAGTTAGTTGCACAAATTGAGACGAGATGTTACAAATCCATTAATAAATTTTGATGTAGTATTCCTGTCGAAGAAAGTCCGATTTTCAACAATGTTGTGTAGCTGAAAGAAGGAAGACTTAACGGTGGAGCTGATGTGATCCTCTAGTATGAGGTCACTTTGGAACAAAATACATTGATTTTGTGCTGATGCAATAGGAGATATGCTGACAGAGCTAATTTGAGCGCTAAGCTTTCCAATTTTCAACGTTTCAGTTCAACATGGTTTGCCTACATCTAGTAAGTTCGTTTTGTCGTCATTTAATTTGAGAAAAGTTGCTGCCATTCGTGTGTGGATGATAGCAATACGTGCAGCAAGGATGTGTAGAGTATTCAAGGTTCTGGAGGACTGGGAGGGATCAAAGCAAAGGTACAACTGAGCGTCATCAGCCTAGAAGTGGAATCCTGGATTGTGCTTGGAGATCACATCGGAGAGAGAGAGAGAGAGACAGAGACAGAGACAGAGAGACAGACAGAGACAGACAGACAGACAGAGAGAGAGACAGAGAGAGAGACAGAGAGAGAGAGAGACAGACAGACAGACAGACAGAGAGACAGACAGACAGACAGAGAGAGCACAAACTATGAAGAGATGAGGAACAAGCACAGATCCCTGTTGTACCCCACACTTTAGTGATTCTTCGGATGCTCGTTTTCTGTTCACGTCAATACTCGGGAGTCTCCCACTGCGATAGGACTTCAACCATTGTAGTGCAGTGCCAGTGATGCACAGGCGAGATGAGAGGTGCTCGAGAAGGACAATGTGATTGATAGTATCCCACGCTGCCGAAAGATCAATCAAAACAAGCGGAGAGACTGTCCCCAAGTCGGAGAAGCCTGAGAAGGTCGCTCGCTGTAAACCCTAAGCAATGCTGATTCTGTGGGGTAATTAATTAGAAAACCCTTCTGTGGAGTGATTAACTCTAAAGCCAGACTGGAACTTACTAGCTAGATTTGAAGTTTCAGTGTGCGAGTAAAGCTGATCTGCTACAACTTGTTCCAGTGTCTTTGATAGTAACGGTAGAAGGGAGGCTGGGCGGAAGCTGCTTAAGCACCGAACGCATAGATGTACGCTTGTTGTCGTGCGTATTCCTGCCGCGGATCCTCTAACACCCGCAGTCACTGTTTCGAATATTACTCACTGCAGTCACTGTTTCGAATATTACTCTCTGCAGTCACTGTTTCGAATATTACTCACTGCAGTCACTGTTTCGAATATTACTCAAGTGCGGATCAGACCTAGATCAGACCAATCGGAGCCTCGACCGGGCCACGTTGTCGGACAGCTGATCGTCGGCGATCGGCTGTCTAGGCGCACGCTCGTACGGACAAAGGCCTAGCTGAAAGTCAGCTGCATCCATCGTCCGGTTGCTGACGCCTCTTAGGTCAGTCCAGCAGATGCCTCAACGAGTGGCGCGCTAACAGACACTCACAACACGGCAGTGCGACCGCAGCTGGCTGGCGTTCGTTCGCCGATTGACTAGAGGGGAGAGAATGTGTGACGAGTAGAGCTCTGAGAGTGCGAGGCTTCAACGCTTTGTTCATAGCTGAGCGGCGCGCTATTACCCAAGCGACAGAGCTCCTGTCGAATCCACTCGCAACTCGTGCAGCGGATCAGCCGAAAAATAGGACTCACTATAGGGTCGCTTAATCCCCGATTAATTAATTAATTAATGAATAAGGGCTTCATTAAGAACCTTGCATCTGACAAGGTTGGCGGTGAGGGCTGCTCTTCACTGAATGAGCCGTGCTCGGGCTCAGAAAATCTGCAGCGGTTGCCCTTTCGATCGAAACCTAGTCAGATTGCATCGGACGCTATAAACCGGAGCCGCCTGCCCTGAGCGTAAAGGGACGAGCTCTGCCGACGCACTAGCACCGCTCTAGAGTAGCCCTCTCGCGGTCGGAGGGCAGCTGCGAGCTCTACTCATTCTGACCCAACTTCCGACGCTCTTTTTTCTCCGAGGCAGCATGGAGAGCGACATAGTCCCGACAATTGTCCTTGATCCCAATCAGGACATCCGCGACTACTTCTGCTGCGACAACGACGACGACGAGCAGGCGACGGACGCTGCGCAGGGGGAAGTTGGCTCCTCGGCGTTCGATGAGCTCTACGTCCCGAAAACTTGCAACGGCTGCGGCGGCTGCTACTGCTGCTGCTGCTGCAGCAGCAGCGCGGCGACCGGCAGCGCTGGCGACGGCTACTTGCACGCCGTGGCGCGAGAGAAGAAGCGAGTCGTGGACATGAAGAGCGCATTCGAGATACTGAGGCTGAAAATTCCGACGTTCCCTTATGAGCGACGGCTGTCGAAAATCGACACTCTGCGATTGACCATAGCGTACATCTCGCTGCTCGAAGGCTTGCTAAGATCGTCCCTGCCACCGCAGGTCTACATCTGCAAGGGTCTCAGCGGCGAGCTCGAGAATGCCACCTGGAACACGAGCGGTAACTTCGCGAGCGGGCGCCGCTGTGCTGGCTTTGCTGCGCGTTCGGCTGCACCCCTGGAATTTTCTTTCTCGGGTATCAAGCGCAGGCCGATCGATCCTCGAACCTTTTTCTAAGCAATTAGCTTAGCTGTAGGGAAGGTGAAGCGAAGCGACGTGGTAGCTGAGGAAGTCGGTGGCCACACGAGGCGTTTCACAATGACTCTACCGCGAGCTCTCGAAACGATTAAGGTTAAGTAGTGGCTACACATTGTCCTTTAGAACGAGCTAACCGCTGACGGATTCCACCCAGCGAACGTAGATCCAATCGACGCTCGCTGCTGCAGCTAGATCGTCCTAGATCGGGTGGACGCCAGTCCTATCTCGGTAAAAAAAAAAGCTTAAAATCGAATTCGTGCGCATGAGCGGCCAATGCCTCACACGCCTCACGTATATAGTCTGTCTAATGCCTCGCATTTTTCTACAACGGAGACGTTCTCCGACTCGGCGCTACGAGATTCAGCGCTGCCTTTGACGGCAGGGTTTCGAGCGTCTGCATGGTCCGAAGTTAAAGGGTATCGCACTGCCTCTCTACAAATATGCAGCACATCGCTTAGATATAAAAAATTCAGACGATGACAACAACGACTGACGACAACAGCGAATCTTAGCAGCGGAGCAGCTAGTACATCCGGTCTGCAAGTTTCTGTTTGCTTCTTCTTGGCCTTGAACTTTCTAGCTCTCACTCTGTATCCTTGTCTCTTTGTTATTTGTCTCTGTGTCCCACTTATCGTCTCAGTCTCGGTCTTCGTCTGTCTGTAAATCTATGATCCACCTCTCCACCTACTTGGACGTCTATATCTAACTCCATCTCTAGCTCTAGCTCTCCACCAACCTCTACGTCTATGCTTTCAGCTTGAATGTAAGCTGTCTAGCCTATGGCTGCCAAATAAGCACAAATGAATATGAAAAATGTGAATTTGGTCCGCAACTACTCATCTTTGGCTTTTTAAGATCCGGCATTATCTATCGGAGAAACTAAAAAACCTCAAATGGGCGCACAGCAGCTAGATTTCCTTGTTTGATTGAGGCCAATGTGTCTGACTGTCAAATGAGGTACCTAACCTTTCGGTCAGTGAGCCAGATGGTGCTGTTGTGCCTTTCCCGGTCATTGAATGTTGAGTTATCAGCATTTGTATGATGTAAGGCATCTATCATGCTTCAAATGCAATTATTTCTCTAGAAAGCAACAATATGCTTTACACTCATCCGCGATCTCTTACTTGCTCAGGTATCATGTAAATCTAGCCGTCGTGGTTTTTGTAACGCCGGTAAGTTCGGGCTCAGTAGCTACTACAATTCTATTGACGCCCATTATTTTGCGTCGCCAACCCTTTTCCGACCTTTCGTATTGGAGCCAGTAGCTAATAGTAATTATAATAATAATAATACACTTGATAAAGCGCCCTCAGAGACTCAATCTCTTTCTAGGCGCTTTACATTTGCTGCAAAGGGAAACGCGAATGAATGGTGAGTAATATCATTCTTGGTAAACAACATGAATAACATGGTTAGGGGTGACATGCACAGGGTCAGCATGCAATTGTGGTTAGCTAGGTAGATCAAATATGGCTGGCAGTGGATTTTGGCAGCATGCATCGTTCGTCTTTGCTACCGTACCACATTGGTATTGATAAATGCCCTCGATTGTAGAGCTCACAGTATTAAGTGATTTCGTCTTTCATGCTGCTGCCATTTGCAGAGAATCAGTGCACACGCGTACGACATGTTCATTTTACTATCTTGTGTACAAAGGCTTGATATTTCTTATTAGTTAAAAGTACTGTACCTAGTGCACAGAGCACTAGCTAAAAGTAGAGTATAGAAAGGTGACCGTATTTTAAAGCAATTAGCAAGCTAAAAGTAGTGCGATAGGACGCTGCCCGTGTGTCAAGCAATCAGTAAGGGGCTCGTTAATCGTGCATGTTAAACCACATTCTCTTGTATTTTGCATCGCACGTAAATTATTGACACTGAACTCGTCGGCTTTTTATGTCCGTATGCGCTGCTTTCGTCAAGACCATGTGATCGCCTCGACGCAAGCGCAAATCGAAGTTTGCTCCTTACTATCCAGATTTCTCCGACATTATCAGTTTTTCGCGGCGCTATGTTGCTGGCTGATCGAGCTCGTCGTGCGTAATGTATCGTGCCCATCTAATTGCAGACCTCGCAGCCAGGCTGGCTTGGTTAAGGTGGGACACTCTGGGTGTTACATGGCACGACAGCAACAGAGCCAAAGAACGAAGCCAGCTCATGACAAGAGGCGAAAACACGCGAGATGCTGTAGTTTGGAGAAAGTCGTGAGTCTTCATCTGGGATTCATTGTTTTAGCAGTCACCTAATACGTCCAGAACAAGAGAACTCTGCTCAGATACTTTTAAAAGAGGTGACGAAGAAGTAAAAGAGACGGAGGCCCGAAGTTGCATACGACATTCGGTGCACTGCACTTTTCGCTTTGATAGCCGATACGTATGCATATGTACATCTGCAAATGTCGATCGTGCGGCTTTTGAGTGCACGTGAATACAGTACACGTGAATACGATCAAATACAACTTTCAAGTCTGAGACAGCATCGAAATTATGTTGTTTCATGTCAAGGCCATAATACCTCTCTTAGCACCTTACTTAACCCATTTTATTTCTAAAAACAGTTCAATCTGGCCGATGTCTTGTGTGCCTGCTGCTGCTGTAATTAGCGTAGCGTCCGGCCATTAGTGTAAGCCCCCCATACGACCGGCGGTTGGACAGTCGACTCGACGGAGCGTCCGCCCTTTGACTTGCAGTCAGTGCCCCCCCCCCCTACGACGAGCCCCCCCCCCCTACGACCGGCGGTTGGGCAGTCGACTCGGCGGAGCGTCCGCCCTTTGACTTGCAGTCAGTGCCCCCCCCCCCTACGACGACCCCCTCCCCTACGACCGGCGGTTGGGCAGTCAACTCGGCGGAGCGTCCGCCCTTTGACGGCCGCCACAGCTGCATTCCCCCAACTGCAGCGATTCAGCCACTTCGCACATACGTATGTGTGAGAGCAATAAACGGAGTCTTTTTTAGCGCTCAGGTCCGAGCTGGCGCTTTCGTGAGACTCCCCAGGATCTGCCTCCGCCGGAGCCTCAGTAGCACAACACCGAGGCGGAGCCGAAATGTTCATCTGGGCGGGGCAAGATGAGCAAGATTTATCTGTAAACATTAAGACCCGCCCGGAAGATATTCGTATGGGTTACCAAGAACCGAAAGTAATGAAAAATTAGAGCGCACAATCGTAATGCTTATTCGACACGAATTTTGCAGCTTCTCGTCTAGTGTAAGAAAGGCGTGATTTTTTCATCGTTGACGGTCGAGAGAGGCCTAGGAATAGGAGCCGACCTAGGTAGCTGCCCACTATGGGGGTGGGAAAATGTCCCACTGCTCCTAGCTCCGTCATCGAATACTGGGCATTTTGATAGATCAAAACACGGAACAGGAGATGGAGCAAAGAGTCTGTCTGGCTTTAACCTAAGACAGCTTTAGTCTAAGACTACCGGGCACCTTCTTACCAGGGAAAGCCTGATGGAGAATTCCTATGAGCACCTGGCAGCAGCACCAGCAACACACATCATCATCACCTTGTTCAATAATAACTATGATACGCGGCGAGCCTGTTTCTTCGTGATATCGTGAACTAGAGCAGCCGCTACTATCGTGAACTAGAGCAGTCGCTTAAGTCAGAATACCTAAATAATAATTCCGATTTTTTGCGACCGTCGTTGCGTCTCTGTACCTGTACTAACATTCGCTTTTAAAAATCGTAGCCCGGTCTTACCAGCAGAGCGATCTATGCGGTTTATACTATCTGTCGCCATTCGTAGCTTCAGGAGTACACCATTCAGCAGTACAAGCAGCTTCAACAGTACAAGCAAAGACATTGGTAAGTGCATTTTCTATGTCCAATTCTTTGTGAAACACTAGATTGTATCCGACGTTTAGTATTTCTTGGTGCTAAGCTCTAGACATTGCCTTCAGCATCCGTCCGTGAGACAGTCACTAGCTCGAAAGCCTGGACTATGGTGCTGGTTTGAATACATCAAGCTAGGAAACGGAGGGCACCCAGCATGAAAAAGTAGCACCGCTCTGACGACGGGAAATCCTGGCGTTAATGTGCCGCCGGCAGCATAGTCTCCAGCTCTTGCTAACCGGGCAGCATACGCTTACGCAATTCGCTGAAAGAGTAAGCAGCGAATAGTCTCGTGGTCTCGCGGTGAGAGCTGCACGCTTTCGCGATTCGCTCTCAAAAAAGTGGCTTTCCAGAAGTGGTGGTAGCTCTCGAGCTCTGACTCTGCAGCGAAATTATACTGGCAGTGTATAAGGCGCGTGCCCGGGCTGTGCTCTCGGTCATGTCGCTGCTGCAGGCAGACCATTAACTGGAAGGGGTGGCGAAACACGAAGGGACTTTTTTTGGAGATCTTCCCACAATGCTGTGCATCTACTTCCATACAGATTAGTCGATAAAGAAATAGCTTCCGGCAGAGGAAGTCACGGCTGCAGATTGACGCATCACTCAGGTGAATTTCAAGCGCTCAAGTAGAACGAAAATTATTGTGTGGCAATGCAGCGCTGCTCCTCGAGCGATGTCATAACGACAAAAATAGAGCTGCTGCAGTTCCGCCTATTTCTCTACAAACTCCATTCGAATACTTACTCCAGGTTTGAGCGAAATCGTAGCACTGACTGCAAAAAGCTAAGACCCGTTTATTGTAATCTTTCGCTTCTACAATAGTTGGACTCTGAACGAACCGTTTCCAGCTTATAAATTTCTTCACATTAATATAGTTAAGTAACTTCTAATGGTCGTGCTGTCTTCTGCCATTTAGTGGCCAGGCGTACGGTTATTTTAATCGAGCCATCGGAAAAAACGTTACCTTAAAATTTTATTTTTATTATTCTATATTTTCCCATGCTCGGCGAAAATTATCTGCTATTGACGCAAGAAAGTTCTCGATCAAAGCTTCCGAAACGAAGGCATAAGAGAGCTGCTGTAAATCGGCTCACGTGACGCCAAACACGTCATAGATAATGGCGTGCGTGACTTTACCGGCACAGAGCGATTAGCGGGTGGCTTGAATGTACGGAGTGACTACTTAAGATAAAAGACTGGGAAAGCGCAAAATGGAAGACGTGCATTCACAAAAAAGCGAGTCGCGTCCTCCAGACAAGATGGAAAAGAAGATTAGCCAGCAGGCGTGCGACGTTTTCAATGAGCTGAGGAAGAAAGGTCAGCTGTGCGATGCAGTGATCAAAGTGGACGGAGGCAGCCAGTTTCTGGTGCACCGGGCGATCATGTCCGCCTGCAGCCCTTTCTTCAAGTCAATGTTCACGAACGGCATGCACGAGACAGACCAGAGAGAGATCACGATACCGGGCGTCTCCACCGACATGATGTCGACGATCATCGAGTACGCGTACACCAGGGACGTGAAGGTGAGCCCCGAGAACGTGGAGCAGCTACTTCCGGCGGCCGACCAGTTCCACGTGCTCGGCCTGGTGAAGGCGTGCTGCCACTTCCTGGAGAGCAACCTGACGCCAGAGAACTGCATCGGGATACGGAACTTCGCGCGGCAGTACTCGTGCTCGGGCCTCGAGGCGTGCGCTCAGAAGTGCGTCCTCAAGCAGTACCAGCGCGTGTCGGAGAGGAGCAACGAGCTGCTGCAGCTCTCGGTCGAGGAGCTGGCGGACATATTGTCCAACGACGAGCTCAACTTAAAGAGCGAGGAGATTGCGTTCGAGACGATCATACGGTGGATCGACCACGATCCGGAGACCAGACGTCAGCACATCCTTTCGCTGCTCAAGTGCGTTCGCCTGGGGCTGCTCAGCACATCGTACTTCGTGGAAAAGGTGAGACGAGGCGCCCCGCGCTCTGCGCCGCTCGAGCGCAGCTTGGATGCTCCTTCGCATACTTATCAGATGGTGCGTGCAGCTGGCACTGCGAATGGTCGAGTGAGAGAGACAGAGAGAGAGAGAGACAGAGAGAGAGAGAGAGACAGAGAGAGACAGAGAGACAGGGAGACAGAGAGACAGAGAGACAGAGAGACAGAGAGACAGAGAGACAGAGAGACAGAGAGACAGAGAGACAGAGAGACAGAGAGACAGAGAGAGACAGAGAGATACAGAGAGACAGAGAGACAGAGAGACAGAGAGAGAGACAGAGACAGAGAGAGAGACAGAGACGGAGAGAGAGAGACAGAGACAGAGACAGAGAGAGATAGAGGGGGAGACAAAGGGGGAGAGAGAGAGAGACGTAAAAACCAATCGCACAGGAGTCAATACCTAAGACGCTTGGGTACTCAAACCTTAACAAGAAATACCTGTTAATAATAACAATATAATAATAATGCACTTAATAAAGCACCCTCAGAGAACTCAATCTCTCTTTAGGCGCTTTACATTTGCTGCAAAGGGAAATGCAATTGAATGGTCAGTAATATCATGCTTGATAAACAAGCAAAATGAATAACATGGTTAGGGGTAACGTGCACAGGGTCAGCATGCAAATGTGGTTAGTGGCAGCGTGCACAGTGTCAGCACACATAAGCACGTGAAGGACGAATCATAGGGACTCACTAAATGCTGCTCTAAATAGGTGTGTTTTTAAGTTCTTTTTAAATGTGGTCAAGTCAGGGGATGTTCTGACGCAATTCGGGAGGGAGTTCCAGGCTTTGGGAGCATACAAACTAAATGCACGGTCTCCAAAGGATTTGAGGTTTGTACGAGGTATTTGAAGACTGTTGGATTCCGAAAAGCGTGTGGTACGATGCGTGGCCTGGTTGTACATGGTCCATGCATGTGGAGTGGATCTGAGAGATAGGCTCGAGCCATAGAATGAAGGGACCTAAAAGTGAGCGACAAAACCTTAAAGTCAATCTGTTGCTTGACTGGTAGCTAGTGCAGGTCGGCGAGAAGTGGTGTGATGTGGCAACTGCGACACTCACGACAGACAAGCCTAGCTGCGGAGTTTTGCACCAGCTGCAATCGCCTGATCGCACATGCCGGTAGGCCAGTAAGCAGTGAGTTACAGAAGTCGAGACGGGATGTCATGAATACATGGACCAACTTGGACGTGGTATCCTTATCTAAACAAGCCCGAATTTGAGCAATGTTATGAAGCTGAAAATAGGCAGTTGGGAGATGAGCGGTTTGAAGTAATCTTTGCGCATGCCCAGTTTTTCGCCACAAGGGATTTAAGCTCAGCTGCATTTTTTAGAGTCATGGGTAGGCGAACGATAGTAATATATATATATATATATATATATATATATATATATATATATATATATATATATATATATATATATATGGAGACCAGTACTGTCCATTCGGCTCTGGCTAAAGAGAGATCCTCTGGCTGATCTGCGGTTCATTGATTAACGTTATAATAAATAATAATATATACGTATGTATATGCAAAATGTATTGTACGCGTATGCAAGATGTTCATTTAAAAGAGTCGTGTCATACAGCAGCAAGCAGTCGGCCAGGGCTGTGTGTCTTCACTTGCATAATATAGAAACCAGATAAGTGGCTGTTGGGATGGCTTCACGAAGGGGCAGCTGGCTCAGGAACACCTGCCAAGCAGGCAGGAGAGCTGCTAACTACATCCCGTGGATTTCAAAAGAAAAGCCTTGGATCGCTGACCTTCCTGCAAGTCTTTCAAAAAACGAGCCTGCTGCTGCAAGCGTTTTATAGGGCAAGGTCAGAGGGCACAGGCTGCTCTATTTTGCTCGATAAGCTCCACTCCCTGCGTGTGCAACCCCAGGCACATTGATCCACAGACCTCGATGCTGACATTTAAAGGCGGGCAAGGTATGGGTCCTCATTTCATCTGCAACTACTTTAAAGCAACCAGCAAGCCAATAGATGATGTAGCTGCTGCTGTACCAGCCAATAAATGTCGTAGCTTCTGCTGCTGCTGCTGCTGCCGCTGCTGCTGCCGCCGCCGCCTTTGTTGCTGCTCGTTATCGCACCCACCCAGCCAGCGTCGGAGATCAGCGAGTGGTCATTGCGGCTTCATGCTCAGGCTTAATATAACTACTGGCCATTCGCCTCCCGACGAATGTATGCGCTATAAGCAATCCCCAAACGCGCCGATTGCATTTCGCACATATGCCGTCGTCTAGCGGATTAGGTATTTTCATAATGTTATTAATGATACATTAATATTAATATGACAATATTGATGTAAGCGACAGCCAAGCCTAGCTGCGCATTTTCATACCAACTGTAAGCATATTATTGCCAGGGTGTGAAGATCTTCGTGTAGTGACTCAAAAATGTCGAGGCAGGATATCGCAAGTGCATCTAGGATCGGCTTGAATGTGGCATCCTTGTCTAAGATGGCCAGAATTTCTGCAATTTTATGCGCTGAAAGTAGGCCGACTTGAATGTAGAGCTGATGTGGTCGTCTAGCGAAAGGCCACTTTTGAATAGGACATACAGATTTTTTGCTCAGGCTACAGAAGATATGCTAGCAGACCCCGTTTTGAGGGATAGTTTTTCTAAAACTGAGTCACATTAGGTTTGCCCATAGCTAGTACGATGGTTTTTATCATCATTCAGTTTGAGAAACTCATTGGCATCCGTGTGCGAATGTGATGTATCTCCATTTGTAACTCCCCAAAGTCACAAAGACTATGTGGGTATTACGCAGGAGATTTTTGTACAGCGCTCTCAGGCTAGACGGCTTTCGGTATGCACACTAGCTAAAAAACTTTATCTTACGCAATAAAGAGAACGTAATAAGCAAAGCTGAGTCAGGAGAGCAGTTTGTGTAGTGAGTAGCATGGAAGTGGCAGTTTAGGACAGCTCGACAGGATTTGCCATAGTGGGCTGTAGGAGAGTAATTGTCATCGTTACGTAAGAATCGTGGCAGTGAGTTCCACATTCTAGGAACTGCAGAGCAAAGCATCTGTTGCCAACGGTCTTTAAGCGGAGGAATGGAACAGCTAATTTATTTTCCATGCAGGACCTAATGGTACGAGGAGGCTGAAACTGGTGCAGCAGTTCAGCTAGGTATGAGGAGCCAAGTCATGGCGGCCTTGTAGGACAATATAAAAACTTTGCACTGTATCTGTTGATCAACCGGCAGCCATTCTAGCTCTTTTAGCAAAGGAGACACATGATCAAACCTCTGAGATTTGTAAACTAGAATTTCAGCCATATTCATTGCCATCTGGAGTGGCGTAGTGGCTTTTTTGGCAGCCCAGCCAAAAGGGAATTGCAAAAATCTAGCCGAGAAAGACTAAGGAGCTTGTTAAATCTTTCGCTAGCCACCGTGGAAGACAGTACCTAATCTTAAAAATAGGCATCGGACGTGATGGCCAGCTGTGGAAGCAGTCTTATTAACGAAACTTTCAAAACTTAGCCAACTGTCGAAGAAGAGACCTGAATTCCGAGCATATGGTTGTGGCCGCAAAACAGCATCACCCATTAGAAGAGCAAAGCCTTCTAGTTCATCGACACCCTTAAGGTTTCCTATGAGCAACAGTTCAGTTTTATCGTCGTTTAGTTTAAAGAAATTTTCAGACATGCAGGTTCAAATTTCGGCAAGGCAAACAAGGCATTTAGTTTACAAGTCGCTGCAGCAGACTATCAGCAATACCTGCTGGTAGAGGTTGTAGAGTGCTTGACGCGTTGGAAAGTAGCGAAGAATCAAAGCACAACAGGCTAAACGTTTACAGATACAAATTGTTTCGATGTTTGACATAGCAGTTGAATCGCAAAGACTACTTCATCTGGTTTTAGAAATAGAAAGTTTACTAAGCACGTTTTAGCTATCTTTTCCATTTAGAGTTTCTCTTAAATACCTAAACACTAAAGCTTAAACCTTAAGATCTAAACTCAAAACCCAAAAATCCAAACCCCTAATCTAGCTACAAATCTAACCAAAACAATTTAGCCAGTCTAGAAAATCTAACCAGTAAAACATAAGCCGTAAAACCCAAAACACACAACCCGTTTAATAAGAACGTGCTTATTTAGCGTAAATGTAAACATACGCTGACGGCTATGTTGAACAGCCCGCTTTGAGCACTGTGCCCATAGCAGATCTGACACTGCTGCATGTATTAGCCGGTTCATTGGGTCATGCTGGGTATGCATTGTTGTAGAAGCCTACGTACCCATAGCTGCCGATACGTGGAGACCCCGATTCCGAATATTTTTTTATATATTTCCAAATATTATATATATTCCGAGATTTTTGCTGAGTGATCGGTTAAAAAACGTTGACTAAAAGGCGATTGCTTGAAATAACTGAATTCAGTCTCTTCACTCAGTTACCATTTAATTGAATTTCCCTTTGCATCAAATGTAAAGCGCCTAGAAAGAGATTCAGTTCTCTGTGGGCGCTTTATCAAGTACATTATTATTTTTATTATTATTATTAGTTAATGAGTTATCCGACCAAACAAGTATCTATCAGCTGATGTAGCCGCTTCATTCTAAATACCGGCAGAAGAGCCTGACACATTTTTATCTAACCTAGCAATTAAAAATTCCATGCCACAGGATTCAAACCATTAATGGTCATTAAGTCTCAGCGTCTTACCGAAGGGCTCAGGCAAAGTGATGATGTGGTACGGTGTGGTACCAACCATTTGAAGAATAGCCTTTCACCAGATGGACGAGGCTGCTGTTCGTAGATCTGACTGCAAACCGAGGCTGCGAGTGGAGTTTAGGCCCAAATAACTGCAGTACTTCTCTCTGCTGCTAGGCCAGCCGCCAGATCGAGCCGGCCTCGACCCTGACTGACAGCTGCCTGTCCGATTGTGCAAAACGACGAGAGACTACTAGCGAAGATGTAAAGCAAGAACGAGCAGCAGCTAAAGAAAGCGGCAGCAGGCATTAGCATTGGTACGAGCTCCTTGTGACTAGAATCTGGTACTGACTGACGGGAGCTTTTATCTCAGGCTAGATTAAATGAGGTCCGACTCACCGACATAGTCCCAGCGGGGGTCAATACAAGGCATGCATAGCGACAGCAGCAAAAGCGACAACAAAACGACGACAGGATTGGCTCCTACCACGAAGCGGGAACATACTGTACGCAAGCAGCGGTCCCCACGAAAAGTGTTCATTAATTTTAATAAGTTTCATCAAGGTCTGGTGCGTCAAGTGCTTTCACGGGGTTTCACAGGCGGGAAGCGGAGCAATCAGTGCTGAAATTTTTAAAATGTACGAGCTTGGTACTTTCCAAAGCCGGCCAATTGGAGTAGACGCCACGAAACTTAGGGAGTTTGCAACTTGGCAGCACCGTTGTATATGCGCTTGCGTATGTACTTACATATGACATTAAGCTGATCGTCGAAAGGGGGACCCTGTCAGACACGGCTACGCATTGAACGTAACTGCTATTGGTCTTACTGTCCTCAGCGCGAACGCCTCCTAGTTGCCGGCTAGCAGCTGAATGTGCTTTTGAAACACTTGCATCTCAAGAGGCGAAAAATTATACAGGCCGCTGGAAAACGTCATTGTTAGAAATTCGTTGATGCTGCAGCTTAGTATGAGCAATAAATCGTGCGGATTGCGGCAAACAAAAATAGGCCAATCCTCCGAATAAGCAATTTATTTTTGAATAAGCAATTTATTGAAGGCACCGATAGATAAAGGATTGCTCTTCCTGCTCATTTTAATTAAGGAATAGATGATTTTTATAAATTTAATAGACCAAAAGTTTTAAAGGACTCGTTTCATAAGTCAACGTAGGAAAAATAAAGAAAAATGTTTTTGCTCATCCCACGCGTCCCACTGCCCAATGTAGCCCGCCTTCCTGTTTTCGCTCTCAGTTTGGCTACAGATATGACTATGCGCAACAAATTGTTTCTTACGTCGGCCAGCCTACTTACGAAGCGTCGTTATTTATTACAGTATGCGTAAATTTTAAAGGTAAAGACTCATCCGTACGTCCGCGACAGCGAGGAGTGCAGGCCTCTGGTGATAGAAACACTAAAGTTCCTATACGACCTCGACTTGAGCGAAGACAAGGAAGTCGATCTCTCCAACCCGTTGGCCAGGCCACGGATACCGAACGATATTCTGTTTGCAATCGGAGGATGGAGCGGAGGAAGTCCGACGAACGTTATTGAGACGTACGATACACGTGCTGATCGTTGGATCCAGTGTCCGTGCGGCGACGGCGGTACGGACGAATGCCGCTAGCGCTAGCGGCACTGTTCAAAGCGAGGCGGCGAGCGCCTCGCTTTACTGAGCCAAACGTGGAGCTGGATAGTAACTTCTTTGTCTGTCATTTTTTCCCTCAGGGCCAAGGGCATACCACGGAACGGCTTCCATTGACGAGAAGATCTTCGTTGTAGGGGGCTTTGACGGTGAGAGACTGGGCGAGCGCTGCACTAGACAGCAGTCGATCGATCAGCTGCCATCGGCCCCGCGGCGGGCGCCTGCTCTGAGCGAACGTTCTATTTCAGGAATGGATTACTTCAACAGCGTTAGACGCTTTGATCCAGTGAAGAAGATGTGGTCTGAGGTGGCACCTATGAACGCGCGAAGGTATGCAGGCATTGACGCTGGAATTCGCTTCGCTCTGCTCTGCTCTTTGCATTCCCGTTTGTCTCGTATAGGTACGGCTCTTAACGGTAAAAGCTATGCGCAAAATGGGATATCGAAGGGATTATGCAATGCACATTATGCAGCTCTTCACTAGCTAATTTATTGCGCTAAGAAGATTAAAAGCTGATAGCTTTCGAAGGGTGCATGAAGATTCAAAATTAGTGTTCTGTGCGTATACTGTGAGGGGCTGGCTGTCCCACGAGTAACTGCGATCTCTACAAATAAGCTGCGCGAAACTCAAATGAGACGATAATTGTACATTACACAGCGCTGTGCTTAGAATATAGCTGCAGAAGAGCTGCAGCGGCTTCCCATTCAATGGTCAATCTACGCTATTCTACAATGGGCAATATGTAAGTTCCTACTGCAGGACTCACAGCCTAGGCCTGGAAGTTCAAGTCTGGGGTACAGACCATGCGCCACCAGTTCACACTGAGGTCCATGCTATATCCCAGAGTCAAAGTTACTTTTGTGTTTTCAAATTTATTCACAATAATCGTGTCGGTTACCGAGTCATATACGTGGCGTGAGCTCCGGAGATTAGTGTGGGAGCGCTGTAAGGTTCCAGTTCGGATCTAGGTCTGCATAAAGCCACCGAGACTAGGCTATTTTAACCAGCAGTAGTGCCTAATTCAGAAGGTTCTGGAAGATCGAGGTCATCGGAGAACCTCACCAGAAACCACTGCAGTCACTTCGGCTCCATTCAAGCACTTAACGCTGGGGATCGTTAACATGCACTTGATCTTCGTACAAGTGACAAAGGTCGCTATCTCAGCTCATTTCTTTCTGAATCTAAGTATTTTATATAATCGTTAGTTAGACGTAATGATCGGAAAAGATTCTCTAATTAGACAGCCGCCAGAGGTTCGTGCGCATCAGGAGCCCCGGTCTAATTAATGTGGGAGCAATACAGAACGCACAAACAAGG
The DNA here is from genome assembly GCA_009760855.2 of Cristatella mucedo. NCBI lineage: Eukaryota > Metazoa > Bryozoa > Phylactolaemata > Cristatellidae > Cristatella > Cristatella mucedo. Next base: position 815,239 of record WPIO01000002.1, read on the forward strand.
AACAATCACGTGCGGTGAAGAATCGCGTTTTAGGAGAAACAGTGCTGCGACTCACTTAGCAGCCTACTTTTAATCGATAGTTCTGAGAAGGTATCGCTATTTTAGGACGCCGCTCAAGTTGTCGTAAGCAGCCGCTCTAGTCGAGAGCATGTGCTTACGCTAGTAATACTCTCACACAAGGGAGAGTTTTATTTTCGCTAGTGAGCAAGGCTGAGGTGAAGCAAAGGGGGCAGGACCCTAGCGGCACGATGAGGATTCCTGCCCCTATTCCTACGCCAACGACCGTCGCAACAACGAAATAATGTCCTACTTCCACTCGATGAGCAACCGTCGAGTTCTTGCCGAATAATCAATATCGTTGTGCCCGAAAGTATTTCATGACTTTTGATCCTGGCCCCGATATGTAAATCTTTAGGGTCTTTCCGCCTCGATGAAAATCCTGGCTCCGAGTCTTGGTCCGAGGGCAAACATTAGAGAACCACGTCCATGCGAAAATTTCACCCAAAGAACCGCATTGTCTTTTAGAAATTCTCGAAATTGTTAACTGCAATTAGCAACAGCTCTAGCAAAAATTCCATGCCATCTCCGGGAGACGAAGATAAACTAGTTGTTTTTCACATCGCTGCAGCAATGTCGCCGTCGGAAAATCAACAATGGGTTGTAGAGATGGTGTAAGAAGCCACATTTCTACTGTCGAGCGAAAAGAAAAAGGAATTTTGAACTGAAATTGCGCAAAATTTAAGGAAATTCTGTACCGGGAATAATAATGCAATCAAAATACCGTGTACTCGATTAGTTGAATAATAAACGCTTAAGCTTCCGTTTTCGAATGGTCAAATTATGTGAAACTAAGAAAACAGTGATTTGCACTGAAATTTCATGAATAGTTGTGCTCAATCGCACCTTTAATTGCATGAAATTATTATATTTTCAAACTGGCTCACAGTTTTTAGTTATTTTGACATAGTAATAATAATGATAATAATAATTCATTTGATATAGCGCCCTTAGAGAACTCACTCTCTTTCTAAGCTCCTTACATTTATTTAATAGCATTTCCTGTCAACAGAAAAGCATCAAACTAGCAAACTCGCTGCTAGTTTGTATCCGACTTGATCTCTCATCTCCTTTTTTTCTCTCGCTCCGTCTCTCACTGTCTCTGAGCTGTCCTTCTCTCTTCAATTCTTCAATTTTTTCCATCTCTCCCTCCCCCTCTCTCTCTCTCTCTCTCTCTCTCTCTCTCTCTCTCTCTCTCTCTCTTCGTCTATTCCTCTTTCTCCGTCTTTCTCTCTCCCTCGCTCTTTTTTGTCTGTACGCTTCTTAAAACCTCTCTCCTCTTCTTTTCGTTTGCATTCGGTTTTATCTTCTTGGCTCGCTTGAATTTTTGGTGGCAGCATGAATTTATAACTTCTGAGAGACTCGGTGCTAGACCAACCCATTCGTCTGAGCTATCTTATAATAGGATTGTTTAAATAATCGCGCGCGAGTCGCTAGCATCAAAGTGGGAAACTCCTTCCGTCATGCGACAAGATGGCGACCAATACTTCTGGGAGTGACGTTTAGTAGACTTGCAATTCCACCTCGACTCAGCCAAGCGAGTCCTCAGGCAGTGAGCTTTAGTTACTACGAAGCCCAGTATTACGGTCAGCCTTAGGTTGCCCGCCACTCTTGCATGCTCGTCGTTTTGTAGAGTAGCAGATAGCCGCAATAGTACACAGGAATGTAACTAGCTGACTCGTGCGCCTGGTTGCTCGCACTGCGACAGGCAAGTTCGCTGCGAAGCGTAAACGAGGCTGGGCAACAAGCCGCTCATCGTTCGTACGCGGAGCGCAGTCTGCCGTTTGCGCTCGCCGTCGCCGCGCAGACAGCGTCACCAAGAGACGAAAAGACGAAGACGGAGAAGAAGAAGAAGCAGCAGCGCCGAGTCGCCACCGCAAGCAGCCCGACGCTCTTTTTTTGCAGGTGCTACGTCAGCGTGGCCGTACTCAACAACTGCATATACGCAATGGGAGGCTTCGACGGTCACGTGCGGCAGAACACGGCAGAGCGCTACATACCGGCAACCAATCAGTGGAGCCTAATCGCTCCAATGAACCAGCAGAGAAGCGACGCGAGCGCCACCGCACTCAACGGTGAGGCCGCCGCCGCCGCCGCGGAGACGCTGGCCGGCGGCAGGCTGCGGCGTGCGGCGCGAGTCCTCGGCGGCGGCGCGCCGCAGCCACATTCGAGCTTCGCCGCTTCAGCCCGCCGGTCACTTGCGCCCGCCCCGAGCGGTCTGCAGAGCGTGACGGAGTAATGCGAGCGTTTCCGGCGAGTCTGAAATGCGATGGCAAGCGTTGCTCTATGGTGGGCAATGTTCGATGATTTTACAGTGCCGTCGAGCGATTCGGCTCTGCGCCTAGACCCAAAGAGAATGCCTCGGGCGAGCTGCATCGCGCCAGAGCCTCGCGCCAGCGAAAAGTGGAAAGACGCAAAAACCTTATAAAACTAGTCCAACGATTGGATATTTGCTTAGTGTACCTTTCAAAAGACAAGCGCGATGGAACAGAAACTCGAAGTTTTGATGGCGTCCACGCATGAGAAAAAAATGATTATGCAAACGGGGTCTAACTCGGATGTGCGTCGAAGTAAAAGATCAACAAATTAAAAATTGATCGATCTTTGCATCGCTTTCGACTTGCGTCCTAACGCGTCCTGGTAGATCGCGCTTCTACAAGTGCATGGTTGTGATTTATATGCAGATTCATTTACAGTGTAGCTTTGTGCCATCTACAATCCGTATATCGGCAGAACGGAGGAGGGCTCACTGCGGCTGCTGACGCTTGCAGCTCGCGTGCCGGCGAAGCTGCGGCGGCGGCCGCGAAGGACGCCCTTAGGCCGCCGGTGGGCCCGCTTCCGGCCTTAACGCTTGCGCATGCAGGTCTAGCATGCATTTCCTCGCCGCCGCCACCGCCGCGGCCGCCGCCGCCGCCGCCGCCGTCGAAACTAGGTGGCCGAGCATGTTAGTCGCCGCGAATCGTGCTTCTCTCGCTGCCGCGCGGACGCTGCCGCCGCCGCAGGAAGTGAGACGGCGAGGCGCGGCAGCCGAATCGCGCCAGCGTTTGTCACCGCGGGTCAGAAAGTACTTTTCTTCTGGTCAGGGAAAGTTTATATAGCTGGTGGTTTTAATGGACAGGAATGCATGAGCTCCGCCGAGTACTACACGCCCGAGACTAACCAGTGGACGCTAGTGGCGCCCATGCGGAACCGGCGCAGCGGCGTCGGCGTGGTGGCGCATCGAGGCTTTGTGTACGCGATCGGAGGATTCAACGGCATATCGCGCATGAACAGCGGCGAGAAGTACGACCCGGAGAAAAACACGTGGACGCCAATCTCGGAAATGTACAGTCCCAGAAGCAATTACGCAATCGAGGTATGGCGCACCGTAGCGAGCGGTCGAGCAGGGTTCGATAATGGCGACGTCGGGTGCTGCCCAGATCCATCGCTGGCGCATGATGATTACAACAGGGAGCCGGACGTGGCGTAGTGCTCGACGTGGCTACCTAAGTGACTGCTAAAGAATTGCATTCGCCGGTCCGCGTCTTGCAGCTTCAGGTGCGGCGCGCTGTGTAAGTGGTCCTTCCCGGGGTAAGCCTCTGCGTCTTGTGCTCACCTGGTGTTTTGACGCCAACAAGAGGCCGTCAAGCTGAGAGAATAAGCCCGTGATGATTGTAACTCGTCTTGATTGATAACTGGGGATCAAAGATTACAGATTTTAGTTCAGATAAATTTATATATTTATGTATATATTTTTATTTATTATATATATATATATATATATATATATTGCTCAACGATGGCGTAGCAGTGGCTCGTACCGGGTTAAGTGAGCTGCCCGAGGTCGCGGCGTCTGCGAATAATGACCACACAGTGTGGGCTACCGGCTGCGGGAACCTGGCGAAAAAGAAGCCTCCACGCTCGTTTTGCTGCGAATGGCCGCTTGTGGTGAGCCGTGATGGCGGCACACTGGGTAAGGTGGTCACTTTTCACGATCTCGGTCCCGAGGTAATGTAATGCAATGTAATGTATCTCCGTCTGTAACTCCACAAAGTCATACAGACCATGTGGGTGTTACGTTGGAAAGTTTTGTATAGCCCACTCACAGCCTAAGCGGCTTTCGGTACGCATTCGGTAGCCAACAGACTTCGTCTCACGCAACAAAGAAAAAGTGGGAAGCATAGCTGAGTCAGGAGAGCGGTTGAGGTAGCGAGTAGCATAGAAGTAGCAGCTCAGGACCGCTGAAAAGGATGTGCCATAGTCGGCAGTAGGAGAGTAGTTGTCGTTGCGTAAGAATTGTGAAAGCGAGTTCCACAGTCTAGGACATGCAGAGCTAAAGCTTCTGTCTCCAACGGTCTTTAAGCGGAGGAATGGTACAGCTAATGTATTGTCCACACTGGATCTGAGGGCGCGAAGAGGCTGAAACTGATGCAGCAGTTCAGCTAGGTACGAAGGAGCCAAGCCGTGGTGGGCCTTGTGGGTCAGCGTAAGAACTTTTGTGGGTTCGAATCCTGCGGTAGGCGATTCTGTATCGCCACTGCAAGCGGTGGCGATAGCCGTAAAGGCTCTTCTGTCGCTATGCAAAAGAGGCTGCTAAATTAGCAAGTATTTATTTTTTATTTTATTTACTAGTTGCGCGGTTTTCTTGTATTCACACACTGAGTCGTTACCTCGATTGCCCACGTACATTAGCAAGGGACGGCTGCGGTGGAGCGTCTCGGCAACTTCCATGAGCACAGTCTCAGACCCCATAGGCGTAGCAGCTAGGATTGAATCGAGGATGTCTAGTATAGTCTGACCTTGACCATTCCAACGGCAGCCAATGAACAGGCCGCCAGGCACGCCTCCTGGAGTTATTTTCAAGAGTCAGGAGCAGCTGGCCTCCATCCCGCGTCCGGCTTTCCTCCAACTAAAAATCTTGCTCTCTACGGTAGCCTGCCCTTTGCGAGTCGCGACGTCCTTCGTTGGGTCGGATTACAAACGCTCTGTAGCGGCTCCGGAAATTAAGTTCTTTTGCAATAAACGCAGCAGCACAGCGCACGTAGCGGGTGCTAGTCGTTGCAGACACGCGACCGATGCCGATAGAGCTAGCGCCTCAAAGCAAGGTTAGCGAATTGCACACGTTGCCTCTATACGCGCAGGTGTGCCGACGGTAGCAGGGCGAGGTTGCAATTGATTCACTGCGCCCGCATCTTGATATAGCGCAAGTCCAGGTCATTACTGCAGAGCCATCTATTCGATAGCTAGAGAGGGGTGCATCAGTACGGCAACTGCCATAGCGTGCAACTCAATATTTGTATGCCCAAAGTACAGCTGACAAACCCTCACTTGAAATTTGTTTATAATGGTAACACATAGATTGTGATCATGCGATTCCTAATGATCCTAATTAACGAACCGCGAGTAATTTATCTCAGGTAATTTCATAATCTAACCAATTCAATGTGCACGCATTTCACTCGTTAACATGCCCCAGTATAGATTTCTGCCACGTGCCTGGTTAATCTATTGGGTTAGCTGCCGAGAAGCGTCGGAAAGCTGTACTTATGTTCACAAATGTGTCGTGAGCGTTGCAGCTGCCACATTACTCCACTTCTCGCCGACCTGCACTGGCTACCAGTGAGGCAACGGATTGACTTCAAGGTTTTTTCGCTCACTTTTAGGTCTCTTCATTCTATGGCTCCAGCCTATCTTTCAGACATGCTACCCCATCAGGCCAAGCATCGTACCACCGGCTTTTCGGAATCCAACAGTCTGGAAATACCTCGTACAAACCTTAAATCCTTTGGAGACCGTGCATTTAGCTCGTATGCTCCCAAAGCCTGGAACTCCCTCCCGACCTGCGTCAGAACATCCCATGACCTGACCACATTTAAAAGAAACTTAAAAACACACCTATTTAGGACAGCATTTAGTGGGTCCCTGTGATTCGTCCTTAATGTGCTTATGCGTGCTGACACTGTGCATGCTGCCACTCACCACATTTGCATGCTGACCCTGTGCATGTCACCCCTAACCATATTATTTATTTTGTTTGTTTTTCAAGCATGATTTTACTTACTATTTTATTGCATATCACTTTGCAGCAAATGTAAAGCGCCTAGAAAGAGATTCAGTTCTCTGAGGGCGCTTTATCAAGTGCATTGTTATTATTATTAATATTACAAAACCTCTAGGACAGGGCAAAGTTAATTTATTAAAGTTGTGTAACAATGTCGGAGGCTTTAGTCCACTCGCTTTGAAATTCGCAAATTTACAAGTTTTTTGTGAAATTTGGGTAGAATCGTGGCCTGCGAACATCCCTGCTCATAGCGATTACACGAACTGGGTACTTCAAAAGTCAATAGTGGCCTCTGCGTGTTTTCATGCAGGGCGCACACCTAATTCGTGAGTGTTCTACTTATTGCTCAGATCAGCTGCAAATTGCTGCAAACGTGGTGTAACGGAATGCGTACCGAAAGCCGCTTAGGCTGTGAGCGCGCTATACAAAACTCTCCTGCGTAGCACACACGTGGTCTTTATGACTTTATGGAGTTACTGACGTAGATACATTACATTACATTCTTAACTAAGGTCTTTGCAACACCTAACTAGTCACGCGTAACTGGTTACGAACTGAAGGGTGGCAGGTCCAACAGCCCCCATATATGTATAGGCAGAACAGCCTTTGCGGCTATCATTCGCTCAAAGTGGCAATAAAGGATCGCTTGTTACACGACTCGAAAGTACGGCCTGGGTGGTAAAGTGCAAGCACCTTATCCTTAAGTCAATACCTAGGGGCAAGGTACAGGTAGGATGTTTTAACAGCCTCATTTAAATAAAGGTGAATGAACCTTAATGGCTCTCCCCCTCTTGAAGCAGTCAACGGTGGATTGCCTCCTGAAGGGCTCGAACCCATGACCTGATTCGTGGAGTGCTAGCATTTCTATGTGCAAGCATCACTACAGATAACTTTTTACAGAATCTAAGAATATGTCTATGAAATTTTCGGATCGCAATGACTATAAGTGAGGAGCGCTTAATAATCTAAGCGATTGTTTTGAACTTGCATATTTAGCATGCCCACGTTTCACTCACTATCGAGCATCCGGTTGGACAACTTGCTGCAATGACTTTACGAATTAATAGCCAATTACGTGTTCATTATCTTTACACAGAGTCCGGCTATTTTTATATTTTTTATTTTCTATTTTCTATTATTTTTTTATTTTATTTTATTCTATTATATATTTATTCTATTTTTATTTATTTTTTAATTTTATTTTCAATTTTTATTTTCTATTTTTCTTCCGCATTCACAAAGACGTTGCAGCAAAGATGAGTAACCAAGCTCCAAAGCTGCTTCCATTGGGGACTCTAGACTTCCAGTTGATGTGCTTGTTCGTAATTTTAGTTGCTGTAACAGTTCATCGTTAGCCTTTTCTCCTAGTCACCCTTCTGTGTTGGTTAATTTTCTAATCCACGCCGTCCTTACTCGGCTTAGCATATGCTACGTTAGGTCTCGAATTCAATTAAGTTCGACTCAAATGCTGTTGCAAACGTGCTGACCATCGATGTATGTACGGTATGCATGTATGTATGTATTTGTGTAGATCTATCTGTCACCCTAAAAAGCCGCAGAGACTAAGCCTAAGCAGTTTTCGGTGTATATACGGTAGCCGAAAGACTGTATTTCACGAAGCAATGAGAAAGTTTGAAGTGTTGCTTGATCAAGAGAACAGCCGAAGAAGGCACAGAGTAGTAGCTGCACAAGACGGTAGGAAAGGATGTGCCACAGTTGGTAGCTGGAGAGAGGACGTTTCATAAGAGTTTCGGAAGTAAGTTTTACAGTCCAATAGTATCAGAGCAAAACCTTCTGTGCGATTGGCCATTCACCGAAAGATCGCAACAGCTCATTTACTGTCCGGAAAGGCCAGGGGGCACGAGGAGGCTGAAACTGATGCAGCGGTTCAGCTGGGTAGGACTGAGAAAAGCCAAGATGGTAAATGAGAATCAGAGTATCAATTTTCTCTGTATCAGCTGATCAAACTTCGGTAGCTCATTCGGCAAAGGAGACGCACGACGGCAATTCTTTAATAATAACAATATTTATAATACATTTTTATTAACTAGCATTGCAGCCGTGTTAATGCGCAGCTAGTAGTTGGCAGTATTGAAGGGGTCTTGCTTAATATTCTAAGATGGTGTCAGTAGATCCGTAATGAAGGTTGAAGCTCTGTGCACGCTGGAGTGCATATTTAAAATCTCGTTTCAGACTTTATAGTGCACCTTTAACAATTTTCTATTATAGGCCTAATAAGCTGACTTAGGCTAGCGTTCGAGCGTCTATTATATGATATGATCTTAAATTGTGATTTCAACTAAAATCTGATGCATTTTTCAAAGAAAGATACACGCTTATGCTTGACATGATAATTCGGCTGCTGCATAGTTCGGCTTGGTTTCTGAGCAGGCTCGTTCTTGCACGCCAGTCAGGCCGCGGACAATAAGGCTGGTCGCTTCTATTAGGTTGCTAGTCCGGTTAAGTGAGGAGGGCCAAAACTAATCAAGCCGAATCTTTCGTTTTACCGCTCGACAGTACGCAGTGGCTTTCAGCTCCTGGCGAGAGGTTGCTGCATGCTTTTTTGGCACTTGATTGGTAATGGGTCCTTGCCGGAAAAATTTTCAAAAAAGCTGAGCTGATTTAACTGCCTCGTTTCTATAGCGGTGAGGGGAGCCTTTGAGGCTATAACCGCCGCTTGCAGCGGGCGAGAAAGAATCACTCACTGTACGACTCGAACTCGCGACCTGGGTCGTAAAGAGCGAGCACCTTACCTCTTTAGCTAAGACACAGCACGGAGGCTCTTTAAGCTCTTTAAAAAGATTTGTAAAAGCTCTTTGAGGATATTTGTAAACCGCACAGCACAGCTTTAAGAGATGACCTGGTGACTTAGCAGCAATCGCTGACGCGTTCGCAGAATGTAACGCTTCGACTGGCTGCTTGTGCAGGTTATTGACGACATGGTGTTCGCGGTGGGCGGCTTCAATGGCGTGACGACTATCTACAATGTAGAGTGCTACGACGACACGACGGATGAATGGTAGGCGATCGAGCGCACTGCTGCTCCCTCGCTCTCTGCCCTACGAGCTCGCCGCTCGCCGCCACCGGTTCGCGAGGAGCAAGGACAAGCAGCCGTTCCCAGCGGGCGCGTCACGTGGCCGTCGCCTGTCGACTGCTTTCTGTTGCTTTCAAGGGGCGGCCTTTTGGCGCCTCCAGTCAAGGGAGTCGAGGGAAGGAGGCGTGCTTTACTTCGCACGGCGGCCGCTCTGTACGGCCGAGTCTGAGCAGGGCGGCTGCTCTCGGTCGCGGCTGTGCAACGAATCCCTCGACGGCTGGCTGCCGTATGCGCTGCGATCGCTTAAAAAAGAGGGGCATCTCGGAGGCGAAATTCTTAGGGCCAATAAAATGCCGGCATGTGGACAACTAAGATTGGCAGGTAGATGATTGTGGCTACTTGATAGTTACGAAATCTCGACTTGCGGCGCTTGTTTTTGCCACGCGACGCCTATGCAGCGCCTATCGGGCGCACGACCTTAGATTGTATACCGCGACAAATATCAATAGTAAGTCGCGAAGTCAATAGTAAACTAGGCGACTCAGCGTCTGCGAAAGTCTTACGAAGTCCCGCTGCTGCTGCTAGCGGCGTCTTTCGTGCCTAAGCACCTCGAGCACTAACTAAGCCAGTATTAATCTAGCATGATTGCAACTAGCAAGCTCCGAAATGCAACGGTGCATTCTCGTTGAAGCCGCTCGTGCACTCTGGGAGGCCGATAAAAACCGAATAACGGGTGCTCAGAAGACTAGTAGCTGAGCCGATCGACGGATCGGTCAAGGCCGGTGGCATGGCGCCGCCAGAATTTTCTTATGGTGGATAAACGACGACCTTTAGGAGCTCGGCACAAAGTCAATGACGTATCGTGGACAGGAATCTGCCCGGAAAAGCTCTATAGCCCCTCTAAAAATGTGTTGTTTCAGCTCGTATTGTTGTTTTACACGTTCAATTGAGCTGCTGCTTTAATTGCTAAAATCTTTTTTAATGTCTGCAGCTCCGTAACGACGACGTGGAGCACTCTAATGCAATTCGTACGTCTATTGGGAGAGCTTGAAATAACGCACCAAAGGCGAGCCACTTGGTGTATGCCTCTTTGAGCCGCCGTAGAAAGGCTTATCGATTTAGTAACTCTAATAAATACGATCATCCTTTGAAGAATAATGATAGCCCCAGGCAAGCAACGCTAAATATTAGCGCCGACGGCGCGCCGCTCGAGGAGGAGCCTTTCTATACTCATTGGCGGGGGGGGGGGGGGGGGGGGGGGGTAGGCGGGGGGGGGGGGGGGGGGGGGGGGGGAGGCTGAACGAGTAATGGCGAATCGCAATAGCAAGCGAATCGCACGATCCGCTGCTTGGGTCTTGCTTAAGTCTTTGGCAATTGCACCACCGAGATTGGGCGGGCGGGGGTGGGATGTCATCCTAGCAGGCGGCAGTCAGCTGACCGAGAGAAATCATCAGCAGACACTTGGTGCAGCCTTCTCGCCTCTGGGTCCTCCAGTTGTCCGGATTCAGTGTGCCCTCGGGCGTGGGTGGATGAGGGTAGGGTGTTGGGCGTTTCAATTCTTCTAAGGATCCTCCGATCAAGGAATTGTAAGGGAAAGCGTACGCTCTCACGCGCCCGTTCTGTGATCCGTCAAAGAGTGACCGACTTGGTGGTGCTGGCCTAATGAAGCCTCCAAAGGCTACAAGCATTCAATTGCGTCGTTCCTGATTTATGCTCTTGCTTGGGTCCGCAGAGAGAACGGATGAGCGTGCAAAATCCAGCGACCTTTTAGCACCATCCGAAGCGAAGGATGAGACCTCAGACATCGTGGCTGCGGTGGCGGCGGCGGCGGCGGCGGTGGCACGACGCTCATTCTATTCGCGAAGCAGGCTGTTTATATACAGATAGATAACCACTTAATTTTTGGATTAATCTAAATAGGCTGGTACTGAGTGCCTTCAGCGTGCCAAGTTCAGCGTCGGTCTCTGGAAGAAAGCTACCCATTTTCGGAAGAGAAAGATACTCATGTTCACTATTCTAATGTGGCCTGTCGAACGGCGCGCGCAGCTTCAGGTATTTAAAATTGGTTATTAACTTTTTTAAAGTGTTTATTTTAGTAGTTTCCATAAACGCTGAAGTGAGGAGTTAAGAAAAACGGTAAACATGACCCACTTTTGCGGCAGCTTCTGAGTCTTTCCGAATAGATTTCCAAGCGACGCCATTGACGCGTTCCTCGAGGTAAATTTTTAGTCTCCCCGAGCCAAAATCCACGCATCGTCCTCGATGGGTTTGGCTCAGTGACTCGGGCGCTCGCCCCAAACAAGGTCAGTGTGAATGTATTTGAAGCCCTGGATCGTGGGTGGGCTCGAGCCCCGTGGCATAAGTGAAGTGCCTGAATGAAGTTGTAAGTTCTCTTACGGCGCTATACAAAGGAATTACTCATGCATATCTTTACAAAGATACAATACGAGCACCGCTTCCCGACGGTGAATGTACACGGCTTACTTCAGAATAGCCACGTTGCGGTCGCTATTAAAAGATTAGCCCGCAGCGTGGTTGCGTGCTCCGCCGGCAACCGTTCGGCCAGTCGTGCATTTTGGCGCAGGTAACCTACCGATCGGTCGAGCGGTATCGCAGCCAGCCGTACCGTGGCATATTTCTGCCGGCCTCGCCGTTTGCGCCGCCCGCCCCCGCCCCCCCCCCCCGCGCGAAGAGTCAAGGCCGATCTGAGAGCAGCAGAGAGAGGGCATCCAGCGAGCGCCACCTTTTTCAGGTACGACGCCACGGACATGAACGTCTATCGCAGCGCGCTGAGCGCTTGCGTAATAAGCGGTCTGCCAAACGTTCGAGACTACATTCACAAGAAGCGCGAAGTCAAGCCTGACAAGAAGAAGTAACCGCCGCCCATCCGTCCGTCCGTCCGTCCGTCCATCTGTCAAACTTCGAATGATGGCGACGATGCTAAGGGCTAACTTTCTTCGCGGGACAGGATTGCTCGCAGTCTTCTGATTATCGAACGTTTGATATCGACTACCGGACGTTGCTTTTTGCTACCCACTCGTACACAGGAGGGTGCTTCCGCCGCTCAGAGGCGGTACTTTATTATCTGTATTTTATAAAACGTGACAATTTTGACACGTACGCAGTGCACTGCTTTTGTATTGGAGTCGGCTTTATTCAACAGAGCAGAACTTTTTTTTTACATCACGAAAACTTGCTGACTGAGAGCTGCACAGTCTTCGCGGTGCTATTTTGAGAGCTAAGAAATGAAAAAGCCCTGCTCGCTACCTGCGACGCGATGCCTCGAGTTGAGCCGCCGGGGATTGCAGCTGCTGCTGCTGGTGGGTCGCAAAATGACTGTCTAAATATTAAGCTCTAATTCAAGCGACGCTCGAACGGAATTCGATGGTCAGCTAAGCTGACTCGACATCTGGGCAACCTATGAAATGTGATCACCCGTAAAGTAAAACAAATCGATGAACTTCTGTCTTGCCAGCGCCAGTTAAGTTAGTAGCCTTTGTTGCTCAAGTCGCAGAGAATTCATCCACATTAAATGAGTAGTCAGAATTTCAGCCGTTGTATGCAGCCTGTTTGCCACTCCCACTATCCACTCCCAGCAGCCTTTCGGGTTACGACTCCATTGCTGCTCGCGGAAAGGCCCTCGCAATCCTAAGCAGTGACCCTGAGCCTTATGGGAGAACCCTGCAGCCCACCGAGTCGTCCCTGGCTCGTTCCAGTCTAAGTGGCAATGAGCTAAAAAATGTACTCACCACTAGAACCTCGTGCCAACACGGACTAGATTCTGGGACCTGACGAGGTTTGCAGTGAGCTACAGTCACCACTAGGTCAATGGGTGGCCAGCACGTCGCCATCAGACGGCAAGCGCTTCGGTGCAAAATGCCGGTTACCCTTATGACACGGTAGTTAGGATATTGCATCTTAGAAGCACGAGGGGGCGGGACTGCGATCGCACGTGCCTATATGCAGTTAAAAATGTATATAATTAATTTGTATCTGTAGTGCTCTAAGAGAACTGAATCTATATCCAGCCGCTTCACAAATGCCGAAAAGCTCAAGCCCCGAACCATTGACCTCGGTCATCCAAGGCGAGCCCCTTAACTCGTTCGCACCGTGTGCGCTCATCCCACGCTCGCTATTAAATAAGATCACCCACGTGCGTCGAGTTGCACAATGAGATGAGCGAAATTCGGTTGCACAGTTTGGGTCCAGTGATTGTATTAGAGGAGCAGAGAGCAGCAGAAAGGGTTGATTTTTTTTATTGGAAATGGTTTATAAGAAAGGCATCAAAGGAAGCCCGGTAATTCTATGAGCAATGTGCTCCCTGGGTTTGAATTGTTAATTTGCTCATGTTATTACAGGTTAAAGCGTGTAAGTTTTTTTTCTCTGAGTAGCACGTGCTATTTCCCAATCGCATATGCCTCACAAGTATCAAGAATTATCTACGAAGTCTTTGCCTTTATGATCAGGACTGTAATTAATTGGAAATTGGTCAGTGCTTCTGATAAGAAAACTGAAACATTTGCGTCTTATGGGACACGTTCAGTCACAAAAAAAGCAAATAAATTAAAACTAGAAGGAATCTATCCAGAATTCACATTAAAATGACCACTCCAAAGAACTCAGAAATGATTAGATGTTCTATATTTGTGGCTATACTGCAATCGCCTCTTCAAAGAAGCCCTAAACATAGTCCACCTTTATTTTTACAATAGAAAGTCCTTGATGAAGACCTTAAAGTTCACGATATCCTGCCGAAAGCTCTCGCCTCGCTCCTCCGAGTATCCTGACATGTTCTACCGCGAAAGCATTCTCTTAAGTGCACGATGATATGGCAGATAGTGAGAAGCTCTACATCCGATTTCGGCATTGCTTTTTTAGAGAGCCTGCACAGTCAGTTTTCAGCCTTGCAATTTCCCAGAAAGCTGTGCAGCTACAAAATTGTTTCGAGTCACTTTCTTCATCCTGTTCAGTTTATTTGAAAATTCGCCACAATCTTCGTCAATCTCCTCGTCAAACTGGTAACATATTAGCTCCAGCAAGCCGACTGAAGAAGCTGTAAGCTGTAGGGAAAAGCTAGTGACCCCTTCGGCAATCAGTTATGTTCACGCTTTCATCCAAAGAGTTCCACTTCTTTAGCATAGATCTGACTATCTCAGCACTAGACTGGACTTGGTAAGACCAAGCATCTGAATTGATATTTTTAGTTTTTTTCTGGTCAGACGATTGTAGCTTTCTCTCTTAAGCCACATCTGTGAAATTAGAATATGGATCTGAAATATCTTCCTTGCTAACTCGCTGACGCCGCTCTCTCTTGAATACTTCAGAAGACTGCTTCTACAGCTAGCCATCACGTCCAATCCCTATCCAAGATTAGGAGCTGTCTTCCACAGTGGCTTTGTTGTAATTCCCCATTGGCTGGGCTACCAAAGAAAGCAACTAGGTCACTGCAGCGGACTGTGAATATGATCGTAAGTCTAGTCTTCAAGTCCTAGAGGTTTAAGCACATGCTTCCTTTGCTAAAAGAGCTAGGATGGTTGCCGGTTGAGCAACGGATACAGAGCAAAGTTCTTACGCTGACCCACAAGGCCCGCCACGGCTTGGCTCCTTCGTCCCTAGCTGAACTGCTGCATCAGTTTCAGCCTCTTCGCGCTCTCGGGTCCTGTGTGGACAATAAATTAGCTGTCCCATTTCTCCGCTTAAAGACCGTTGGCGACAGAAGCTGTAGCTCTGCATGTCCTAGACTGTGGAACTCGCATCCACAATTCTTACGCAACGACAACTACTGTTCTGCTGCCGACTATGGCTCATCCTTTTCAGCGGTCCTGAGCTGCTACTCCCACGCTACTCACTACCTCAACTGCTCACCTGACTCTGCTATGCTTCCCACTTTCTCTTTGTTGCGTGAGACGAAGTCTGTTGGCTACCGAATGCGTACCGAAAGCCGCTTAGGCTGTGAGTGCGCCATACAAAACTCTCCTGCATAACACCCACGTGGTCGTTGTGACTTTGTGGGGTTACTGACGGAAATACATTACATTTTGAAACCCAATGCCATATTTGGAGAGGCGGTAATGTGGAGCATAGTGCTTTTTGGTACTGATGGGATGGATGAATGAATTCGGTCGATACATGCTGGGATATGATACTGGAATAAATGACATAATATTGGACGAATGGATGTGGATACATGATACAAACTTACTCTTGCCTGTTCAACGTTTCCATGGGTCCAACATGCACAGCTAGCAGTTGCTTGAATGTAATGCAATGCAGTTTATCTCCATCTGCAACTCCACAAAGTCACAGAGACTTAGTGGATATTAAGCTGGAGAATTTTCTATAGCGCACTCACACTCTGGTGGGCTTGTCGCAGGCGCACAATAGACAACCATCTTTTACGTAAAACAAGAGAAAGTGAGTAGTATAGTTGAGTCAGGAAGGCAGTCAAAGAAGTAAGTGGCATGAAAAATGCAGCTCAGAATGGTTGCAATTGGTTCATGCCAGATTATTGGGCTAGCAAACTCAAAATGTTCTTTTTCTCGTTCCGCACTAGTCTGTAAGCTCATCAGAATTATGCAGTTAACAAAATGACGTTTCACACAATGCCTAATATTTGCAAGAAATCTCCATCTAGCAAGGCGCAACTGTTCACCTTATCTTCAAGAGTTCTCTTGCAGTGTTTGCATGTAAAATCGAGGTGCCGCCAGAGCTACTGGCTTTGATCCGCGACATTCAGTCCGACTTGGACCGAGAATCAGTATCCGCTTCGTAGGGCCTGACGCATCCTAGCAAACGCTCGCTTTCAGAGAGTCCTTTTTCACTCTCGCCTGGATGCATTTTGTCAACGAACGTATTAGTATGCATCGGCTAACCTCTCGAAACAATTTCAAGCAAATATGGCTACTCAATATTCTCTTGCTCTGCGAAAAATTTACTATAATCAATCGTAAGGCGGTTTCTTTTTACGATCTCGGCCCCGATGTCGTGGGCTCGAGTTCTGCGGTGGGCGATCCCTTATCGCCACTGCAAGCGGCGGTGATAGCCGTAAAGTCTCTTCTGTCGCTATAAAAAAGAGGCTGTTAAATCAGCTAGCTATTTATTTATTTTAATTTACTTTTAAACGTCGATTGATACAACTCGTACTAGTGCGTTATGTACGCCTGATCCTCACTAATTCGGGTATCGGCACAGTGCACAGGCATGTTATGAGCCAGGGGTGCGAGCAGGGGAATTAGGTGAACGCACTTAGTGGCCAAGGCGAATGAATTGAAATGCATTACCTTGTGGCCTCGTTCGCCCGGAGATACCGAACCCGAGCGGGCGGAGCTCGGGTTCAGCTGAAACGTTCTGCTCTCTCTCTGCCCAAGGCTGCTCGTCGCCATCTCTCGTCATGCGAAGCGACTCGGACTCGCGGAAATAGCTGGCGAAAGTGAGAGACGCGGGCTGGCAGCAGCCGCGTAGCTCCGTCTCGTGGATGCAAGCGTTGCGAGCGTTGGCACGATTGATCGCAGCGTTGAGTTCACTGCGCGAGCAGTCGCCTGTCCAACTGGCTGCCAATGGACGGCTTGCCAGCGCCCCCTAGGCGCCCCTAGGGGGCGCTGGCTGGCGCAGCTCTCTGTGCCCAGCTCTCGGCCGAGACCTCTAGCAGCCGCCGTGTAAAGTTATCCAGAGCCGTCTGTCGGGCCGTCGAACGAGCGCGCGCGCGCCGGGGCGGGCGCGCCGGGGGGGGGCAGAGTGCATCGGCGCCGATGGCAATAGGCGGCGGCGGCGGCGGCGGCAGCGGCCGCAGCAGCTCTCTCGCGGGCGCACCAGGAAGCTGCAGCCTCGCCGAGACCGGACGGCGGCAAACGCTCGATCGTCATTGCATTACTGGCGCAGGAGCGGCGACGAGCTGCCGAAGAGCTAAGTGTCACTAATAACTGCGAAGCCGGGTTATTAGCCGGGTCCCTTCGCGCGCCGCGCTTCGGCGGCGGCACGTCGCAGGTCGTCCTCGGCACCCGTCCGAAGCTAACCGCGTCGGCGCATCGCGGCTAATGCGCGCGCACGCGCCTCGCACGCGTCAGCGGCGCCGCGCTCGATCGGCGCCAGTCAGAGCGACGGCCTTCGCGCGCTCGACTCGGGAGCGCTGCCGTCGACTTCTGAGAGCGCGCTTTACGCCGTTCCGTCCGGGCGTGCATCTCGCCGCGAGCCTGCCGTCACCTAGACTAATCCGCTGCAGCGAGCGGAAATCGATTTTGGAACCGAAAGGCGCCGACCGGGCGACGAAGGCACTCTAGAGACTCCTCGAGTCGTCCCGGCTGAACTGTCGCACCGCGGTTCTGCCGGGGACGACCGGCCGGATATACGAATGGAAAGGAACGGACCGGCCGGTTATGTTCCTTTCCATGCGTATAGCGAGCTCGTAGGGGCTGCCGCAATTTCTAGGACCCAACGCAAGAACTTAAAACTTAAACTTCAACGCAAACTTTAGCTCGAAAGCGACGATTCGTCGTCTGCATGCGTGCCTGTTGCGTCAAGCCGGGTTTACGCGGCGAGTCTTGCCTATTAACTGTTTCTGTCCCACGTCGGTCTTCCTTCTTGCAGAAAGTTTACACGATCAGTCTACCTCTAAGTCTTCCTTCCTACTGGCTTCGCCCCCTCAGAGTGACGTGTAAAAACCTTTCATGTTTGGGCGGTAGGAAACGGCCCTCCGCTATGCGCCTCTCGGTGAATTTTTACCCTCCACGATTGTCTTTATCGCCTTTATTATATTATTTTATTATGTCTTTATTATATTATATATAATATATATATATTTACTATATTATTATATTATATTGTATCAGTCTTTATCGCCCACCGCCTCATTATCTTATAATTATATGTAAACACGATGAGCTCGTGCTTTACCGTCAGCAGGGACTCGCGCGAGAAACACTTCGATGACTTCGCCGGTCGAGTCGTCCGCCATGCTTTTCAATGCAACGAATAAGGTGCGCCCTTCGACGGCGCTTACCATTGGTCATTTGCTAAGTCTAGCCCTATTCTTGGCCTGGGAGTAGAACTACGTTTGGATTTTGAGTCTTCGTAAAGTCAGCCCTGAGTCTCGAACCGCTCCCATATTGGGTGACGTATACACCAAAGACTTGTAGGGAAGAAGCAGGTCGGAAGCAAGACTCACTGCACATGAGTAAACCTAGCTTTACGCTTTCTGCCGCCGATAGATGGCGCCGCCCTCGAGTCTGACCGCCGGGCGGAATGTGCTAAGGACGCCTTTAATCGGGCTCGCGACGGAAGCGGGGATTGAGGCTCGCGGCACGACGTGCCTCTGGGCGCACCTGCAGCAAGGTTTCGTAGAATTCTCGGGCAGCTAAGGGCACCAGGGCGGGAAGTAAAGTAAGCCAACGTCCAAGTAAACAGTACGTGGATCAGTACCGCCCGGGCGCGTAGAGCGCTCGAGATGGTTCGTCACGGTGCTCTTTTACCGGGTCGCGTTTCCAATAAAAAAAACTCGACAATAAATTTAGAGAATAACTCCAAACTAGTACTTTCGGGCAAATTTTGAAGCTGCAATGTGGTCACCTCGGCACAGTCGAAAGCTAGAACTGCTCTAGCCCTGCGACAGAGACGAGGCAATGGAGTGCCTACGTAGCTAGGGCGTGGCGTGGTCAGGTGGAATTGAGCCTGCCTACCCTCCAGCCTCGCTTAAACTCTCGGAGAATCGGTAGCAATTTGGAGGTGCTCTGTGCTCTCTAAGAGTCCGCAAGAGTCTGGAGACAGTCTCAATGAACAGGTCGGGGCTGAAGCACGCCAGAATGGAGCATGACAGTGTGCATGTCGTCAACCCTTGATTATTGATTTTTCTTGCAGCGATTTTTTAAGCAGCTAGATAGAGATTTAATTCTCTTAGGACGCTACGCAACCAATGTATTGTCATTAATAGTATTATCACAAAAACGCATTTCCGTCGTGTACGCTGACAGAAGAGACAGCATAAAATGCGGTTTTCAATCATGGAGGGCCCGAGGATTTTTCAGACGGCGAAGTCATTTTAATACGGAAAATTTAATGAATTGACCCGTTACTTAGCACGATTGGCTCGTATACATACAGTCGACTCCGCTTACAAGAATACGCTCGGGCCGGCAAATAAGCATTCTTATAAGCGGAGTAATTCTATATGCGGAGGATTCGCCATATGCAAAAACGTTCGGCGACGAAGAACTGCTTTTCTTACAAGCGGAGTACTCCTATATCAGATATTCTTATACGCTGACTTTATATATATAACTCTATATATATATATATATATATATATATATATATATATATATATATATATATATATATATAGGATGTGCATAGGAAGGCTAGCTGATTCAACAGCTTCATTGACTCGTTTCGTGAGCCGTGATGGCGCAGTAGGTAAGGCGGTTGGTTGCTTTTTACAATTTCGGTCCCGAGGTCAGGGTTCGTATCCTGCGGGAGGCGATCCTATATTGTCACTGCAAGCGATGGTGATAGCCGTACAGGTTCTTCTGTCGCTTTACTAAAGACACTGCTGAATCAGCTAGTATTTTTTAATTTGTTTATCATCAGAAGAGCCTTAGCGGATATTACCGCAGCCTGCGGTGGGCAATACAGGATCGCCCACTGCACGACTCGCGACCTGGGTCGAGCGAAGCAGAGCGAACACTGTACCCCTGGGCCGCGTACCTATGACCGCGGGGCTGTATATACACGTTGTCATGAATTGGCTGTAGCAGTTCTTGAGCTAAAGTCCACGTGTCGCAGACAGAGCACCGGTCGCGTGCGCCAGTCCCTGCAGACGCGTGACTTATACTGATGGAGCTGACGCCGCGAAGCGCGGCACGGCGAGTCGCAGACGCTTCCTCGATGCGCGCAGGCGTGCCATCGGCAGCAGAGCGCGGTGCCCCGGGGATTTAGGGTGTTCGCCGCTCATTAGAGGGGCCATTATTAAACTACTAATTGCTGATGCCGGAGTAGAGGTGCAAACATCGCTGCGACAGTGCGAGTGGTGAGCTCCACGTCTGACTGACGCGAGAAAATGCATTGAATTCGACGGGCGCACTATGAATAATTCCGAGCCTGCGCACGAGAGAATGAGTGGAAGCGGGCGTCGAGCGCGCGCGTCTTATCGTTAGCGGAGTCTGGACAGCGAGTGGCGCCACCCAGCCATTGGCATGCCTCGCGCGGCGGCTGCGAAATAGGACGCGCAAGAAATGACTGCTCCTGCCATTTGCCTGTTGGTTTTTCTCCTCGAAGTTTCACTTGGATTGCGCCGGATCCGCAACTGGGTGAGAGAAGACGCTAAATCGGTTCTCTCACCGGTGAGATCCGCGAACGCAGTCGAACGGGAATGCTCGTGCCATTCGATACTCTCCTTTTTCCAATCGGTCAAGGGGCTGGACGTCATAATGCCTCTCAGGCTGAGTTCGCGATAGAAAACTCTCCTTCGTAATAACAACTTAGTCTTTGTGGGTATGTGTAGTGAAATTCTGATACTTACATCCATGCATTCATACACTGTATATACACGCATGCATGCACATTTACATGCAGTACGTATATTCATGTATACATACCGTACGTACGTACATATGTACATACACACACACACACACACACACACACACATTTGGATGCATGCATACATCTTCTACGAGCTACGCTGCTGATTAGCAATCTTTCTCAAGTCAGAGATCGGCTGTGACGTGCAGATCTGCCCGTTACCCTGTAAGCTGAGTCGCAACGTCAAGGCAGCGGGCGGCAACGCGAGGCCTGCTGCAGCAGCCCGGGGCAGCAGCAGCAGCCCGCTGGAGCGCTCTGTTGTGTGCGGCAGCGAGTCAGTCTCATCCGGCGAGTAGAAACTAAACTAGGAGCCTGTTCGCCACGATCGCCGAACGTCAGCCACAGCAAGGTGGCGTTCGCTCTGCCTTGCCACCTTCTCTTTGCCGCGACACTCGCGCACGCCAGATCGGATCGGATCTGACCGTATCGTACCGCCCGATTCCTGCACTTCGTGCGGCGAGACTTGGGAGAGATTCCTCGGCCAGATGATTTTGTCCGTGATCTGTCTGGCTCGGCGCTGGAACTCCTAGCGTCGATCATGACAACAACGAATTATGATTAAGTCTCGATGCAGGTCGCAGCGTCAGAGGCCATCAGCGCTCTCGGCCATGATTGCGCCGTTCAGGCCTGTCCGTCCCCCATAACTGCCAAGCAATACCGAGACACGGGTTCTGCCTAAGAGGCAGCCCTGATGAGACGCGTCTTCAGGCGCGTCTTGGCGTGTCGCTCCTAGAACTCGCCCGCCGCAGTAAAGATGTCATCAGCCCGTCAGCTTGATCGCGAAAGGCCTCCGTCGTCCACCATATTGAGGTGGCTGAGCGGAGCTGCTAGCCATATCTGGACTCTGAGAACCTGAATGACATTACTGCCCTGCAGTCCAGAAGTATTAGCTAGCAAAGGTAGCCGAGGAGAGTGGCGGTTGGCATAAAAAAATGGCAACCCGTGAAGATTTCTTTAGCAACGAGACAAATGATTAAAATTCACTGGGTCTTTTGACTGCTCGGGCCGCCCTCAGAGAAGAAACACCTGCAGCAGAGTAGAATTCGTAGAATTCTCGGGCAGCCAAGGGCACCAGGGCGGGAAGTAAAGTAAGCCAACGTCGAAGTAAACAGTACGTGGATCAGTACCGCCCGGGCGCGAAGAGCGCTCGAGATGGTTCGTCACGGTGCTCTTTTACCGGGTCGCGTTTCCAATGAAGAAAAACTCGACAATAAATTTAGAGAATAACTCCGAACTAGTACTTTCGGGCAAATTTTGAAGCTGCAATTTGGTCACCTCGGCACAATCGAAAGCTCCATCGCGGGTCAGTTGGAGCATGTCTAACGGCCAGATTGGTCAGTTGGAGCATGTCTAATGGCCAGATTGGTCAGTTGGAGCATGTCTAACGGCCAGATTGGTCAGTTGGAGCATGTCTTACGGCCAGATTGGTCAGTTGGAGCATGTCTAACGGCCAGATTCGTTGTTGATTATTGTTTAGTTTTTAAAAGATTTCATCACCGAATATGGCTGAGTACGGCTATGGCTTGAGACGCTTCTCAAAGGTAGCAGCACACGTTTCCAAGCGCAATTTATAAAGCTTCAGCGATGGTTACGTACCACGCGTCCAAGTTGATTAACCAATGTATCAGCATATTGCAAACGAGGCTTCTGTCATTTTTTCTATCGATTTTTGCAATATGACGTTACAGTACAGTAGAGCGGTTTAAATTGGCTTCTTACTTACGCTGCATTACATTTTCATTTGCTGCGCGTAGCCTGGACAGGTGACCTCTGACGACAGCAGGAGGGCGGGAGGAGGAGGATTTCCAGAGGTCGCCACCGCCACACGCCTACTGAGCGAGCACTACCCTGCTATCGTAACGCCTCTCCAGCTATTTCTCCTTCGATCGCAAGCTCGTGGCGGGAAATGAGCTGAGCGAATGCCCTGGTCAATTCTTAGCCGTCGTTTATAAGCTGCGGGCTGTCCAATAGCGCCGTCGCAGATTGTGGCGGCGCTATCGCAACTAATAACAAGCTTCTGCTCGTGCTGGTTTTGCCAATGCGAAGGACTCTCGGCCCCTGTCGCCCGTAAGCACTTCAGAGATGGTCGCCTAATCGATGTATAGCCTTACTGTCGGCGCGAATGACCGAATCGCACTAGAATCGCTGTCGCAGCATTTCCTTCGTCTCCTAGAGCCCGGGACTGGCCGGGCATGCTCGCTGGCATCGTTTTGGAGCGAGTCAGCTCCGATCGAAGAGGACACAGGTGCACGAGATAATAATAATAATAATAATATTGCACTTGATAAAGCGCCCTCAGAGAACTTAATCTCTTTCTAGGCGCTTTACATTTGCTGCAAAGTGATACGCAATAGAATAGTAAGTAAAATCATGCTTGAAAAACAAACAAAATGAATAACATGGTTAGGGGTTACATGCACTGGGTCAGCATGCAAATGTGGTTAGTGGCAGCATGAACAGTGTCAGCACGCATAAGCACATCGAGGACGAATCACAAGGACCCACTAAATGCTGTCCTAAATAGGTATGTTTTTAAGTTTTTAAGTTTTTAAGTTGTGTCAGCTACAATTGTTTGCGAAATCGCGCCGCTCCCAGCGGGGCGTTTGCCATGTCTTCTTATCTGTAGTGCCGATTCGTGTCCTAGCGGTGGCTCAGCGGTGTCCTAACTGACACGCGGCGTCCGTTTGAAGCTTTCTGGCTACAGCGATCCCCGTACGATGACTTCTAAGACGAATTTAGCCTGCTTATGGCTTGCTGACATGTATGGCCTTGTACGACCCGGCAATGAGTCTTTATGGCCGAACGTCGTAAGTATTTTAAAGGTCGAAGAAAAAGGCAGTCGTCAGAGCTAGAGCCAGCTACCCGGCGTGCCTCCCAATCAGTTGCTGGCCCTTGGTGCTGTTTGGTGAAGTACGTCATTGCTGTTTCGTCGAGAGGATGTCTAAATTTTGCCAAAGCATTGTGGAGTGCATATTATTGCCAGACTTAACGACGACAAAGCCAAAACCTCATATCGAAGGAGACACCGTGGAAAAAGATAAATACAATTCATTTGTGTAGCATCCTAAGAGAACTTGACACATTGGCGCTTCGCATATACAGGCGCTTCGCAGGGCTCACCAGCCCATGAACTCGATCGTCGTCGAGGGCTCGAGCAGCTTCACCGGCGTTCAAGGCGAACGCGTCAAAGGCGAGCAGCCTCGCATTGCACCCTCTAAATCGCACCCTCTAATCGGTACGCGTAACGACGGCAGTTTCCGCACTAGGGACGGCTCTCAGCCCTACTCGCCGCCGTCAGCACGCCAAAATGCAGTACGCCCCGACCCCCGTTGGGCCAGCTTCTGGCGGCCATGCGGTGGGCATCCGGCCGCCGCATGGCCGCAGAAGTCCGCCCGGCGAGCGCCCTGCTCGTCGGCCGGAAGCTGCCGGGCACCTCTCCAATCGATCGTTCTCGCTCGCGGACGGCTGCTGCCACTAGCAGCTGCCGCTTTCGGTGGCGGCTTGCCCGCTCCAGAGTACGAGCCAGTCCGGGCAGCCTCCGCTTCGCTACGCGGCGAAAGCGTGGCGCACGGGCTTGCCAGGCGCCACCTGGCGGCCGGTATGACTTCCGCTGGAGTGCTCGTCTGAGCGTCTCTGCGGGTCGGGGCTTCCCGAGAGTTGGTCGGCGATCTCTTCTTTTAACTCGCTGCGGAATTTGGTACATTGATACCTCGCAATCTAGCCTACGGCTCACCTGAACAGAGCGCTCAAAATGGCAGAGCGCGAACGCTTCGTCGGCACCTTTCTCGACGTGCGCTAAAGACTCATTCTTTATCCATCTGCATTCTTCAAAGATCCTCTTTATCATCCGGCGTCCACGTCGCTAAAGCGCTTGTCGGCGATTTGGCGCAGTGAGAAGTTATAGCTCTCGGCCACGATCGCGATTACGAAACATTAGCGAAATCGATTCCTTCCGGCGCTCGTCACCGCCGCCGTCTTTTTCTGTCGCAACTCAATATGGGATCGGCGCTTCGCTTCCGTTCGCACCGCATTCGATAGCAACCTGTGCTGCACGCCACTGCGGCGCTAGGCGGCGCTGCTGAAATGCCGGCGCCGGCCGCTGCACGAGCTCGGGACAGACTCGCGGTTACGCCGCGGCCCGCTTCCTGTAGCGGTTGACGAGCTCGGACGGGCGAAGCGGTCAGGCGACCAAGCTGGGCTCGCTGCCAGCTGCGTTTGATTGAGTGCGCGCTCAGTGCGGCCACCGCCTAACGGCGGCGGCGCGTCAACCTGTAGGCGGTCGTGGCGCGCGCGTGCCGCTGGCTCGCCGATCGTGGTGCGCCGCGGGCGACGGCCGGGGTCGATAGCGGGCGCCTCGCCGCGCTCGATCTCCGCGCAAAACAAAACGGCAAATGCGGCGGTGGCGGGCGGCGCGAGATGTCGAGGACGCTCGGTCGAGGACGCTCCATCGGCCGGAGCGCGCCGGTGCGAGCGTTGCGGCTATTTTTAGTTCCGCGCGATTTCGCGTTCGACGCTCGATAACGGCGCGGATCCATCCCGGGCGGCCGTCGAACGGCCGCGCGCGCGCGTGTGCTACCCTCTAGCCGCGCCTCCGACAGAGCCTCCGACTGCGTTCTGCGCAGCTAGCTCTTTGACCCCCGCCGGCCGCGAGAGGGTTTCGCTGGCGCTAAGCGAATCGCAACATGGCGGCGCACACTACACCATTCGCTGCCCGATTGCAGGCCACATCATCGGAGGCTCGCGCGGACGTCGCGGCCGCACACCGACTTGCCGCCTTCGATTGGCGTAGCGCGAGCTCGCAGGAAAAGCGGCTGCGGCATCTCGAAGCGTAGACTGGCAGCCGGGCGTCGGCCGGCGAGGCCCGTTGCGGCAGAAGCGGTCCAGAGCTTTTCGCAGCTGAGACGCGGTCTCCCGAGCTGCGATCTCGCAGCGCCCGCGCCAAGTGCCCCGCCGCCAAGCGCTGAGCGCGAAAAAAGTGCTTTGGCGCGGCTAGGCTTTCGCCGAGGAGAATTTATTCGCGCGCGCGAAGCCCCGTTCCGCCGTTTTCTCGCCAGCGCACAGGGATCGCGCGAGCGGCTAATTGGTGCAGCGGCAGCAGCAGGGCCGCATGTCGGAGAGCGTCCGCGGGAGGGTCGTTGGCCACTTGCGGCGGGCGTCGCTCTTTCAGTTTCCGTTAGCTCCGTAGGAGTTCGTTCTCGCGTGGAGGTGTGGGCGCGCGCGCGCCCCCGTGCCCTATGGGCGGAGACAAATGGTGTACGAGCGGGCGTAGTCGCACACTCTCGTCCGTATCCGTCGCATGATAATTATCTCTTGGCAGCATAGTCCAGACGCACAGTCGTAGCTGTCCTGGCACAGGTCACCTGCGAATCGGAAGATCGTCATAAGCGCGGGCTCGCTGTGCGGCGCGCCGCGGCCCAGGCATCTGCGCCGTAAAAAAGGGCGGCAAAATGAAACGGAAGATCGTCATAAGCGCGGGCTCGCTGTGCGGCGCGCCGCGGCCCAGGCATCTGAAAGCATCCAAAGCGTCCGGCGGCGTCCGCTCCTAGCCATGCACGAGCCGACGCTTTCGCGAGACGCCCGCTCCCCAATATTTACCTCGCTCCAGCAGGCGCGTTGTTTGCTCTTTCTCGTCAGGCTCCGGCTGGTAAATGAGCTTCTGGCACGTGCCTGCAGCGAGAGGCCGAGCGCGGCGTGAGCGCACACGCGCGCGATGCGACGTTCGGCAACACGAGCTCTCGCTCGCAAGAAGCACTTTCAGCCGCGGTCATGCGAACGAATGCTCTTGGGGCCTTGAACGCTAACGGCCGTATTAGCGTGCGCATTGTGCATTGATTTAAAAGTGGTTCGTAAGCCAACCCAGCAAAAGCACAAAGCAGCACAAACAGAGAGCGAGAGAGAGAGAGCGAGAGAGAGAGAGAGCGAAAGCGAGAGAGAGAGCGAGAGAGAGAGAGGGCGAGAGAGAGAGAGAAAGAGAGAGAGAGAGGGAGGGTGAGAGAGAGAGAGAGAGAGAGAGAGAGAGAGAGAGAGAGAGAGAGAGAGGGGGGAGATACATAGATGAGAAAGAAAACCTAGACTGAGATTGAGGAAAATTTAGCAAAGAGGCTACGGCTGCTTGCGGCAATCTCAGAAGTTGTTGGCAAAAGCAGGACTCCCGCCTTGTCCTTAATAGGTGCTAATGTCAATTCTGCGTCAGCGAAAACACTGTGCCGGCGGCGACGGCAGCGAACATTGTCTCTGCTAAACAGGAGTGGAAGTTAAATTTTGCCACGACCCCTCGTGATGAGCTGCTTAACATTTGCAGGGACGAAGAGCAAGACAGAAGCTTGACAGCTAGTGCGCGCGGAGCAGCACTTCGCGGTAAGAGCGAGCCGCTTGACGCTGCGGCGCTAGTAAGATGCGGACGCCGGTATCGCGCAGGTCTCTCGCGCCGCGCGCGCGACCGAGTCGGGGCAGCAGCCGTCGGAGCAGAGCCGCGCCATCGCCGAGCGAGCGAGCGAGCGAGCAAGTGAGCGGCCGCTGCGTCGACGGCTCGCGGAGTACGCGCCGCTCGCGGGCGCGCCGCTCGGTCGCCGACCTTTGTAGCCCCTGGAGGACGGCTGGCAGACGGCGCCGTCGCAGCAGTCTGTCCTCTCTTGGCACGGCTCGCCGGCGGCCGAGCACTGAAACGCGAACGCCGCACGCACGTCCGCTGCGCGCGCGCCGTCGTCGAAAAGTCGCCGGCTGCAGAGCGGCGCTGCAGAGCGGCGTCTGTAGGACGACGCCGCTCTGCTTTCGGGGCGCAGGAGCGCGAGCGCGACGCCGAGCGCGAGCGCTGGCGCTCGCTTACCGCGGGCGCTTGCGGCGCCAGAAACGGCACGGCCTCGCTCAGGCCTGCCCGGCCCCAAGCGGCCTCGCAGGCAGCGAAGCCGAGGGCGGCGCACGCCAGACACAGCCACTGCAGCCGCTCCGATGCGAACATGACAGACTCTTCTGCAGTCGCCTGTCGCTACTGCGTCCGGCGCTCTCTTCGAGTGCGCTATTGACTGCGACGGCGTGCGACGAGATGAATGGCGCTTGGATCGCTGGAGGCAGCGGCCTTTATACGCAACGGCTGCCGCCGTAAGGTCGCGGTAAGGCTACAGGCTGCTATCTTTGGCTAATAATTTATAATTAATACGTTTTCGCGAAGGTCGATTTTCTATTAGCACGCGCAATGGCTGGAATCGCTTGCGACGTTTGCTTTCTTCCGCGGCATAAATAATTGCCTTAAAGGTGCGTCTATGCTGACGTCCTCAACGGCTACAGAAAAAGAGGTACATTCACGAACCCCAAACCGGCGCCCAATGGGAGTCACGGGCGCCGCCTCCTGCAGCAGGCGGCGAGAACGCCTACTGCGCCAGCCACCGTGACGTGGACCTGGAAGGTGCGCGCACCTTCAGCAAGCGAAATACGCCCGCGGCGCAGGGCCGCAGGGCGCGTGACGCAGTTTCGGGCGTCCGACGTCCCACAGGCAAGCGAACCGGATGCAGCTTTCCGTGGCGGCGTCGCTGGCTCTCGCCGGCGTGCTACCCTGAAGGATGGCTGCCGCGTGAGCTTTACGACTCATTCGAGCGTTAATTCGGCTAATGAAGCGGCCGCGAGTGCAGGAGCGCTCGCCAGCGTCTAGCGCCAGTGCGACGAAGAGGCGCGACTGACGCCGGCGGCTAAGAGAACGACGAGTGCACCCGCGCGGCGACTCCCGGCGACGTTCAGGCGGTGGAGGCGGCGGCGAGACGAAATTCGATAGACTGCAAGAGCGCTATGCAGTCGAGGCCGTTGCCCACTCAATCTGCGGCCAATCGCGCCGAGTGCAGTCGGCGCTGCGCATCGAGCTGCTTCGAGGAGCTCTCGACACGTCGAGCGCTCCTCGAAGCAGCTCGATGCGCAGCGCCGACTGCCGCGAGCCATCCGCCCCCGGCGTTCTCCGCCGCCGCCGCCGCACGCGCGCTCGCCGAGCATCTCGCGGCGGCGGCGGGTCAGCGCTGTCGAGTGTCTTAGCCAGCAGCTGGAGCCGAGCTGAGTAAAGTTGAATTACGACGGTTGCGGTTTTCGCGCGGCCGAGAGCGTCTTTTTGCAGCCAGGAAAGCGCAGCTTCTCAGCCCGCTCCTGCGAACTCTTCATGCCCTCGCTCCTGTGCACGCCTCGCGTCCTCGCTCCTGCGCACTCCTCGCGTGCACAAGCCAATGCCAACGCCGCCGCCGCCGCGCTGATACGGGTGACGCTCGAGAGCGTGCGCGGCGGTGCTCACTCAGTGCGAACGCCGCCGCCCGCGCGGCAGGCGCTCGCGGAAGCCTGGCGGGGCCTCGTTTAGGCTGCCTTTCTTCCGTGCGCCGCCACCGTCGTGGTCGATGGCTGCAGGAGCGTTCGGAGCGCGCAGTTTGTCCATCCGTATGCTACGTTCTGTTTTTTACCAAGTTTTTACCCCGACTGCTCGCCGCCTCCTCACGCGCCGCTTTGCGTTTCCTTCGGTCAGAGATGCACGATTGCCGCCCGAGCCATTGCAGCCGCCGTCCGCGATCCCAGCTCAGCAATCTCTCCTTCCCCACCTCCTCCTCCTCCTCCTCCTCCTTCTCCTACTCCTCCTCCTCCTCCTCCTCCTCCTTCTCTCCCTCCTCCTTCTCCCCCTCCTCATTCTCCTTCTCTTCTTTACTCCTCTTCCTCCTCTTCCTTCCTTCTGATTTAAGCCTCATTCAGTTAGCGACAGAAGAGCCTAAAGGGCTATCCCCACCACTTGCACTGGCCTAAACAGGATCGCCTACTGCACGACTCCAACTCATAGCTTGGATTCTGAAGTGCGAGCAATTTACCCAAGATCCTCCTCCTCCTCTTCCTCTTTCTCCTCTTCCTCCTCCTCCTCGGCTAGCATGCCACGTCAAGCTCGAAGGTGGAGACGCCTACTGCGGACTCCACGCCCCCAGCCTTACGCATTCGCGTCGTCGGCGCAGGAAAGAGAGGCGCTAGCGGGTGAAAGCCCCTCCTGCAGTGCAGTTCCGGCTTCCGGCCTCGCCTGTCTCTGCAGCCAATGTTTAGCCCTTACCAAATGTGCTGCTTCGCGAATTGACTTCCACATCTGCGGTACTCCGATATGCGAACCTTCTGTCTCGGCCCCCTCCCTGGACCGATGCGTAAGGGGTTGGTCTGGCCACTGTCATCAAGACAGGTCACCCACACCCCTACCAGGAATGACGCCCTGGGGACTGCCACTGCCGCAGAGTTTCTCGCCGGCCTCGCCCCTCTCTCGGCGCTTCCGGGAGCTTCCGCGCTTCCGGTGCCGCAGCGAACGCCGTCGATCTCGACGGTCGTGCCCACCGCGCCGCCTGCGCCACCTGCGCCACCTGCGCCACCAGCCGACGCTGCGTCATGTCGCGCTCGCCATGACAACATGGCCACCGCAGCTGGACGCCCGCGAGCGCCGCGCCTCTACGCGCACGATTGTGCGCGAACGAGCTCGGCGGCGCCAGCGGCGCGCGTGCTTCCTTTGTGTAGTGCGCGCGAGAGGAAAATCTATTCGCCAAGCGACCTCCCCCGCATTTGACAAAGTGTGCTCATCGATTAAGCTCGTTGTACAGGAACCAACCGGCATGCGACCGCCCACGCTCGCGCCGCCAGTAGAGGGCGCCGCTAGCAGAGGGTGCGCCGCAGGAAGCGCGCCCGCACGATGACCGGAGAAATGCGAACGAGCGCGAGCGCTGAGGGCTCGCTCGCTCCAAAGCGGCGGGCTACGCGTATGGACCTCCGCGTTAGGACGCAACTAATGAATAAGCTCGCCTCCTGCCGCCGCCGCCGCTGCGAGCACGCGAAAGACGCCAACGAAGAGCGGCGCTCCGGCGGCGAGCGATTGCACGGAGCGAGCCGAGTGCTGAGCGCCGGATGGGACGGGAGGACAGGACAGGCCCTAGGCAGCACGACGGTTGCAGGAGGCGGCGGTGGTATCGAGGGACCGAAAAGGAGTGCAATACGCGAGCACAATGCATTCAAAAGGATGGGCGCGGTGCTATATTCTCGCGTCGACCAGGCGCCGAAGACGATCGGGCCGTGGCGACAGAAGGTTCCCGATCGCGCGCTGGCGGTAGGTCGAAAGCCGAGGCGGAGGAGGCAGTGGTAGGATGCAGTGGATAGGACGATAGCAACGAGTCGCCGAGAGACTCGTTGCGTCGACGTCGGAAGCGAGTCGATGTTTTGATCTGTTGGACGGTGCGTCCGTATCGGAGCGCGTGCTAGCCCATTCGCCGAATTCTGCGAGTGACGCAAATCAGATCTGCGTGCAACTATAGCTCGACGAACGGCCGGCGATACTGCGGTGACTTCTGAGGAGAGAGACGCGCGCCGGTTTCCGTGCGCCACCGCCCACGCGCTTCTCCGCGCGACCACGACCTGGTCTTAAGGTGGAAACTGCGCTGCAACTCGCCGGCGCAAAAGGGAGCGCGTCAGCAAATAGTGGCCGCAGGCATGCGGCTGCGGCGGCCGCCGCCGGCTGCCGCCGCTGCCGCGTCCCGCCGGCTGCTGACGAGACGAAGCTGTTTTGCTTCGGCTTTTCGCTTGGCTAGCTAACGATTGACCTTGTTTACGAGCTGCGCATTCCTTCGTTCAAAGGCGGATCGATACTCGCTGCCACGGGCGCCTCGCTTCCCGTTTGGAAAACGTGACGAAATTACATAAGTAAATGTCAGCCGATCCGACAGCCACATTTGTATAGCGGCAGAAGGGACTTTGCGGCTGTTGCCGCCGCGTGCTGTGTGCAATTAAGGATCCCCCACTGCAGGACTCGAACTCACCACATCGGTCGCGAAGAGCGAGCACTTTACCTCCTGGGCTAAGACCCTAGGACAAGAATATGAATGCGCCCGAAACACGCCGTTCATTTCCGACCGCAAGCGTCTCACGAACGCCTAACGTCGCGCCCAGACGCGAGGGTGCCTGCCCGTCGGCGCGGGTCTCAGTCGCAGCCGCGGAGAGCCACGTCCGCCACAGATCGCAGGCACTCGCGCTCGTACCTCGCTCGATTCGTACTCACGAGCATCGCCGCCGCCGCCGCCGCAGGTGCTCCATACGGAGCGACCCCACGCGCCTCGCAGCCCACGTGAGCCCGCCCGCGTCCAGCCCTAGGCGCAGCGCCCCTCCGCTTGGCCGCCGCGCGATCCAGCGGCGTGCGTCGCCGGCGGCGGACGCGCCGGCGACGAACTGCCAGAGCTCTTTCTCACAGAGGAGAAAGAGGTGCATAGTCGTCGCGCAGTCGCAACCTCGGAACCTCGTCTGACGAGCTGCCGAGCTGCGCACGCGAGCGTCGCGGATCGCGAACTCGGAAGTCGCTCTCCGGAATTCCGCTGGCGACAGAGAATTTCCCCGACGCCCAGCGGTAGCGATGCACCTCCGCCCGCGGCGGCCGGCTCAACTCGGGCCTTTTTTCGTGGCCTCGGGAAAAAAAGTAGGCTTGAGGTGGGCACAGGTGCCTATCTCAAGCAGGCAACTGTGCAACAGGCAACAGGCTGGGGCTACTTCTCTTTGCCTACCCAGCAACGCAGCAGGCTCAGGTCTGGGTAGG